>JARHVA010001340.1:3062500-3480000 GCA_037957365.1 Torreya grandis | reverse complement strand
ATGGGAAATGGACTCATCATCAATGGAGGATTTTTTGAAGATGGGGGGACCATGGAAGATAGACTTGGTGTCTTCAACTTGGATTGGAAAGGGAAGAGCTTAATCATTATTAGAAAAGGAATCTTAGCATACCCATTCTTGTTAACCCTTATATTTATACCCATATAATTCATTCTCAATTTTGATGTCACCATGGTTGATGAGGTCTTGGACATAGTTTTGAAAATTACAACATCAATTAATGGTATGCGCTAGGCTTGATGATATATATAGTAGTGGTTGGATTTATACCAAAAGGGATTAGGATTGGTAAGAACAAGATTCCATGTGGGTGGATAGACCATCATGTTTGTGGTAACAAGTTTTTGGAAGAGAGATTATAAGTACATAGGAAGAGGAGTATAGATCCTCTCTTCACTTTATGACTTAGATGTGGAAGCATTGGACTTTATATTAAATAGTTATTTATGTGATTAAGTGGGAAAACTAGTAATAGATGAAGTAGCTCATATAGGATTCCCTTTTCTAGTAGAATGGGTAGATGACTGGATATGACTAGTGGATGGAGGATTTGAATGGGATTGGGTAGTATGAATAGTAGGAGTAGACTGATGGGAATGAGTTTGGACTAGAGGTTATGTTGGGTGGATAAGGTTAAAGTTTGTAAGACATGGAGTTCTCATTTTAATGAGGTGAGAAAAGAGTATATCTATATTAGCCATGAGGCATTTATCAATTAGGGTGTTTAGCTTTTCTTTAGAAGCCATGGATCAAGATGGGAGAAAGTATGGATGACATGGTTTTGTCAACCCCAATCATTAGGTGTGGGGGATTGAATGTAAATATTCAATAATGAAGATGAGATGTGTGGAATAAATTTGGATAAAGGTTTTATTTAGTTTTATCTCAAGCTTGATTGGATATTTTGACATGATATAATGTTTGACAGGGTAGGACAAATCAAGTAGACCAAATTAAGACATGAGCTAGACTCTAATTATTTTTATTGGATTCAACTTGGCAAACTATAATAATTTATAAGACTTAATGGGGGGATAGACTATCCCAAGAGACTATATTAGACTAGGGATTGATTGGATTAAGACTAGCTCAAAACTAAGATGATCAACTTAAGAAGGATGAGATGATTTGATTGATAGGTTGATATTCTTGTGATTATGACTCAAACCTGATGAGATACAATAAATCTAATGATGAGGACCCTGATGTAGAAAGACTTATTTTCCAATGTAGGTGAAGACTAGTGTACAACTATAGACTTAATGAGATGACTAGTATTGATAAATATGATAGGTTGGAATATGACTAGGCTAAATGGCAAGGGATAAAGAGGTGGACAAGGTGATTAGGATAGACAAGGTCAAGACAAGTGATAGGGTGTTAACTAACGCCAAGGTGGGTTTTTTGATGGGTAATAAAATTTAGACTAAGTCTCTAAGGATGAGTAAGACAAGGTAATATGAAGATATTTTGATAAAAAGGACTATGATGTGACCTAAATTGGTTATGGATAAGGTGGATTTTAGTCTTCAGTGATAAAGATAACACTAGGGAAAATTAATGATAAGGCTAAGTGAAAAGTGTGAGGTTAGACTATGATTAAGGTGTAATGGAGGCATGTTAAGATTAGATTAAGGTATATAAGTGAGGGGGATATGATTAGTGTTATATGGATGAGACTATACTAGGATGTGACTAAGATGAGAGGGGTGGTGAGAGATATGACAAGATGCAAGATGAGATCATCTTAAAGGATGTACATGTATGTATAAAGAAAATATGTATAAGAGGATATTGACAAGGATGTACAAAATGATATGATGATGAGACAAGAATATACAAGATTATGATATGTGAAAGAGACCTAGATAGGTGTGTATAATCTTGGGTATAAGTCTGACTCAGCTCACAAATAGCACTAGTCTATCATAACACTCACCAAATCAATTAAACCATAAACCTATCACTAGTAAACTAATTTTGGAGTGTAACTTAATGACTACATCATCTAACAGCTTCATGGGTGAGGCTATAGGCTGATGATATTTTAAAAAATCTCCCAAACCCTTTCAACCCTATTTACACTTAATGGTCACTTAGGAGCTGGTGTTAACTCTAGAAGTAAGTTGTATGTTACAGCTAATGGTCCTATTCTTGGTTATACAAGCTCTCTAAGGGCATCCCTAATATACACTAGGTATATGGGGTCTGACTCTATAAAGGTTATTTTTTTATGCTTGGGTCAGAGAGTTAACTCTTTCCCTTCATGAAAGACCTATATGGGATCAACCACTTGGCCTAACAATATTTATCCATGATTTTTATACTTTTTAGGAACACAAAGTGTGGTTGAATGCATGATGATGAAATCCATGTCACCAACCCATAAAATATGAAAAGTACATGGAAATCACTTAAACATCACATTACCTCCTAAAAATAAAAATGGGAGGGTTTGTTAGTGGTTTTTATCCTCTGAGACTCATCATAAATATGTAGGGAATAGAGCATACACCACTATAGCCCTCATGTGACACTCAAAAAATCAAAAAGATTTATTAACTAATTAATTAAGTGTGATATATATAAAATATATACAAGATGATTTTCAAAATAATAAAATCTTTTATAGGTGTTCTTCAAAGCAAGTGATTAGTAGTTTAAATTTGGCAATCTTGAGGGGTAACTTGCAAGACAAGATGTTAGACAAAAATAAAGATGTGTCAAAACATAACTTGCAAGACAAGTGATTAGGTAAAATCAAGCAAGACAAAATTACCACCAAAATTTCCCCTATAAAAAATCCAAACCAAATGTTAGTCTAATAAGCCTCAATAAAAACACTTAAAAAATCTTGGGTTTTACACTATAAATTTTTTGAATGAGGGACCATGACATGGGGATCTAGGGAAGACAACCCTCAACAAGGTCAAAGGGTAGAGCCCCTTATAGGGTTAAGGGGTAGTGCCCCTTATGGGGTCAATGGAAAGTACCCATTTCAAAGTCTAGGGTATAGGAAAAGGTTGAGGAGAAGCACCGCTGATGCCAAAAGTAATTTGGGACAGATGAGATACTGAAAATGACTCAAGATTCACTAAAATGATCCTAAAATTTTCACTCAAAAAGTATAATTTAAAGGCAAAAAATGAATGCAAAATTTCTACTACAGTAATTACCTAATCACTTATACCTAATCATTGTTATGCAAAATCGCTTCCAAAAAGTCAAAATTATAGATATAGACTAGCAATATTACAAACAGTCAGTAAATTATTATGGTAACTGCATGGTATAAAATTGTAACTATAAATAAGTGGCATTTTAAAATTGTAGATTATAAGTAAAACCATATAAATAGAGAATCAATTTTGTAATAAGTAAGAAAAATTCCTATTTTTAAAATCACTAATAAGAGCAATCTTATGAGTTGTGATATTGCATCAAATAGAAAATAATGTTAAGGTTACTGATACAATTTAATTATAATGATGATATATTCTTAATTGCCTTATAAATAGTCAGAATAGATAAATATAATGTACAATTGATTAAGAAAATGAAGTATTTAACAATAAATGGGATGATATGGATTTTAACTAACAGTTTATAACCATGTGATAATAGGAAACATTTAAAACCCCTATTAATTACTTATGAAAGATTATGAAATTCTAATTAAATTGAATGGTCAACTGATAATAAGTTAATTAAACTTAAAAACCCATAGTTAGGTGATCTTCAATTTTGAAACAGGGTGGGGAAAGAGTCTTTAAATTGATAACAAGAATCTTCTATTCCCTGCAAAACAAAATTAGAGATAGAAACAAAACTTTATAAATTATAATAAATTCTCAAATTTTTTAAGGTAATTTGACTAGGATCCTAAGATATATAGGTTTTAAAATCACTAGTCATAATTTAGCTATAATGTCATAATTATCAATAGGTGATTTTGTACAAAATAAAAGTATCAAAGGATAGTTCAAATTCTTCACAAAAACATTATTTTTCTTGTAAAATGAAGTTATATTCAAAACCAAGACAATGCATTCATCATAAAATCCTAGAATTATTAATTAGTTCGATCAAAATCTAATATATGTGTGTTTCAAGTGTAAATCAAAATCATAACTATATACAACAAAATCTCAAATTTCAATGGGGTTAGATTTTTGATAGAATATACACTGAATGCAAAATAACAAGTCATTCATTCAAAATTACAAGCCAAAAATCACAACTACATATCAAAACTACCTAATTTGAGTTGTAATTTTGCAAAAACTTAATGAAAAGACTAATAGCTAGTAGCTAAGCTGGTGGTTTTCTCAAAACCATGTCTGTTGAGGTAGAAATCATGACTTCAAAAGGCAAAATCACTACTTAGTTTTTCAAGATCATTATTCACTCTAAATACAAAAAAATTTGAAATTTTGAGCCCCAAATTCTTATCCAATCTGACTTATAAGCTAAATTAATCATACTTCAAACACATTAGGTTTACTCAAAGGAGGGCTCCCATTATGGTTATCAAATGTATTGTAAATATTTTGTGCAAATAGATTGATTTATACAAACTCATCACTATCCTACACAAAATTCTAGCATAACTCTAATTAGGAGAAGATTAAATAAAAATTCAATTCAAATGAAAAGATTATACCTGCATTATGCTTGCATCTTCACCAATTTTATGCTCCAAACAATATTAAGACAAAAATAATACTAAGATTAAATATTACTAGATTTAGTGATGTATTATTATAATATACTCAAATTTTTATTCAGCTTATATACTTGATGACTTGATCAAAATTTTCATTTGGCATGATAGAGAGATTGGCATGAAGGCTCGTGGATTTCATAGTTAGTCTAGTCAAGAGCTTTCTATGGTTATTTATAAAGTTGGTGGAGGGAGTAAAAATGAATTTAAAATTCCTAATAATCCTCTAGATTTAGAGGGTTTTATAGAAGTGGAGAGGTTGGAGGAAGTTTTTAGATTTAGAGAACTCTAAACATCATTAAGAGTTAATGAGGATTAGATAGCATTTTTAGATAGGATTGAGGAACTAGGTTCATAGGAAAGGCTATCGGTATGTATGGTAGGGGGTAGTTAGTATATTTTTAATTTAAAATTAGTAAGTGGTAAAATAGAATATGATTATTAGGTTAATGGTGTGATCAAGGAATCCAAGGAGGGTGGTTAGATCATATTTTATATTCATAATGAAATCAATGAAATCAACTCAGAATGAAATTAATAGCACACTAACATTCATAACACTACATTGCCTAGATCAAAGGGAGGAACATGGTGAAGAAAAAAAATAAAAAAATCACAACTACTAATGGAAATAACTTACTCAATAATTCCTTACCAAATCCTTAAATTCTCTAAGAGGCTTCTTCATTTGGCTTGCTCAGATTGTGCTCAAAAGCTCTTCTTCAATGGGGCTTGGCTATCTCCATCTCCTTTTGGCATCATGCTCATGGTGTTGGCTTGGCTTATGCTTTGATATGGCTTAAAAATGGATTGGTGGCTTGGAATTTTGGTAGTATAACATTATAGCTTTGCTTTATACCCTAAATCCCACATTATAACTTTACTATGTCTAAGCTCTCCAAATAGAGAGGTATATTATTATATTTATAAGTTTTAAAATCAACCTAGAATGAGTTAAATCCTAACCTAGGTTTTCTTAATTAACTCCAATAGAGTTAAAATGTGTCCAAACCTCATGATTATCCTATAATAGGTGTGCTTTGAGATATTTTGGATTTTGTATAACTCACAAAAGCTAATGATTATTTCCTATGATATTCATTGATTTTTGAATTTCCTTTTTTGATAATTCATTTAATTTCTCATGAATTATTTCATTTAGGATTTGATTAGTATTTACGTATTAATTAATCCCTTTTAGGATTTTTAATATTTGTGTAAGATTTGAATTAAATGATTTGTGCAATTGCTCTTTTTAATTGATTTATGGGCCAAATTTATTTAGTTGCATGTGATGAAGCCAAATTTGAGATGTATAGAAATTATTAGGCTAGATGTTCAATGGTTGGTAATAATTGATCTAAATTTGGGTATGAAGCCATTGGTGGCCACTTTTAGGTGTCTACAGTTTACCCCTATTTGGGAAGAAGTTGCAAGATATAAGCACAATAACATCTTCTCAAATAATAAAAATGTTCTTTGTGATTACAAATTCAATGGTAATGGATGAACTATAGGGTGCCCCCTCAAGGGAGAAGTTGGAAAAAGGGGTTTCAAATGGTCCCTCAAAATAAGGAAACAAGTGTACCAAATAAATGAAAAGTGATGGGGTGACAACACAATGATTTTCCTAAAGTTGGCTAAAATCATTGAGAATTTAAGTGGGATAGTGTACAATGGTTTACCCAAAGGCGATTATAAACACCCTGATAGTGGAAAACATGGTATGATAACATAACATTTTTCCCAAAGGTGGTTATAATCATTTAGAATGTAGGTGGGCTAGTGTACAATGATTTTCATAAAGGCATTTACAAGCATTATACCCTAATTATGGTAAACAAGATTGATGTATAATGATTGAAAACATGATTATGATAACTTGATAAAGAGGATAAAGATGAATTGGGACAACCTTCTAGTAGGTAGATGCTCATCAAAACTAACAAAGATTAAAATTATTTTGTTCTTTAATTACTTTATTTAGGATATGATTTGGATTTGATCTAGATTGTTGTCAATGATGGTGTTGAGGAAATGTCAATGTTGTCATTATTGTGTAGACTTTTTGAAGTTGATTTTTGTTTTAGCACTTGATGGTAGGCATCATGATAGAAAACCATGAGGACTTTGCCAAAATATGCATAAGGACTGACTCCCATGATCCAATACTTAATGGAAAACAATGTACCAATGATAAAAACCATGATGATAATGTTGATGTATGAATATGGATAGATTCAATAATAATTACATAAGTAATCACCTAATGAACACACATAGAATGAATCAAGGTAATGATACTGAAAGGAAATAAATAAGCACACAAACAAACAAACAATGGTTAATCATAATGTTACTATAAACACTATGATACAAACAAGATGATGAACATTACCCCTATAAAATAGGTGACAATGAAACAAACAAACAGGATGGGGGAATAGAAGAAAAGGAAGGGTTGTCCAAACTGTCTCCATATGCACTAGGCAAGTGGACATTGCCTACATAGTTCCATGGATGATATATCTAATAAAAACTTCAAGATAAATGTAGTTCTCATAGGAAATGGGATATAAGAAAATGATGATAGCAAATAAACATGATGGATGTGGTATAATAATATGAATGAACTCAAAAAATAAAGAGAGAATGGGATAAAAAGGCTAAAAAGGATGGGGAAACTGAGTAATAAGTGATTTCTTGTGACTTAGTGAGGGTTCCTAAAACCCTTAAAGCAAAGAAGTGATCAATGTTTTTGGTTTTTATAAATGGTTTTCAAATGTTTTTGGAATTTTGGAGTATCTCAACTCGATCTAGAATGATGAGACACTAAATTGTCCAAGCTCATAAAATGGTGAAAGCATGGATGACTTGAATATATGCTCATAAAATGGTGAGTGTATGTAAAAAGGGGGACTGAGTTGACCTCAATAAGTATCAAGAATTACTAAAATAGTCCTAAAATGGCCTTAGGTCATAGTAGTTCCACCTTATAGTGGAGGAATCTAAGTAGTGTAGCATCCAATTCAAAAAAAAAAGTCAAAGTTGGTATAAAGGCATAGTACAGCATAGGAATGACAAGTTGGTATGTCAAGGCATAGTAAACAAAAAATTTCCCCTAGTTTTCTGATAAGTGGTTATAACTATGATACAATAGATCAGTCAATGATACTAATTTTACCATAGGTAGTTATAAATAGTAACAAGACCATTGAGACACTGATTTGCCCATGTAGGTAAATATAATCAAGATCGCATAAATAAACATGATTAGAATAGATAAGAAATGAAGGATATAATTGTCAAAAATTCTATCATACTACTCCAAAATAATACCTTTATTTGGCATTCTTGAAACAACTATTGAAACTAATCTAATTCTTTATGCTAAAAGTGAAACCAGTGGATGAACCAAGGTCAAACAAGCTAGGTAGGTAGGATCAAAATATGTTAGGTTGATAGATAAGGAATGATAGGATGGATAAGTGATAGTCAAAGTGATTGGATGGTGTACTAATATGGTGATTTAATGATAAAATGATAGAAGGGTTACCCCTGAGTGATAAGTTAAATGGAAAGGTATGAAACAATGGCTTTGGAATGGTACCAAAAAAAGGCATGGTTGTGTTTGGTATAAATATGGTAAATGGCCAATATATGGAAAAATAAAAATGGAATGTTACATGTTTTTGGCCTGGGTGAATGCTTCTAGTGTTCTTATTGATTTGGAGATGCACATCCTAATCAATAAATAAGACAACTAGAATGATCAATCATGTAAATTACTAGCCTGTACCATGTTTGAATATCTCCCCTATCAAGAACTGACTATAGAGTTGGATTCCAAGAATGTTATTATAATGTTTATTGGTCATTGATTTTATTTCCTTCAAATTTCAAGACAAGGTATCTTTGTATCCTTTACAAAATAAAGTGTGGCCATGGATGGTAAATAGGGATAAACATTGGTTGATAGGTTTGATTTAAAAATGGAATGGTGGTTGATAATGGAACGTATAATGGTTAGGAAAAAATGAAGATCAAGGTTTTTAAGCAAACATAATGTTTCTAATTTTGGATTTGACATAAATTTAGATGTGGTGGGGTTGAAAAAATTTGAATATGCTCTTGATAGGACCACTAGATTTTTTTAGTATTTAGGTCTGAGAGTAGCTGCCATCTGATTAGGCTGTAGATTAGAAGTTATTTTGATTTCATCTTTTATTTTGTCTCCATCAAGTAGTGAAGGAATGTTATGCTCAGTTATTGGTGCCTCAAATAGCTTTATACCAATGAATTCATCTTGATTGTCTCATATCACCTCTAAGAATATTTCACTAAGGAACATTGACTTTTGACTTTGATTGTCTTCTAGCACCTCAAAAAAGGTTTCACTAAAAGATGTTGAGTTTGAACTTTGATTATCTCCTAACACCTTTGAAAAGGCTACATTATGAGAGTGTTCTTCTTCTACATGAATGTGTTCTTGGCCTCCATATTTTCCTTTAACTGATATGTTGTAATGGATTTAGTTCAACAAGGTATGATTCTTTTAGTCCTAATTAACACTTATGGGAGGTGGAATGCTGATAACATAGCCATGTTGGTTGGTGGTATGGCATGTGGGGAGGCTAAACAATCCTTATAGAAGATAATAGGAGAAATTTTCTTGAAGCTAAAGTACTCATATTTAAAAAATGTATAAGGATCACAAATTTACTCAAATTGATTTGCAAGGCATGTGTAACCAAAGTTGTAAAATCCATGAGCATATTTTGATTCTAAATCTGATTCCAACATAAGGGACTCTAAATTCAATGTTAAGATTGACATTGATTCTACTTCTGATGTTAAATCTGATGCTAGTTCAAGAATAGAATCTAATTTAAATGTTGATTATTCATCTAGTATGGACACTAATTTAATGATGTCTTGTTGAATTTCTAGTTTTAGATAAGTAATGGCCTATGATGGCATGATGGTCTCCACAAAGACTAATTTATTTAATTGAGACTCCTCAATAATGGGAATGGGGTCAAGATACAACTCAAATATTGGGTTGTCAAGGGGAGGCTCTTGAAAAATAAGCCTAATAATAAAAGGTGATTCATCACATGTTGACTTATCATAAATTATTGGTTTAATAAAAACATCATAGATTGGTTAGTTGTCTTGGTCTTGGTTTAAAATCAGTTGTAAAATTACCAATTTTGAATATAACTTGGTCCTTGAATGATTGGTTGGGTTGGAGAGGTATTGATTGGCTCAATTGAGGTATTAATTGGCTTAGTTGAGGTACTAATTGGCTCAATTGAGGTATTTATTGGCTTGGTTGGGGTTGGATAATTAGTTGGGGTTTTATAAATTGGGGAATGGTTAGAAATATTTTAATAATGACCATTGGTTGAATAATGAAAGGGAATTATGGATCTCGGTTGTTCACACAAGCCAAAGGATGAGGTCCTAGTATATAAATGGTATGGCATTGTTGATCTTTATTTCTCACACAAGCCAAAGGATTAGGTCCTAATTGGATAAGTCTAGGGCATTATGGAACCTAATTGCTTACACAAACCAAAAGATAAGGTCCTAGTATAGAAATGGTTGGATTTCATCAATCTTGATTGCTCACATAATACAAACCATCCAAATCCTCCTAAAAAACCATATCATCCCAATTGGTACATGATTTGGATCATAAATAAGCATTTGACTTTGTTCCTCAAATAGATAATGATTGTAGTCAATTTGTATATCCATTATATCATAAATTGGATTGTAGGTGACTCCACCATAAGTGTAGCTAGACATATCTACATCAATTAATAAATATCCAAAATATAGAGGTTCTAAATTTCTACAAACTCTAAAAAACAATGTCTAAAGGACAAAAATTTCAAACTTAGTCTAACATGGTCAGAAAAGAGGGGTAGAGTTGTATCTCTAAACAATGGTCTAAAAATGGAGTTATATCTCCAAAATGGTTTGTGTAAACATAGCATAAAATAGTCTAATTTCAAATGTCTAATGTCAAATATCATACACACAAGAGGTCAAGAATCTGAATAAAAACCAATATGTTAAACTTTATGTCCAAACTTTTCCAAGCAGGTTTAAACTATGAAATGGAAATGTTGATAGGTCTTTTGTCCAAATGCACAATCAAAATCTAGGCTCAAATAGGTTGTGCTAGGACTTTTGGCCAAACACAGCATCGAAATCTAGACTTGAAACAAAGATGATGATGAGGTTTTAATCTAACAAGCTTGAAACACTTTGATATAAACCCAACACATAGAAGCAAACATAAACGTGATCAGTTAGTATAAGGCACAAGGTAAAAGGCACCTAGAGAAAGGTTGTGTCCTCCCAAATAAAGGCACAAACAATGATGAGGATAGGAACTATGAACAAATAAACAAGTAATAGTTTTCAAATTTTGGTAATTAATTAACCTAAGTTACTCAACCCAAAAGAGAAAGATCTATATATCATCCCTTGTAAAATGAGGCCTAAATAGAAACCAATCAACGTTTGAATTCAAACTTGTTAAAGCTAATTAAAAAAACTCAAGTGTTTAAAAATTAGGCTTTAGTTGACCAAATAAGCTAGATAAATTTGAATAGCATGATTTTGCTAAATAAAGATCCAATAAGGCTCAAATGATTGGTTTTTAAATAATGATAATTGAGACACAAGACAAGAAAATTCAATTGAAACAATTCAAATAGCCTAACGGCATCAATGATCTCAAAAGATGTGGTCAATGTTTTTTTCAAAAACTTGTAAGGCACAAGACTTGCAATGATTTGTGCATCACAATGGTAGCCATCTCAATCAAGTTCCATACTCAATGTTTTTGACATGAAAGTTTTCTAAGTTAAAGCAAGGTCTCAAATGAATGGCATAATGCCTCCTCAAACAATTGAGTAATGTTGGACACAAGACTCATTCATGATGTGGTTAAAAAATAAATTTGTATTTCTAACACACTAAGAAATAAAATAATAAATGATAAAATTCAACTAAGTATATCATCATAGATCCTATCAAGGTATGGCAAAGTGGAGTTGACTAAAACTTACAAGTTACGACCATCTAGATTGATCACATGTGTACAAACTTTCATGTTTGAACACAAGAGAAGTAGCACATCAATTGGATCCATGTCAAATGGCTTCTTGTGAAAAGGTCTTGTCCTTTTTAAAACCACTACATCCATCAATTTAGTGTGATGTCCTAAATAATCATACGTTCAAGCCAATTTACCACTAACAAAGATGGTTTAACTGCTCAAACGACCATCCCAACTAGGTGATCCCAATTTGTATACTGCCCATGGAGAGGGGTTGAAATGCTACCAAGAGATGAAGCCTTAGGTCAATGCTTCCCTAAAAAACTTATGAGAGGTAATAAAATCCCCTTCACAACTCAAGATGCATGAAAATAAAAGACAAGTAGAAAGACTTTAGGGTTGCTTTTAGATCACCTAATACCATATGGGTTTTAGGGAAAGCCTAGGCAACTTTATTTCTAGGCCTTAGACTAGGAACTTAATGCAATGAAAATGCACTTTTGATCCCATGAATTACCTATATGGGATGGGGGAAGATCATACATGTGTTATCCTTTTATAAAAGAAAAGTATCAACAAATAAGTTATATAAACAATTGTGAGTGAGGTTTGATTTTAAAAACCAAATTGAATGTGACATTATTCTTTACTAGGCCCTTTGGCTTAAGTGTGAAATATTGAAATAATTACACAAAACCAAATGAATAAAAATCATCTAGGTTCATTTTAATCCCAAAGTTGAAAGGTTCAATACTTATCATATGTTCATGTTTAAACATCAATTTGAAAATGTTCAAGATTTAAGGATTTGTTTCAAGCACTAAAACAAAGCGTTTCTAATACTTAGCCATCCTAGATTATTTTTAAACACCAATTTCAAAATATATAAGATCTAATATGTTCATTTTATGACCCAATTTTAAATGTGTAAGATTAACTAGATTCCTTTTAGAAACCTAAAATGAAATGTTCTCTAATCAAAACAAGCAAATTGGTGTTCCAACCAATCCTTGAACCTATAATTGTTAGATAATAACATTATAATTTGAAGCACTTTTGGTTTTGAGAAAATAATCTTTAAAAAAGGATCTCTTGGGTTTTATTTTTGGACCCATAGTGACTGTGGTGGGTCAAATAATATGACTGCTACTGATTTCAACACAACCATCATCAATCGATCTCAAAGAGAATCAATGTCAATCATGAAGAACCAACATTGGTTAGTTAAGACCATCATCAATTACCTATGAACTTAAAGTCAAAACCACAAAAGATAAGCACATTATGTTAAGCAATGGTTAGGAAAAATCTCAATAAAACCTACAAGGTAAAGATTAGACAAAGAAAACATAATTAGAAAATTTAAAAATATTAAAACTCATCTTTCAAGATTTTTTAAAACATTTATGAAAATTTAAGTTAAAATGATATCATATTCTAAAAATTTAGGATAAAAATGTGATTTTAAAAAAATCATCAAAAATGGAGTTTGTATGCCCCCAAATGAAGCTTCAGAAGATTGCTTATTAGCTTGTTGCCCTACATAGTGACTAAGGTCAGTTTTGGGATGCACACAATGACCATGGTTGGTTATATATTATCAATTTTGGTTAGTTCATGAATTATTCTAGTTACATAAAACTAATGTTGGTCTCTGTGTAAAATTGAGTGAACACAAAAATCAAAAATATAGGAAAATCAAAGCTAAAATTATAATTTTGAAGATATTCAAGCATCCATTTGATGATTTATGAATTGCATCTTCATCTCCTTGGTATGTGGGGTGCTCAAATTCCCATCGAGCATACCATTTGGTGTCAAATAATCTGAGGGTGGTTAGATCATATGTTAGCTTCATAATGAAATCAACTCAAAATGAAAGCAATAACCCACTAGCATTCATAACAATACATTTCCTAGATAAAAGGGAGAGGCATGGTGAAGAAACATAAATGAATAAATCACAACTAAAAATGAAAATAACTTATTCATAAATTCCTTATCAAATCCTTGAATGTTCCAAGAGGCTTCTTCATTTGACTTGCTTGGATTATGCTCAAAATATCTTCATCAATGGGGCTTGGTTATCTCCTTCTCCTCTTGGCATCATGATCATGGTTTTGGTTTGGCATATGCTTTGATATAGATTGAAAATGACTTGGTGGCTTGGAATTTTGGAATTATAGCTTTGTTTTATGACCTAAATCCTACATTATAACATTACTATGTCAAAACTCTCCAAACAAAGAGGCAAATGCTTGTATTTATAGTTTTTGAAATCAACTTAGAATGAGTTAAATCCTAACGTAGGTTTTCTTAATTAACCCCAATAGAGTTAAATTGTGTCCAAACCTCATGATTAGCATGGAATAGGTGTGTTTTGAGATATTTTGGATTTTGGAAAACTCACAAAAGCTGATGATTATTTCCTAAGATATTCATTAATTTTTTAATTTCTTTTCTTGATAATTCATTTAATTTATCATGAATGAACTTAATTAATATTTTCATGTTAATCAATCCCTTTTATAATTTTGAATATTTTTTTAGGATTTGAATTAAATGATGTGTGCAATTGCTCTTTTTAATTGATTTATGGGATAAATTGATTTAATTGCATGTGATGAAGCCAAATTTGAGATGTTTATAAATTCTTAGGCTAGATGTTCAATGGTTGGTAAGAATTGATCTAAAGTTGGGTATGAAGCCATTAGTGGCCACTTTTAGGTGTCTAAAAATGGGATTGGAATAAGTGATGGATTAATATAATGTGGGGTATGTATAAAGGTTAACATAGGTAAGAAAATATATGAAGGAGACTATACAATCAACTTGAAAAGGGATTGGTTGGTGAATTAGATGGAATGGTGATGAAAGGGGTTGATTAGTGAAATTAGTGATATGATTAGTAATCTTAAATAGGAAATCAAATTTAGATGCATATACTTATACTTTATTTAATCACATTATCAGTTCCTTGAGTGTATTACATTGATTGTTATTGCCTTGTTTGTGAAACATTTGAATGTGATCCTTTCTTGTTGGCCCTATGCACTTTTATGTTTTTTGTACATTTTAATATGTCATTTCATGTTGATTAGACATTTAAATATGTCATCACTTTTAATTGTGCAATATTTTAACGTGCCCCTTATGTGTGTTATCCTTAGACCATTCCTTTGTATTAGATTGAGTTATATTGTGTGTGTTATTGATTTCTTGTTGATCTTGTAATATTACTCTCTAGATATTGACATGATATATATCATGTATTTTAGGACTTGATATGATCACATACTGCAAACTAAATTGATATTTCTACTTAGATAATTTATCCATGTATGCTACATGATTCATACACATATTATACATCCACCTTATCCTTTTAAGGTAAGGTCACTACTATAATTTATTTCCCTACCTAAAAATGGGGGTAATATTAGTGGGGGCATGTCATAAAACCATGCCCTCCACATTTCTCATAGTTTCCATATTTTAATGAGGGCATGCCATAAAAACATGTTCTCTAAACTTATACACCTTCTTAGTTTCCATATTTTAGTATGGGATGTCATAAAAATATGACCTCCACACTCAAAACTTACTCAGTATTTTTAGGCTTTAGAGGGGGCATGTCATAAAGACATGACCTCCACACTTGCACAATCTCCAATTCAGTTCTATGATTTAGATATACACTTAGGTCAAAATCCTATACATTTTTTTTTTAATGACACATGTACTCAAGTTTAGACATATATTTTTCATGATATTTCACAAAAAAATACAAATTTTACCAATTATACTACTCATCAAGATGCACCGATTACACTAGGATATATTGTTATCGAGTGGGTTCATTTTATAGGTTAAAGTGATTAAATAATTTAACCTCACTAGAATTATATATTAGAGTGATTAAATCATCTAATATACTATATTTATAGGATTATTTTGTTAAATCACCTACCTTCACTATATTATATATATTCACACTTGAGTTATGCAATTGAGATACATTGATCTCAATGGTTATGCCAAAACTCATCCTTACACTAGAATGGGGGCATGATACCTTCCAATATTCCTTTTCAAATATCTAAGGTTTAGGTTTGAACCTTTTTTAGCTCAAAATAGTCATAAGTAATCATCATTACCAATTCAAAACATCAAGAGACAACATGGTTGCATTGACACACGGGTGTACTCCTTCCTTACTCTCCTTATTTTCAAACATTTCAATTATTTAAAATTTTAAATTATATTCACTAATTTATATTTTAACATTCTCTTGGTTATAGGTCATACACTAGAAATTTTATCAAAGAGGGCTCAATTAAAGGCAAGATGTGTTAGACACACCCATGTATGCATTTCTTTCCTTTAACCTAGCAATTTCATCCTTATGCATTACTAAATTAAGAGGGAAATGTAGATAGTAAAACTAAATATTTATAGCATCTCAATCTTGTACATTTGATAAAAATCAATCAAGGCTCTACCCTTTAGTTTTAGACATCTCTACTATCAAAAGTCTCACATTCACCATCTCACTATGCCTAAAATTTTATATTTTAGTCTAATCCATATTTTTATGATGACCCAACTCTCCTATACTACACAAAAAGATTAAAACTTGATAAACATCCTTCACTGTCAGTTTTAGATCCTTATATGTTTTTTAGCCTTATGGACACTATCGACCACAAAGCAACACTATAACTAAAGGTAGTGTCCAAATCCTTATCTAGTGTCTAGCTGGTAAAATTCATCCAAATTGTAAATTATTTTAAAACTATGAGTTGATATTTGTCTTATTGTAACATGTTGTGAGATATTTTCAAAATTTGTGGTATAAATACTAGTGTAAGCCTTCTCATTTCTCACCTAGAAAATACCAAATAAAACTCCTACTAAAGTGAACTCAGTCAACTATACAACCAAACTATTCTACTTTATTCATCTTTATTTTCATATCAAGCATAAGAACAGTCATATTATAGGTCTAAAGCATCAAAAGAGAAATCCATGAGTGATATTTGTCAAATCACAAGTTATATCACAACATGCATCACTGTATATTATATTTCACCCTTGTGTACACACTTTCCCTCCATAGGGGAGAAATACATAATTTTAAGGCCCTCTTTGGAGTATTGATTATGTAAGTAACACCCATTGACAAAGGGATCTTTGGGGAAGCTTGACACCATGAGCCCATGAACCTATTTTTAGCAAAACTCATTCTAAGGGTGAAGAAGGGTGAAGATCTAGGATTTGTTCAATCAACAAAGAGTAAAATCTTGTATCTTATATCTGAATACACTAGTATAAAGGTGAAACCAAACCCAAAATAATAAAGTTGGACACATATATATTTAGTCATTATTTTATACTAAACACATATATCATAATCAGACACTGATGTTTATGATAGTGTCTAGATTTGACTATAGTGTATGTGGATACAAAAATATAATTTCCAAAATCTACCAACTGATCTAGAATATTGATCCTACATACTTTACATATCTTTCCAATCCAAATCTATGTATGTATAGTAAACTAACTAATTACTATTGTTTCTTATTTATTACAATATCTTTTAATAACTCCACTTTAGTATTTTTAGTAATCTCAGTTGTATAAATTCAAATATTATTTATTTGAATTTTTTATTAATTGGCCTACTACAAATTAGTTTATCACCCATGTGTTTGAACTAATTCTATATTCTTAACCATGTCTACCACATCTAACATTTAGGGTTAGACAACCACTAACCCATTTTTGGCAATGTATAAAGACCTAAGGTGAAGATCTAGGGTTTGATTCAAAAACAATCATCTACAGCTTATATGCATTAATAATACATGTCGGTAATAAAGTGATAGAAAACCTAAAAGGCTCTAGGTGACCACTCTATAATATAGTGAATATTTCATACCAAATAGTTCCATTGAGATCAAGATACCTACATTGGCATAATTTTTCCAAGACTAACATAAATGTCTACACCTCTAGAAACAATATTTCTAAAATTTGATGACTTGATCTTGATCTTGTTCTTGACTATTTATACCTCTACACTTCTTATATTTGCCTATGCATTTACAGATAAGCTAAGTATTGTCTCTTCTTTGTGTTTATAAAATCAAATTTTTATTTTGAGTGTACTTTCTATATTTAACATAACTCAGCATTTTAATTCAAAATATTCATTTATATTATTTTTTAATTAATTGGCTTGCTCTATAATAGATTTATTCATCCTTGTGTATAGGCTATTCTACCACTATAATCCCTAAACATCTAAAAAGGGTTAAACATAGTGATCAATAAATAATTATTTTATATAGGGATTGTTAAACATGTGGTATAACCTACTACTTGAATTTATATTTGAGTGACTAGTTGTTATTTAGTAGGAGGATGTAGCTAGTGAAATGGCATAGGACTGAGGAGTGGAATAGTTTGAATGCAATGCTATTGTATGAGGATAAAATATATTTTAGTTTGGAGTATGGATAGTTAGGAGATAAATTTGAGTTATTTTGAATGAGGAATAGGGACATTTTGAGTTCGTTAGTTACTTGTAGGAATGAGTCATCTACATAGAAAGTGAAATAATGGAGGTCAAAAGGCTGTGGAATGAGGCATGAATAAATTTCATATAAGAAATGTTTTCAAGTACATTATTTTAGCTTAAATTTTAATAAATGTGGCTATAAAAACAACTTGAAGGGTAAGATACATGATATTGATCATGATATCAACAAACTATGGAGATGCATGATATTGATAAAGGCATCATAAACTATTTAAATAATATCAAACAAGATTCATGTTCATAACACATACATAAATAACACATAAATAAAATAAGAAGCCTAAGGAGCCACATACAAGGGGCATGTTCAAATATCACTCACATACATAGAAGAATTTAATAAGGCTTAGATCCACAAATAAGGACATGTTTAAATGTCCTTAATACAAAGAAATAAATACACACAAATCATAAATAAAACAATAAAAACATGATAAGCATGCATGGATAAGTGAAATTGACCTACATAAGCAATTTTTAACATTATTATATATAGAAACTCAAGTATTTAGTAAGACATCAATGTGAAAGCAAGTGATCAATAATAATAGATTCTATGCAATATATTTAACTAAAGTATTAACAATAGGGATAGTCATAGAATAATAAAACATAGGAACATTTGGATTTGTAAATTCCTTAATGAGAAACACTTTCACAAAGGTGTTTTCCTACTTATCTTGAATTTGCTCTTGCTCTTTACGTGACATTGCCTTTATGATGCATTATGTTTGTAATTTTTTTTGCTCTAAATTTTAATTTTGAATATTTTATTGCTCTAATTTTTTTAGTTTTTTATTTTTTCTATGAATTATCCTTTTGCATCCATAATTTTTGTCTTTGTTGTTTTTGCACTAATTTTAATTTTACCACATGTTTTATTTTCATTTGTTCCTTAGGAGATGCAATCATAATGTGAGTGGGTTGTTTGATTGATGTATCTATTATAATATCACCACCATCAATTATATTTTGTATTTTATCCTTCAAATCCAAACAAATATATGTATGATGCCCATGCATTCTATGATATGCACAATAGTATTTTGATCTCCTTAGAGGATGTTAGGAGGTAGTTTGATCAGCTTGTTTCTAATAATTTATCTTAAAATATCACTTGAACTCGTATTATCATTTTATATACTTTTTTAATCACTAATTGTATATTTATTTTACATTAGATTCTAATCTTGATATGAAGTATAATTAGGCACAAAGTTACAAGATAAAGATACAAATGCATGATTAACACTAGCATATTTTGGACTCTTTATATATGTGATCTAATTTTTGATGATGTGATATTTGAAATTAAATAATAATTTTACTTTTTTAATTATTATATTAAATTTATCATAGTGATGATTTGATCTTGAAGGGATTTATAATCATGAACCTTATGTACTTCTAATTAAATATGTATAGAAACACCATCAAGAGGATATGTGGGAGGTGGAGGGGGTTGATGAAGGACATGTTGGTTATTGTAGATGTTAAATCTAAATTTTATATGATAAAACATTCTTACACACTAGGAATATATCATTAGTGGCTCAACCCTTTAGTTCAATAACTTCTTGCTATCGAAAAGTTCACATTCACCATCTCACTATGCCTAAATCTTATCTTATAGTTTAACCCTGATAATATGATCACCCAGATCACTTTTATCACATGATATGATTAAAACATGATATACATACTTCATTTTTAGTTATATATCTTCTAAATTATCTTATTATCCTAGACACTACCCTCCATATTAGGACACCACCATCAACACTAGTGTTCTAGTTCTAATGCTAGTGTATGTACCTCATAAACACTCAAATTTTCAAATATTAACACATGTATGGGTCATTCTATAGTGTTATTTCAACCGTACCATGAGATAATTTCAAATGTGTTGTATAAATAATTCTAAATACAATTCATTATCATGAAGCAATGTCAAGTACTTTTAAATCACACATCTATCTAAAAGCACATTTTAAGTTTGTAAAACTACCCTATTATTCCATATTTAAATATGATTCATAAGAGAAATATTCATATAGGTGTGAAGCATCAAAACAGAAACCCATGATAATATTTTATAGGTTACAATTTAGATCACTACATACATGTGTATATAGCATATTGCACATTTATTCACATGCAAGCCCACATAAGAGGAGAACTACATCGATCTGAGGTACTCTTCAAAGTATTGGATATGTAGGTAGTGCACATTGATACAAGAATTTTTGAGGTCTAATCAACTTCATTTGAGGTTAGTAACCCCCATTTTATAAGGTGGCATTCCCTAATTGGTGGACCTAGGGTTTTGAACTACATATTGATATCCAAAACATGTGTGCATGATCTAAACGTTTAATCTCTAAGGTGATAGGGAACCCTAATAAGCACAAGTGGAATTTACAAAAAAGGACCTATAATTTGCTATAGATATAAGTGTCAAAACTAGTGTCCTTATTTTGAAGGTAGTGTCTAGGTTGATAGAGAGATAATTTCCAAGATCTAATGAATCACATCTGAGCATCATCCTTATTAGCAGAGGTTCCTAGAAAACTATTAAAAACATGTTAATATAAGGATAGCTTGCACATGAAGTAACATAAGTAAACATTTTATGGTGACTCAGACTAAATATGTTCATTAATAGATAAAATAAATAGATACATAAATAAGTATAAACTTATTAGAATCTGAACAGTCAATATAAACTCATATGATTAACATATTAAAGAAAACATAATACTAATTACACATAGACCAATGATAAAATATATATAGGAAAAACATTTAAGAACAATATGTATTAATCTCTATCACATTGGAACCGTATCCAAATATAATTTAGTGTTTTATATATATATATATATATATATATATATATATATATATATATATATATATATATATATATATATATATATATATATAGTTTATAAAGCATTGTCTCTTCATATTTCAACCTTTTATGCCCAAAAGAAAGGACTTTTTCATTATGAATTATATTAATATGCTTAAAAATATTTAATGCATACAAAAACATTATGAAAAATACAAAAGAGTTTAATTTTCACGTGCCCATCAAATAGGCTCTATGATTTTGGTATCCCCATTTTACACTAAACACTTTTATGGACTTAAATAGTTGTCTTGTCCTGAGATAAGGTCATATTAAAGGATCTTGATCTGAAGGTTGAGCTGAGGAATAGAACTATAAATAAGATTCATAGTTATCACTCCAAGTTTTGTTTACTAATTTCCACCCTTTGATCATTAATTAGCCACCCTTTCAAGTTTTCAACTAAGTAGCATATTATTTACTACCCTTTCAATTTTCAATAAACTAATTTAACTAGGTGTTTAGACTTTATGGGTTTTTAACTAGTCTAAACTTACTTCTAATGCTCAATGATATCCTATAAAATTGTGTTAAAAACTTGAGAAAACTACAAAATTGAAAAAATTTAATACCTTCTAGGTAGGTGGTGTCATACTCTAGGTTAGATTCATAGTAGGTTATTAAGATGATGGATCTATTAGAGTAGTGGATGAAGAACTTGTTTATACATAATTTACTGGTGGAGGCTATTGTGGATACTAGATGGTTGATTGCATGCTTGTGACAATATTCTTATGATGAAATATTTGTTAGTTTTATTATGGGGGAATGAATTTTAGCACATCAACATGTTATACAATAGATGGATAAAACTGAGATAGATATTACTTTAGCATTTTCTAGTTGGTCATCATTTCATGCACCATAGTGAGCAATGTGCATGATGATACTCGAGTAACCATCATGTTTTGAATATCTTCATCTTCAATGATGGTGATGAGTGCCCTAAAATTTTATATTTTGATCTGGATGTCCTAGGACAAATCCTCCAACCAATATGTATGCCTCTGTGCCTAAATGCCTATAAATAAACTATGTATAATCTCATTTTACTAGTTCTGTAGTTTTTACATGGTAGTATCCCTTGATTCAAGAAACTACTTATATGCATTATTCATTATTATAAGGGTATTTATATGATCCCCCATCATAGATTTGGATTTGTTCGCTTTAGCTACAAACAATGAATTTTTAAGTTGTTGCTTGTAATTTAACATACCCTATGTTATCTATTTATCTTGGAGTGCAACTATGTCCAGAACATATAGGATTAGAATTATGTTCAAAAACTATGTTTCTACTTTGATATTTTTCCCTTGAGCTCATAATGTTTGCATCTTATGTATAGCCAACTAAACTTTCATTAATTGTAATAAAAGAGTTGATAATTTATTTTCTTCAGATATAACTTGGTCACCTAAGACTTAAGTAACCAATGTAGGGTAATTGGTGTCAATGAGATGGCACACATTGGTGAACCAAAGGCTCAGATATGCATTATCCTCTTATAACTACAAAACTTCCTACTCTAAGGCCAAAGCCTTATGTGCTAATGATTCCTAGAAAGTAGTTATGCCTTCAATTTATTTGCTTAGCATTAGTTGAGAAATAACCAAAGATTTTTATTTCATAGTTAAATCCAAAGACATGGATGTTGTTGTAGTTGTTGTAAGAGGCACTGTGAACTATTCCAAAAGAAGAGAAAAAGTGGTACATTGGGTGGATGATTTGGGAAGATCCCATATCCATTTTTTATTTATTTAAGGTATAGGTTGAGAATATTCCTTATACACACCTCCTTGTGTCACAAAGGTTAGTTTCATTACACCCTCTATGTATTCCTTGGCTTTTCGTTCTACCTCCACTTTAGCTTTACCTTCAAATTTAGCCTTAGCCTTGACTTTTGCCTCAACTTTAGATTTGGATTCCATTTGATCCTTAGAATTAGCTTTTATAGCAACCTTGTCTTTGGCTATAGTTCCATCCTTGGCTTTGTCTTTAGCTTCCATATCTTTAGCTTCTTACTTAGATTTTTGCTCTTCATGATCCTTTGTAATTATTGTTGCTTCCTTTTTCTTATATTCCATAACCTACAATTCCTTTTATTTCATTACTAATTATTGTTCTTTCTTTTTTGATTATTCTTCTTTGGCTCTTTTTTTTGAGCCTCTACTTCTTTATCTTTCTTTCTTTTAGCCTCTATTCTTTGACTCTTTTCTTTTGAGCCTCTGCTTCTTCAAATTTTTACCTGTGTTCTTTTCTTCATAGATTATTGTTTGTGGTGCTCTTCTTCCTTTGTATCCTTACATTTTCCCTCTTGATTATTTTTATTTTTATTTTCCTTCTCCTTCCTCATAGCCTTCTTTTACACTTCTAATGTATCCTCTTATTTTTGTTTAACTTCATGTTATGGCTACAATTATGACAAATTGGTTCTTCAGGCTATTCTATAGGGTTAGATGACTCTAGCACTTTGATTGACTCTAAATCTTTATAAGAGGAATATTCCATAATAGCACCCCTTCACATAGTTTTATTCTTTCTATAAGTTGGTAGTGGATTGAGGCTCTTCTTTGTCCTCTTCATAATCTAGGCCTAAGGCGTTGATGAGACTCTTGTGCTTGTTATGTTATGCTCTCCTTTAATGGGTCTATTAAATACACTATTTTATCTTTGACTATTGTATATGTTTAATATATATTATGTGTCCTTGGTTTTCAAAGAAAGTCTAGAGGTGGGCTTTATTGTGTCATTGGATCTATTTTTTGCATAACAAGAGATCTTATAATTGGGTCTACCTAGAAAAATGTTGCCTTTATCCATTTCTAGGATACTTCTTGACCTACAATTTTAACTAAAATGGAAGTAGTAGGTTGGTTTATGTCCACCCATAAGTCTTATCTTACAATATTCTACACTTGGAAAGTGTGCACTACTTTTGATAAAAATAACTATTTCTCCTCTTCTTATTCATAAACATTGTTTTTGATGTCTATGAACATTGACTATATAAATTCATGCTCTTTAAATCCTACCTCTAACAAGTCACATTTAGTTTTTATCTTTGGATTATTTTTGTTTTCAATCTAGGACTTTATGTGGTGTGTCCTCTTTTTAGGTAGTAGGGATGAGGCTCATCGTGTTGGTGCCTTCCTCTTTCCTTTGTTAGTCTAGGATGGATTTGTTATTGGTTTTGGTATTAATTGAATTTGATCTTATGTTTGGGGTTGATATTATTCCTAAGGTTTCATAAGTTATTGTTCACTTATGGGTGTGTAATGTAAAGGTTTCACTTATCTAGCTACTAGGGCTTTATGTCTCAAAACTTCTACCTATGTATCCAACATAGTAATGAAAAATAGTATTGGAGTTTTGGTTACTTTTAAAAACTCATACACTTTGATTTTGATGCCATTTTTCAACTTGGTCAATGACGCATGCTATTTCAAATATTACATCATGTCCTGGGGTACCCTAGGGTGTGAAATAATCATGGCTTAGATCTCCAACAACCACACATTAAAGCTCCCTAATTTCTCATAATATTTCCCTATTTTAGTCCATGTAATTTTCCAAACACAATAGTAGACCAAAAATCTTTAGTAGTATTGAGTGGTCCTTTTGGTGCTTTCTATTGTGTGAAGTAGAGTTGTAAGACCAAAAAATGGTACTCAAATGCGTGTGACATGTTGGTGAGAATCTTTTCAATGTTTATTGTGAGTTTAGAGGCCAAAAATTTGATCCAATTAAAATCCTCATGTTGTCATATCATGTAATATGCAATGTCTACCATGCCTTTATTTGCCTACTTAGCATGATTTATTGTCTATCAAAATCATTTTATGATGCATTTAGATAGAATGCCTATTAAATCATCTCCTATAAAATAAATGAGAATTCCTCTACCTACCCTTATGTACTTTTTCATTGGTGTTAGACTGAATAGGTAGAGCTATGGATTTGTAAGGCATAAGATACTTACCTCATTTTGGAATCCATAGTGCTCTTGACATATTCATAGGGTTGATTAATATGGTCACATCTTGAGATAAATGAATGGCACCTTAAATATATTGACTGAGTAAAGTAATCATTACCTCATCTAATTACCTAAAATTAATTAAGTTGATCAGTCACTTAGCATCAGATCCTTGTAATAGATGTTGAAGTGTTAGTGCTCCTACTTATGTTGCTTCCTATAGATCATGGGAAAATAGAGTAGCTTTGATCACATCAATAAAATCAAAGGGTTTTAGATCATGATATCTCATCTATAAGAGTTTGAGACCAATCCACATTTCATCCTTGTATACATCAGTGAGTGGAATCAATAGATATGCCCTATTTATGTTGTTAGTATGGAGTGATTTGAACACTTTCTTCTCTTGGTCTAGCACTAGTGTGAAATTTGTCCATAATAAGCTATTTTGTATGCATATCACAAATTTATCTTGGTTATAAAATTATGAAATGTCTTTTTATTGTCTACATCCTCTATTATATAACATTTAGTACCCAAATCCATCAAGTCATCAAGTTTAAATGCATTAAGCTAGTTATGTATGAGTTTATTTCCCAATATTTATGTCAACTAGTTATTGTTCGATATAATAGTTATTATTATGCATTTAGATTATTTGATTCATCCATTATCAAGGATCTGATGGGATGTGATATCCTTTCATGTATCCAATTTATTTTATGGTCCATCCTATCATTCTACCACACAATCTACTTCAAGAAAGATGTAATCTCTTAAGTGCATTATCATTAATGGTTTTAAATTACCACTCACCATCCATTCTTCATACCTATTTTTTTAGCACCCCATTCCCTAACTTAATTGATGACCACCATGTTTTGGATGCTAGTTGTCTTTCCTTCAAGTTGACTCTACATATTGATTGCATTCTATGATCTTGGTTGTCCAAACTTCATTTTGATGTGTTCTAACCCAAATATCACACTATAAAAACACACTAACCCTAAAAAATAATCAAAAAATAAAATATGATTAAAGATAAATCCTAATATATGGTGCTACTTAACACCCTCTCTCATTAGTAGAGATGCATGATAGAGATTAGTGATGGTAAGGCTTAAGTCTATATCTATTGATATGCCTTGGTAAAATTGTTCCCTATAAATACTTTAAAATAATTTTACCCTATTTTTAAAATCATGAATAATATAGGGTCCTTTCCATCTTATGCATGACTTTCCCAAAAATTCTTTAAATTTTCTATCATAGAGTAATACTACTTGCTCAAGATAAAATTCCTTAGATCGTAAGTTGTGATCATTCCACACTTTTTAGTGATGGTAAGGCTTAAGTCTATATCTATTGATATACCTTGGTAAAATTGTTCCCTATAAATACTTTAAAATAATTTTACCCTATTTTTAAAATCATGAATAATATAGGGTCCTTTCCATCTTATGCATGACTTTCCCAAAAATTCTTTAAATTTTCTATCATAGAGTAATACTACTTGCTCAAGATAAAATTCCTTAGATCGTAAGTTGTGATCATTCCACACTTTTTGACTTAACATGTTAATCTCCTATGTCCATTACATTATTTGTCTATTTTCCTCCATCTTAACTAAATCCATCAATCTTTATTTCAGTGAGTCCTGATCACCCAACCTCATAATCATTATAATGTGTAAACTAGGAACAATGTATTCCATAAGGATAACTACTTTAATACCATAAACCAAATGAAAGGGAGTGGATCCTATTACACATTTATAATTTGTCTTATATACCCAAATAATTTTAGTTATGTGATATTCCTAATCATACCTTTGAACATTGCATATCTTTGTTATTATTTTATCTAATACTTTGTTTGAAAGTTTAGCTTGCCCATTTGTTTGTAAATGATAGGTCATGCTCATATGGTATGACATCATAAACTCCTTAGTAAAATTCTTGATTATGTTATTGAGTAAGTGATTACCTATGTCATTAACCAATTTGATCAAACATTCAAACCTTGTTATGATATTCTCATACAAAAAATTTAGTGGTGTCCTTCTCACCATAGCTTGGTGTCGCAATAGCTTCCACCCATTTCATGAATTAGTCAATCATAGTAATGATATATAGCTCACGACTATGTTTTCTTGGAGGAGTTATAGGTCATACAAATTCAATACCCCATTGTTCAAAAAATTACTCTAATAGCATTAGAACTAAGGGCATCTCATCATGATGATTTAGTTTTCCCATTATTTGACAAATATCACAATGTTTTCCCACCACATGTGTATTTTGAAATAAATTCAGCCTCCAAAGATTGATCTACTATATCTTTGTCATAATGGCTTCTCCTATGAAATTCCCTTAAATTCCTTGATGTACTTCCTTAATAATTTGTGTTCATTCATATTCTAAGGCTACTTTGCATAACACATCATCCTTTTTGATCTTATACATAAATCCATTAATGATGCTACAAGGAATGGCTTGTGTAAACATTTGATTTTTATCCCTTTCAACATAATATGTAATAAACATTCCTTATTATGATAATTTCATGATGTCCTCATATTTTAATCACAGCCACTAAAAAGGGGAGAGGGGTGAATTGGTTCCCTTAAAACAATCATTCAATTTCACTTATCATTCATGAAGCATTCATTCAAACACATACATCAACCAATGCATAAATAGGCATCCACATCAGCATACAACTTATGAACATAAGATATATGTGGGAAACCCTCATGGGGGATAAAACCCACTAAAACATAACTTAGACTACAGTCCTATAAGTAATGAATCAATATTTAGTGAGGCACCAACCCCACAAGGAGCACCAACTCATTAGTCAATAACCAACTCAACTATTCCTTTAGCAAGCACCAAATTTTAAGGTAGCTCTCACTCCCTCTTGACAAAGCACTAACTCATCCAAGACCAACTTGATCACCTCAAGACACCATGTTACTCAGCCAATAGATGGTGACTTCTTCTTTAGCTCTCTATCTTCTATATCTGAATTCCATTCATAGTCATACATCATGAACACATATCTAATGTAGATCTGATAGTTTCCTAAAATATAATAAACTCATTTATCTCTTCACAACCTTCTATCCTTCTCAAAATATCCTCTAGAATTATTTACTCAATATGCCTCTTACTAGGATTATTAGGTCAACTAACCTTGCTCATCTTACTCAGAACTTCTATTAGATATTCATGACTGATCCTATACTACCATATAATGGTCAACATGACCTCATTTTACTCCTCAAATTTCTCTATTATTTTTTTACACTTTCATTCATCTTCCTAACTCAAATAGGTTTATTTGGCCTTCTTCTTATACTTGTTAGTTCACACATTCTCTCTATCAGCCAAAACACTAATCCATCAGGTTCAAACCTAGAACATGTCTTAGGACATGTTACAAACAATAATTTATCAAAATAATATCACCATTAGGTTGGCAAAACTCACTTAGACCACCTTCTCTCCTTAGGCCTAGTAGAGACCTAATTGTAATTAGGTCTACCCTTTACACTGAATAGCTTGAACCTCTATGGCCCAAATGGCCCTCACCAAAGATCTAAAACCATTCAAACACTTATATATATACCTCAAATAACCTCTTCTATTCTCAATTAGTCATAAATATTTTACTCACACTTTGAAAGCAGCATTAGTCCTTAAAGACCTATTCGGCCTAATTATCCCAAAAACATTATCTTCAAAAAACCTATAGAAACACATTCTAGGAATAATAAACATATGGATGAAAAATTCATGACCTCAAGTTCATCATAAAACTCATTATAATCCATCACTCAAGCTCCAAATACTCACTTAGAACCGTCAATTTGTTCAAAACCCAATCATTAGCAGCTTGACCTCAAACATTAGTCTAAGAATTTTAAAATACTCTATATGCAAATATAATATCTCATTAAATATATATATAACATCACCACATGCTTTAAATACTTCCAAACTATGCATAATGACTCAAGAACATCAATCTTACTAACACACAGAAAATTGCTTGAATGGTCCAAAACATAGTCCAGATCAATGTTTTCTTCAATTCCTATAAGGAAACTTACAAGAAATATCATTTACATGAATATTTCCTATTTTAACTCTATAATATCCTCCAATAGATAGTTCACAATTTTTAGTGTCAACTATTGGTCTTGCAGACCAATTTGTTAAGCTTCTCTTTCATAGTTCCTACACACCCAGACAAGCCATTTTAGATTCCATATTTCAACTTCTTAAACTAATTCTAAACCTTTTATAAATAATTTATAGGTCATATCCTAAAAGTTCTCACATAACTGCTAAAAGTCATAATCACCATGACTAGTTCTCAAGACAGAATGGTAGTTCTAGGTATGCAAGATGGAGTGATGAGTTTTAGATGTTATATCATGAGTTAATGTATCTAATGCATATATATATGCATTAGATACATTAACTCATGATATAACATCTAAAACTCATCACTCCATCTTGCATACCTAGAACTACCATTCTGTCTTGAGAACTAGTCATGGTGATTATGACTTTTAGCAGTTATGTGAGAACTTTTAGGAACTCTTGATACATGTGTATGATCTTATGATATAATTATGTAACTCTCATATAGAGATATATCATAGTTTAGTGATAATATTGATCTTACTGACCAGTCTCTCAACTTTACATCTTCATTAGATAGGTCATCTTATGAACAACATTTTCAATATTTTCATTGAGCTCCAAAACATATAACCAATATTTACATGTGTTAACAATATTTAAAAACATTTTTATCCAATTATATTCAATATTAGTCCATAAAAACACTTCCCTAATATCATTCCCACTTCTACCTAGTTTTTTTCATTGTCTTCCTCATTAGGTTTTTTAGTGATAGGCCAACTTTCATGAATGGTTTAACATATTTTAAGTATGTAACCTACTCAAAAACTTACATGGACAAAAACTAAAATTATTACACATCATCCTTCAATCATTTTCATGCTTTGACTTGGTCAACCCTACTTATTATATCAAAAATCTGAGAAATAAGGGGTTTCTTGTAGCTTCAACTCACTCTTATGATAGACCAATGCCACTTAGAGGTACCTAGAAGAGTCCTCTACATACTCCAATAATCTCATTAGGTCATATAATTTATTATGATCCATTTCCAACAAGATATTTCATAACAAGTCACTATGAGGGTTTTAGAAGGGTTTTAGACCAGTTTCCATTCTTAACATTTTTTCATAAAGATATACCCTAAAACCAATTATTAATGCTTGGAAATAATTTATATGACCCTTTTCCATCTCTTCTTAATATCTCAACTTCCCATGCACTAGTCACACATACCAACAAACATGAGAAAATCCTTCTCAGGTCTTCATCTCTTCATACTAGCACTCGAAAGACCTTAACTTCACTTTTTGTGCTTCTTCCTTCAATATAAGAATTGAAACTTCATGATCACTCTTTAAAAAAACTCTCACACCTCTATAAAATTTCATATGATCTCTATCACCATGGAAACTGAACTTGGCCCCTCATTAGGCCATACTAGGTCTCTTTACACACTAGAGCTATACCTATAAACCACACTTAGACCTTGAAAATGAATTAAAACCTATTGAAATACTCTAAAAACCTCATTTTCATTTCATATAACTTCATACCATCCTCACACACTATAAATGTTCTTCACACAAGCTTCAAACTACTCACTTCATCATGCTACCAAGCCTATGTTATCTCACTAGGTCTCTTCATGCAAATGAATAAGCCATGAATTGGCCTTGAAATCTTATGAAGATATATTTGCCTCATTATCATTATTAAAAAACATCATACACTCTCTCATCCTTTTAATGGCATAATTCACCAAGGTTCACTATGCTTCATGCATACACCTTCTCACAAGGCTAGACTAGGCTTCTTAGGACACCTCGTGCTTAAAGACTTAAAGTCAAACAAGATATCTCTCAAAGATATAAAACAAGAACATTCTTAAATTATGATTCTATAAATAAAACACTACTCTTAATAGGATCATGATCTTGTTACACCATAATAATGTTTCAAGACCTCATGCAAAACTCAAAGACTATTAAATCATGTTTAAGTCATCATGAAAACTCACTATGCAACATCATAAGAACATCTCTAGGACATCAATGAAACTCAAAAACCTTTGACATAAATGAAAAAATTAATGCCTCAATCACAATGAAAGGAAAATACCTCAAAAATCTCCCCCTTTGTCATTGATGAGAAACACTTTAACAAAGTAGATCATTCTTATCTCTTCAAGCTGGATCTCCCCCAAACTAGTCTTGCTTCCAATCTAATATTTCTCCCCCTTTGACCTTAATGATAAAGGGTTATCTTTGAAAATAATACCATCTAATCCTTGGACCTCAAATAAATGAACATCATTCTCCTTGCATGATGTCTAGAAATAACTAAGTATGGAACTCCCATTTTGACAAAGCATCTTCTTAGTAATGATAACCATCTCCAATTATATCTCATGGAGACCTAAACACATTAGGCCTATCTACAATTAATATCATTATTTAAAGTAAAATTATTAGTCATCTAAACATAAATATATTCAATGTCCATATCTCATATCAAAATATTCTTCATGCATCAATTTATCCCCTTTTTGTTTCACAAGCCATCATAGCTCAAACTAACTCATAACAACTTCCACATAGCAAACTACCAGTTAGGTCTATAAGACCTCATTCTCTATGGTAGACCTCTAAGTAAGAGTACTCTAATTAGTCTTTTACTTCACATAATTTATCAATTACCTTATACACTATCCACATGTAATACATAATTCTAATGTTACTTTGACATTCACCAAGATCACTCAACTTTACATGGTAATGACTTAAAACAAAAAACTCTATAGTCACCTTATACTCATTAGATTTTCATGGTTTCATTATGTTTCTCAATATCAGACCTTTGTGATTTTCCTTAAGTCATATTTATCATGTTAACCTACTCTTTAATGATCCTTATATTATCTATTTTCTCATAGGCAACTTTGCTCTAATGTTCACATTGGTTCTGTAGACCAATCTATGATTCACTTGACTGTTAAGACAAGTTGAGCACTATATAACTTTTCTTGAGCACCTATATCACTTCAATTCCTTATGATTCATTTCAATACACTCCATTTTATGTTCATTTAACTTCACAATTCTTTACAATTTCATTCATTTCATGAAATCTTTTCTAGATCTTATTGTTCTATGGAGCCTTGAAACCCTCATTGCATGCTAGTCATGCCATATGATCAAACACCTATACATCACTCAAACTGACTTACAAATCATATGTAATTTCCATTTATGACCTTAAGGTTATATTTCAAATGCATAAGACAAAATCCTTTAACATTTATGACCAAAAAATAGCTCTGTTACTTACCCTTGTCTATTATTGATCATGCCCATTAGGTATAGTCATTTCAACATCTGCAATATGTTTCTATATCTCTGTATACCTTCTTGGTACACACACCTACTCTTGGATCTCATGACCAATCTAAAAATATCCACCTCAAACCAAAAAACATCATGCTTCCACTAGCTGATGAGTGTCTCCATGAATCCTAATAGGATCACCCTTTTATATAGGGTATTAAAACAACATAAATTTAGGAGATTCTTAGATCTCCAATCTAGTCTTCTCAGCCACCTTATAATCATGGTATTGATAGTCTCTCTTTATAATATATTTGGACTTGACTAAAATATTTGACTTATCTTCCTTTTCGTCCTTCTTCTCTTTGACTATTTTATCAATATATGCAGATAACACATGTTCTTGACACTCCACTTTTTATCCTTGTTCTACCACAGCAAAGAGTCCATCTTGACTCTTGGGCTCAAAATGTTCAACCTTAACTATCTTTGGTTTCCATAAAAATACTTGAACCTTCTTATGCACTTTAGAGGCTTAATTTCCCTTGACATATCTTGAGGACTTACTTACTCTAATTAGACAAAATCTATCAATATGACCAACCTTATGACAATAGTAACAAACAACATCATTCATACCTCTTACTTGATGATGATTGTGATCTCCCTTTGACCAATTGTTTATCTTTCCATAGTTTCCCTAATGATCATCCCTTGAGACCTTTCTTATGGCATTACATTTCTAGATTGGTCTTTTCATATTTTTTTTTATGTTGGCACATTCCTTGAATTAATCTAACTTCTCTTACTTTTTCTCAAACTTTTTTATCTGACTTCAAGATGCTCATGCTCAACTTTCAAACAACCTAAATCGGTCTTTAACTAATCACACTTAACCTCCCTTGATCTCAAACTTATATTTGAACCCCCTAACTAATTCTTAAAAACCTTGATTATTTTATCATCTTCTTTGGCTCCATTATCTATCTTAGTATTCAAATTACATACCTACTTTTTTAGAACCTTGACCATAAATCTCAACTCCTTATTCTCTTTCCTTAGTTGTTAGCCATCATGTGCTTATAAGATCACCATAAAGCTGTCAAACTTATTCAAAGTAATTTATATAATACCAATTATTATAATCACATACACTAAGAGGGAGGGTGAATCATTTCCCTTAAAACAATCATTCAATTTCACTTATCATTCATAAAGCATTCATTCAAACACATACATCAACCAATGCATAAAAAATCATCCACATAAGCATAAAACATATGAACACAAGAGATATGTGAGAAAAAATCATGATAAAACCCACTAAAACATACCTTGGAATATATTCCTATAATTAATGAATCAATATTCAGTGAGGCACCAACCCCTCACTAGTCAAGCACCAACTCAACTAGTCCTTTAGAAAGCAACAAATTACAAGGAGGTACAAACCCCCTAAGTGACTTTGAACTAACTCAACCACTTCAAGAACACATTTTCAACCACCAACATTAAATTTATCTCTCACTTCCTCTTGATAAATCACCAACTCATCTAAGACCAACTTGATCACCTCAAGACACCTTGTTGCTAAGGTAACAAATGATAACATCTTCTTCAGCTCTCTATCTCTTTTATCTAAATTCCACTCACTATCATATATAAATAACACATATATGATGCATATTTTATAGTATATTAAAATAAAATCAACTCATTCATCTCTTCTCAACCTTTTATCCTTCTCAAAATAGCCTCTAGGCTTCTTCGCTCAATATGCCTCTTACTAGGCTTATTAGGTCAACTGACCTTGCTAATCATACTTATAACTTTTATTGTATATTCATTACTAATCCTATATTCCCAATTTATGGTCTACATGACCTCCTTATTCTCCTCAAAGTTATTTTTTATTCACTTGTACTCGCATTCATCTCTCTAACTCAAATAGGCCTATTTGGCCTTCTTCTTATACTTGTCACTAGTTCAATCATTCTCTCTATTAGCCAAATCACTAATCCATTTAGGTCAGACCAAAAACATGTATTATGACACATTACACACAATAATTAATAAAAATATGATCACCATTAGGTTGGCCAAACTCACTTATACCACCTTCTCTTCTTAGGCCTGGTAGAGACCTAATTACAATTAGGTCTATCCTTTCCACTAAAAAACTTGAACCTCTATGGCCCAGATGGCCCTCACCAAAGAACTCAAACTATTCAAACATGTATTTATATACCTCAAATAAACTCCTCCATTATAAATAAGTCACAAATCTTTCGGTCACACCTTGAAAACACCATTAGGCCTTAAAGACTTATTAGACCTAATTATCCCAAAAACATTATCTTCAAAGATGAAGCTTAAACAACCTATAGAAACACATTCTAGTAATAATCCACATATGTATGTAAACTTAATATCTCAAGTTCATCATCAAAATCATTAGACTCCATCACTCAGGCTCCAAAGACTCAAAAATTTCTCTACAAAAAGCTCATTTAGATCAATTTGCTTAGAACCTAGTCATTAGCAACTTGACATCAAACATTAGTATAGGCACTTTCAAATACTCTATATGAATTTATAATATCACATGGCATCTATTTAACATCACCACATTCTTGAAACACTTCCAAACTGGGCATAACGACTCAGGAATATCAATCTTACTAACATAAAAAATTGCCTAAATGCTCTAAAACATAGACCAAATGGAGTTGTCTTTAGTTCATGTAAGGACACTTCTAGGACATATCATGCACATTAATATTTCCTATGTGACCTATATAACATACTCCAATATATATCACAATTTAGTGTCAACTATTAGTCTTGCAAACCAATTTGTTAAGCTTCTCTTTTACAGTTCTTACACAACCAAACAAGCCATTTTAGTTTCCATATTTCAAATTCTTAAACTAAATCTCAACATTATATAAATAATGTATACATCACATATATCTCAAAAAACATAAACATGTGCATTATATACATTAACTCATGATATAATGTCTCAAACTCATCACTCTATCTTCCATACCTAGAACTACCATTCTACCTTAAGAACCAATCATGATGATTATGAATTTTAGCACCTGTGTGGGTAGTTTTAGGAGATATTGATACATGTGTCTGATCCTATGATATCATTAGGTAACTATCATATAGAGAGATATCATAGTGTAATGACAATATTAGTCTTGTGAACCAATCTCTCAACTTTACATCTTCATTGTCTCATCTTCATGAGATAGGTCATCTTGTAAACAACATTTTCAACATTTTCATTGACCTCTAAAATATATAACCAATATGTGTTACCAGTCTTGAAAAAAAAATTATTCAATTGGATTCAATCCTAGTTCATGAAAACACTTCCCTAATCTCATTCCCACTTATGCTTGGTTTTTCTCACTATCTTCCTCACTAAGATTTTTAAAAATAGGCCAACTTTAATGAAAATTTTAGCATATTTGAAATATATAACCTAATCATAGACTTACATGTACACAAACTACAAGTCTTACACATCATCCTCCAATTATTTTCATCCTTTGACCCGGTCAATCCTACCTACTATATCAAAAATCCAAGAAATAAGGGGTTTCTTGTAGCTTCCAATCACTATTATAATAGACCAATGCCACATGGAGGTACTTGGGAGAGTCCTCTAAATGATCCACTCATCACACTAGGTCATATAATTCATTCTAAGCCATTTCCAATAAGATCTTTCATATTGGGTCACTATGAGGGTTTTAGATTAGTTTCCATTCTTATCATTTATTCATAAATATCTCCCCCTAAAACCAACTCCTAATGCTTGGAAATAATTAATAGGACCCTTTTCCATCTCTTCATAAGATTTCAGCTTCCCATGCAATAGTCACACATGCCAACAAGCATGATAAAATACTTTTTGGGTCTTCATCTCTTCATTTTATCACTCAAGAGACCTTAACTTCACTTTATATGTTTTTTCCTTCAATAAAAGACTTAAAAATTCATGAGATATCTTTAAACAACCTCTCACACCTCTATCAAAGTTCATATGATCTATATCACTTTGGAAACTAAACTTGACATTAGGCCACACTAGGTCTCTTTGCACACTAGGCCTATACCTATAAGCCATACCTAGACCTTAAACACACCTTGAAACCTATTACACTACTCTCAAAACATAATTATCATGTCATAAAAATTCATACCATGCTCACGCACTACCAATATTATTCACATAAGCCTCAAACTGCTCACCTCATCATGTTACCAAGCCTATGCCATCTCACTGGGTCTCTTCATGCAAATGAATAAGCTATGAATTGACCTTAAACTTTTATGAAGACTTCTTTGCCTCATTCTCATGCTTACATAAATTTATACACTCTCATGCCTTTAATGACATAATTCACCAAGCTTCACTATGCTTCATGCATACACCTTCTCATAGGGTTAGACTAGGCTTCTCAGGACACCTTATACTCAAAGACTTGAACTCAAACAAGCTATATCTCAAAGATATCAACCAAGAAAATTTTTCAATTAATATTCTATAAAGACAACACTACTCTTAATATGATCATGAACCTATTACACCACAACAATGTGTCAATACCTCATATAGAACTCAAGGATTACTAATCCATTCTCAAGTCATCATTAACAATCACCATGAAACATCATAAGAACATCTCTAGGACATCAATGAAACTCACCAACCTTTGACATCAATGAAAACATTAATGCCTCAATCACAACAATAGGAACATGCCTCAACACCTCCATGTTGTCAAGGATCCTAAAGGCTCTAAACAAGTACACATCTAAAGATTCATCCTATTTTTCCTTTAATTCTTCTCCATTATAGAGCCTAATCAAATGATCTGGTCCCACATTATCTTGACCTAGATTAACATTGATTCTAAATTGTAATTATTGAAATTTCATTAGCCACCTAAAGATCCATCCACCCAACATAGGCTTTTTAACTAGGTATTGCAAGGCCTAATGATCTGTGAAAACCTCAAATCATATGGCCAAAAGATAATGCCTAAACTTTTGTAAACCAAACACCATAGCTAAGGCTTTTCTCTCTCTAGTCACATAATTTTTCTCTACAACAAATAATTTCCTATTGGTGAATTGTATAAGATGATCTAACCTACCATCCCCTAACTACAATAATATAGCTCCTACTATGATACTTGAAGCATCTACATGTACATGGAATGGATTTTTCCAATCATAAAAAACTGATATAGGTGTTGTTACTAACCTTTGTTTGAGATCAATAAATGTTTTTTTACATTTTTTATGTCCACTCAAATTGTGTATCTTTATGCAATAGTTTTTCTAGTGGTAGAAACATGGTTGTATATCCCTTGATGAATTTTCTATAGTATCTTGTATGACCTAGACAAGTTCACACTTTTTTTGACCTATTTGGAAGTGGCATCCCCATTATTACTATAATTTTAGTTTGGTCTACCAGGATTCCATCACTACATATGATGTACCTAGAAAAATACTAAAAGGTGTTAAAAATAATCACTTCTTTAAATTTAATGCAATGTGTAAGGCTCAACACCATTCTAGCATTAAATGTAGACTTGACATATAATTTTTAAATAAATAGAATACATCCCAATGATCCAAATAAACTTCCAAAAAATCATATGAAATCTTTAAATATAGTTACCATAGCCATAGAGAAAACTATCGGAGCATTATTAAAACCAAAGGCAATTCCCTTATATATGAAGGACCCTCATTCTATTATAAAGGTTGTTTTAGCTTGGTCTTCCTCTATGATAGGAATATGATGGTATCCATTAAATCCATCTATGTATGAGAACACATTATGGCATGTGGCTAATTTGAGAACCTCATATATAAATGGTATTATAAATGGATCATTAATGTAGGCATCATTTAGTGCATGTTAGTCCCCATATACCCTAATCTCACTAGAATTATTTGGTTTCACAACTATGGGACTAACCCAATCTACCTTTTCAACTAGACAAATGAACCATGCTTCTTTCATGTGATCCAAGTCAATATTTACATTCATCTTCATGTTGGGATTTAATGTGTATAGGCACTTTTTAATGGGTATATCACACTCTTTCAATTCAATGTGCATCTCCCCCAATAATGGATATACACATTTAACTTCTATGAACTTGGTCAAAAATAGATCCTAATAATCTCTTAGTAGCTAAAATGACTCCAAAATTTCATTATGTGCCCAATAGTCTCCCACAGTCATAACTTTAGGTATGAACTCTATTCCAATATTTTTTTCAATCTTATTCAATGGTTCTTTATATACTTTGTTAGATCCATTGGATTGAGCCTCTTCTAGAACTTGTTATCACTCCCATTATAAATGTTTACATTGCATGGTCTTTCTTATTTAACTTGTTTTACATTTTCTCATTTTTTGGTTCAATTTTTTGCTCTAGTTTGAATAAGACTTCTAAATCCAAATCCCCATCACTATCACTAGATTTTATTAGCTCGTTTATAATTCTATTATAGGTTTTAAGAAGAGATTGATCTATTTTATTTGGTTTATAATTATGAATCATTAGATTTAAATCTAGAATTACTTTGTCCTATAATGATGAATCTATCATAACTACCAAATCTTCTATTCAATCATAACATAGAAAAGTTATCAATTTTTGTAATGCATTATGCACTACTAGATTATCATCTTTAAACACAAAATTTTGACTAAAGTCTTATTATACTTATGCCCAATTTTTAGTCTTCTTTATGTGCTCCCGATGCATATACCATGTAGTTACAAGTGACATTATTATGTGGCCAAAAGTGTGCACCAGATATCTTGGCTCAACACCTTACACAAACCACATATCTACATATTTATGAATATGTAACTCAGGACATTGGCCTTGTTAAAAGAATGGCCATAATGTTCTCACAGTTAATATTAACTAAAATCATGCTCATATAAATTCACATGATTCATCTCATTGTAACTCTTATTCTTTATGCACTACCCACCAATTCGTAATAGTTCCCTTCAAGGCATAGTTGAGTGTGTTTACTCTTTGATCTATATTTGATACATGGTTTTCTAACCTCAATATCAATGTATTAATATCCTCTATCACAAAATATTATGCTAATTGACATTTTGTGGTGAACACCATGTATAGAGGTTGCACCTCATGATCTTCCCTAGCCCAATTCAACATATGTGTCTGAGTTGCCACTTATTGAAGATGTTATTTCCCAAGGTAAGAAACCTTTCAAAGTAGGATATGTATAATCCATTATTGTTGTACCTATATTAGATAGTAAATCTACTTATAACTTAGTATAAAATCACAAAGATGGAGAGGTACATCCTTGAATTTGAAATTGAATATCTAGAGATTTTGTAATTACTAGCTTGTGAATTAGTTGCTTTATTGTCTACCTTTATATGCTTTGCTCAAATTATGGTTTAAAGAACTGATATTTCATTGTTTGTATAGCATTCTTATTCATATATATGTTGAATTTGAACCAACTATTATCATCATAGGCATAAGGTGACTATGGTTTTTTTGGGATAACATAGGGATTTTACTCTAATTTATTAAATCATATAACAATTATCTTGTCTCCTTGATGAGCCTCTAACTGAGACAAGATAATGGGTATCATTTGTTTTCATGTCAATGACCTCAAAAGCTCCTTGTATACTTAGCTCAAAAACTCTAATCTCCACATCTTCAAGGTAATCACTTTGTTTTACCATCCCATAGTCTATAAAATTGAGAATGATAGGAATGTGGCTCAAGTGTTGCCTACCAATAGCCTCCCAAGTAGATATAGGAATCATATTGATAGTAATTCCAAAATCAAATACTACATTATAAATTTCATATCCTACAATCTCAATGTCCATTTGTGAGTTAACATCCCATGATTTATTAGTTTTGACATACCATACCACTTATAGTTATGTTTTTATCCTTATTGTGTGTACTCTAGAATATTATACAAGAGGTTTGTAATATTCTATGTGATATCATCATTACATAATATGATGAGTAGTTTTCACAAATATATTAGTGTATTCACAACACCTTCCTAACTCATCATCTACATAATTTGCCCATATATTTGTCTGTTAATGGTTATGACATCCCCTTCCAATGCACTTTTTTTTAATACGTCTTGAATGTCTTTTGCAAGTTGATACATCAAGCTCTTCTTTGTCATAGGTTTAATATATTTACTACATTATACTTTCATGATTATGTGATCTTGAAACATGTCTAATGGAGGCAACTTTTGCTTTATGCATTATTGTCTAGTAACTACTTGCATGAATTCATTTTCCTCAAGATATGCATTTATCATATTCACATTATACATGTTGAAATACTATATGCACTCATATAACTACAAGATCACTCCTACACATCATTACCACAACAAGGCCATCATCAGACAAATAATATGCATAAAAGAGTCTCCATATTACTATCTCTAAATAAATAATATACAATACAAATATATATATATATATATATATATAATGGCTAGCATCAAGGAGAACCACAAGGAGTGACTAATAAATAGGTAAAGGGGTTAGTTTCATAATAAATACTCAGTTATTGTTATCAACTTAAATATAGGTGGATTGTCTTAAATAAGTGCACAAAAAAATATTGTTCATACACACAAACAAAATCATTCAAAAAATATATAAAAACTCCAAATCAATCTTAACTCTATGAGTGGTTGTAAACATGGATAAAAACAAAATCATTTTGTAAATTACTCAAACCACTAGCTAGTGTGAACATAACCACTCTAACACCCTTCCTTAAGCATAAAATAGGGAGTGAGAAAAGAGAAAGCAAAGATATTGAATGGGTGCTGACAACTAAGCCTGATCAGGTACCCATGTATAAATCATAGTGAAATACAAAGTGTCCCTATGGTAACCAATCCATCTTACCATATACATATATGTCAATTCATTGTAACTACCAAGTCAAATAGGAACTGGTACTCTATACAAGGCTCTCTCTGTAAAAAAATTGATCATAATCTAGGGAAAAATAGTTACCATGGATGAAATGTATTACCAAAAAGTACACAAAAACCATTAGAACCATAGTGAGAGTGAAGAATATAATATATTTTTGAAGGCATCCCAAGAATAATTACTCAAAATCACAACATAAACCTATAGTAGGTACACTCGATAGAATAAATTTGATCGAACAAAAGATACACTCAATCAACTACCCCCAAAATAAAATGTGGTGTGCCAAGGGATATAAATGAGCACAACACCTAAATTAGTATATACACAAACACACCCATGATGATTAAGTTTTTTTATTTACTTAAAAAATATATTTGTGTGAATGGACCAATCCCACTAAAAACACTAAAATATTGACACTAGGTTGTACTAAACTAGCTACTCTTCAAAGGGAGTTCAAACTCCATAAAAAACTTAAAAGAGGCTATCAACATCAAAGGTATAAATATCTCAATAATATGTCTCTGGTGGTGGTGAAATATTCAATAAATAAATATTAAAATTCTCAATATAGATCATATAAACATGAATTAAAAAACTCCATGGCTCTTAGTGTGACTCTAAATAAAAGTGGCATACAATAATAATATCACAAAGTGATGCAAGAAAGTCCACAATACAGTCAATGTGTAGTAGATGAAATCTATGAAATGAGATATGTAGACTCCAAAAAACACATATGCCTAACAAGGAGCTCAAATAACTAAGGAACATTAAAATTCAAGAGGATTAATTTGCGGTCAAAGAAGTTGAGTGTTGCAGGAACCTCACCTATAGAGTCATCTCAAAGAACATTGTCAACACTACCAAGAATGATCATAAATCTACCTTAAATGAACACAAATGGTGGATGAAGATGTTTTCATATGAATGATTAACTATTCTTGAGGAAGATGTTTCTTAGGCCTAAGTGAATGTGCAAAAGAACCCATTTGTAGCTCAGTATCCTCAAGAATAGTGGAGAGAACAAAATATGGAGCTCTATCAATATATCCCAATGAATATGAAACACCTATGTCATAACCAATACCATGACAATAAATCCACATAATAGGTTGGACATGGTGAGCAATGCCTTATAAATGCTTCTTAATGCCCACAAGTCTAGTAGTGAGACCCATGAAATGAAGCATGAGGGAGCCAAAGCCAGTAGTATGTTATTCAAAAGAAGCAATAATATATATAGGTAAAACTAGAGTGGGATGTACATAGTGTGCAATAATAGTAAGCACAAAAGTATCATCTTTAACAATAGGAGTAACATGAATAATGGGTTGATTGAAATATAGTAGATCACATTATAAAAGTGCATCAAGTTGATGTGTACTAGATTCAGTAACACAACATGACAGGGTATTATAATGATGTTATATGCTAATGAGTTTCTTATACAAAGATAAAATGAGGGCATTCTTTCCATTAATATTGGAGCATAGAAGATAATTATACATCATGAGTTTCCTATTTTCATCTTGAAGTGCTAGGAAAGAGGTCATAGGATCAATGGGTTGATTATGGATTGGTAGGGCATTATCAAAAATCATACCAAAATCTAAAATAAAAGAAACAATAGTTGTATAAAATTTTCATCATTAGGTGGTGGAGGTGAAGTTACTTTATCTAAGTGACCACCAATATTCAAATCTATATCATGAGCAGTAGGAAGAGGTGGTATAAGTGTCTCATACTCAGAAATTATTTTCTCACTAAAAATGGAAAGAGGACAAGCACTGATAGTAGGAGGAGATGTCAAAGAGTCCTCATTTAAATCACCATAAAAAATCTCATCCTTATAAATAGGATAATATGGTGGAGAAAAAATGTCACCAATAAAATCTTCACTATGAGAGGAAGGAGAATGAAGAGGAATATGTGGAGGTGAATTGATCTCATCAAATAATGTTGAAACGATGTCTGAAGCTTCCTTAGGTGACATGGCATGCTCAATTTCAGTTTGCAAACTATTAGGAACATGGAGGTGAATAAACAAAAGTGCCTCCTTTTCCAAAGATGTAATCCACACAATATCATCCTCATCTTTAAAAATGGGAAAGTCACCAAGAGTTGTATAACAACTCTCCACAATCCCTTCATCGACAAGTGCATCTACATTTTGGTTTTCTAAGTGGTATAGTTCAAAGCACTAAGGGGTTCAATCATACAAGAATCCATCCTCAAAGATGTGAAAAACCTATAGTGATGTAAAATTTCCAAAATGTGAACAAAATAGAGCCTTCACAAAAGACATTGGTTACCACTGAAAATGCATCTTTATGAGTAAAACACATGGCTCAAAAATATAATACACACAAAAAATGACATCAAGCTCCACTAAAAATGCATCCTATATATAAATCACACAAAAATAAATGAAATGTTTTTGTGAGGGTGTCTGACCACCTGCCAGGCCAGACCTTACTGTCCATCTTCAACTAGAGAAAAGGAATGAGTGTATGTGTGAAAAATAGTTTCAATGCCAAAAATAATAAATATGCCCCTAGAATTTTAAGCATTATTTTAACCTTTTAGGGTTTTGTTTAATGCAATCCTATGTTGTTAAAGGGCTGAGTATGTTGTTAATATAGAATAAAAACTAGAAATTATTGATTTAATTAAACTTTCCCAAAATAATGATAGGAGAAAATATATTTATCTGAGGATAACTAGACTTTTACATAGATCAGAGAACTAGAATAGGCTAAACATATAGATAGACACCTTTCATAATCTAACTGAGTATTAAAATTTGGCTTCAAATAGTAGCACCCATATCAAGATAATAGCACCATGTGGTGCTAGTGTCCAATTATGGTGTTAATGTCTATCTTGTAGAGTTTGTCTAAAACTTTTAGGGAAGTTGTGGGAGGTTTTGGAGGTCATGTAGGTGGTTTGTGTCATTTGAGGGCTTGCTTATGTCATTTTTTGATTAAATATCTTTCAAAATCCTAATGAATACCTACACATGTGAAATAATAAATGGATACAATTCAAAAAAGAAAGGAAAAATTGGGTTGTGGGATATTATGATCACATAGAGTAAAACCCCTATTGTCCTACCCACTACCTACATTAACCCCAATTCTAAGGGTCTCATATCCAATGTAGTTATCCCTTAAGTAATGTACACCATCAACTTACATGGTATGTTAGAATGATTTTTACTTGAGCCCTTCTTTGATCAAACATGCAATGTCTAGGTGTGATGATTGAGTAGTATGTAGAGTATTGATTTGTATTATTGATTGATTTTATGTAATTATGTGCCAAAATAGTAAGTGTTAAATGTAAAATGCCTTGTGAGGATCTTTATATAGAAGTAACTTTGTTTTGAATATAATACCTTGTTTGCTAATTGATAAGTCATAAAAGAGGGATTAAAACATAAGATAAGAATCATAGAGGGGTTAGGACTCAAACATGGGAGAAAAGGCCCATAAAAAACTAGAGCAATAATTGGACACTAGTGTCATGTGGTGCTACTATATTGAAAGTGGCACTTGTGTCTTAAGGCTTAAAATAGAGATAAAATCAAGAAAGATAGGTTAGGATCCCTTGTGATTGAGAAAAGATTATTTATGACTATTGAGAGTGTTGCAAATAAGTAAAATAAGACATAATAAATATCAAAATACTCAAAATTACCATGCAAATAAGTGTTATAATCATCACTAAAACCTTTGTGTGAAAGAGCAACAAAAGACATAGTACATGTGGTTGCTTAACCAAATTAGGGTGTTTACATTTGCCCCCCTTTTATTCTTGTAATATAATGAAATGAAATTACTAGAGTAAAAGAAAAAGAGGAACATGTACATATACTTACCTATGTTAATGTAGTCTAGATTTGGCCCACTTCTTAGCTAGATAAGTGGATAAGATATAGAGTGAAATATGTGAAGAGGAAACTCATGTTGTGGATGCCCCCTATACTAAATCTAAGTATGTAAACTGAATGTGTGGATAAATAAGACTCACTTGCCTCCACTCTAATATTTGGACTGAATCTGAGTATATAAACTAATTGTGTGGAGAAATAAGGCTCACTTTCCCCTACTCTGATATATGGACTAAATATAAGTTTATAAACTAAATTTGTGGAGAAATAAGTCTCACTTATCCCCACTCTGATATCTAAACTAAATCTAAATATGTGAAATGGGTCTAGTGGAATGCTATGAATTAACCGTTACAGATAGTCCTATAACCCAAATTGGTGAAAACCTGGTGATGATACTGGTGATGATATTGGTTATGATACTGATTATAACTTGATAATCTAAAAATAGGAATCAATCACATGTGTTCCACATCATGCCCCATAATCCTGATATCTGATAAATGTAGATATGTATCTAAATACCTATGTAAACCTGTGTGTCTGTATATCTAAAAACATATGAATCTAAATATTTTTTTAGACATGTGCATTTGTATATTTGAATACATGTTTAAACTTGTGTGTCTTTATATCTAAATACCTATGTAAACCTATGTATTTGTATGTTTGATAACTTATGAATCTAAATATCTATGTAGACCTATGTGTCTATATATCTAAATACCTATGTAAACCTATGTGTCTATATATCTGAATACCTATGTAAACTTATGTTTATGTATGTCTGAAAACCTATGAATCTAAATATCTATGTAGACTTGTGTGTCTATTGTAGTCATATAAAATGTGAAAATTGGTAACTTGAGTGTGGCTAATGACACCCAACCCATAGGTCCCTCCTACTTGATTTCATGACCCTCATAAGTATCTTTTCATTGATTCCCATTCATCTATAGCCTTCTAGACCTGATCCCAGCTCAGCCAAACTACCCTTTCCATGACAAATCCATCCCACTAGGTCCCGTCAGCTAAGGACAATAGTGTCCAACTTGGACTATAGAAATGGTGCCACTACTGTCTACTTTTGGCACTCCTATCCAAATGTATTTTTGGCCTCAATGGTTAGTTCCTTCTAGTTCCCTATCTTTCTCTTTATCATCCTAATGTGAGTACATTCAACCCATGATCAATAGATCCTTATAAAATCCCATTCAAATATCATTTTTAGGGGTTTGGTAATTATCACTAAGCAAGCAAGACTACTCAAGTAATCTCCCCTATTCTTTTCATATACCTAGCTAATACACTTATAAGCTTATCTAAATCCTTACACCAATCCCTACACACTTCAAGCATACCTAGTTTTAGCATTTGCATCTTTATACATAATATTACATAGAGCACATCAATTGAGAGAACTACATATGGCTTAATCCCTCTTCAGAGTATTGGTATGTAGGTAGTGTGCCCACATAAGGGGTGTGGATACACATTCTCTAAATCTTACACACACTAACCCCACCCTCTTTATCAAATTTGGTCAAATCATAAGGGATTCTAGGGTTTGAATGTAAAATATGATCTATAAGGAGTTATATAGACATCTAATAGTCAAAACTTCATAGGTAGGGTCACACAGACATAGCAAATAAACCTAGAAAGCTCAAGTCTCTTAAATAATAGTGGCAAAGGTGGAATATAGCATCAGTGCTACTATTATCCTATTTTTCTTCTCCTATATAATCATAAAATTAACTCTAGATCCTAATTTATGACACTATCCCAATCTCACATAATGAATTCAAGACCCTGAAATAGCCATTTTAGTCAGTTTCTAGCTAAGTCTTATTTTCTCTCACTTATTACTATTTTTAAAAAGATTAAAATTATAGTCAAATTACACAAATTAGTATCTTAATTTTTTCATATTTATTTAATAATTTTACTACTCATACCCTTTAAATAAATTAGGAATAATACACCAATATTCCCAAAACTGTTAAACCATTTGGTGACCCTAACTTACTTTATTTATACATAAAACCCCTAAAAACCCTAGGATAAATTTCTTACTAATTTTTAATATATTTTTTTATTTTTACCTACATAATAAAATAATAAATTAGCATTAAATTTTAATATTTAGTAGTAATTTTAAAATAATTTTCTTTTAAACCCTAGTTTCCCATACTAGGTCCTGATTTTTTCCCAATAATTTTTTGATTTTCTACTTGCATATCTAGCATATAAATTCACTTTAAATTTCAAAATTTCATAGTAATTTTCAAAATAAATCATCTTTGAAACCCTAGCTACATATACTAGGTCCCATTGCTTCTAGAGGTATCACCTTACATGTTTGTGAGCTTTGTATCCTTGTTATGCATATTCTAGTTCCTTGTTTAGATTATATTTGTTTAATTTTTATATTTTTATCCAAGTTGTTTTCCTTATACCAGATAAGCTCCTTGCATCTCTTAATTTGAGATAAATTAAAATACTTAGTGGAATCCTTGTTTAATTTACCTATATTCCTTCAACTCGACCATATACCATGGATAAACAACCATCTCATACTCCTGCTATAGATCCTACACATCTAGATTACACCAATTTTAATGAGGATAATTTCAATGATGAGCAGTATGAGTATAATAATGATGATAAAAACACTGATGTTCATAATCCACCACATTATACTCTTGATCAAATTCTACCAATTATTAATTAATGAAGTTTTCTTCAACAAATATTTGATCCTACAAAGTTTTCAAGAAAGACTCAGGGACTAGCCTTGAGATCTTACAAAAAGGCTAAACAAGTTGAGTCTTCCATTCCTTCAGAGTAACCAATTGTAAATGACACTATAAGGTAAAATATGTCTCAATATCCCCCTATAGCATCCCAACCTACCTCTCTGCCACCAGCGAAAACTAGTACATCATTATCCCCTGATGTGGTAGCCCTTGTGTAAGAGATAAGATCTCTTCAATCCAAGGTGCTACATATTGAGAAAGGTGCCTCTAGACCTACACAATCTTTGTAATTTTTTACTCTATTACATACACCGTTAACATGCCACATTACTTCTACACCCTTGCCATAAGGTCTTGTTCAACCCAAACTTACTCTATATGATGGTAAGGGTGATCCAGAGACACATTTGAGAGATTTTCATGTAGCATTCTTAGATTATATACCAAATTATGGGTTACTTACCCAACTATTTTCATAGATCCTAAAGGACTATGCTTAACAATGGTTCTATATTCTATCGAATCATTTGGTCAATGCATTCAATCCTTTAGCTAACATGTTCCTAGCTCATTTTAGCATCAACATTGGTGATAAGGTTTCATATGCCCAAATGGCACAATAGAAACAAAGGGCAAATGAGCATCTCACAGATTATGTTATTTAATATAAGACTATTTTGGCTAAGATAACTATCCATATAGCTTATCAAGAGTTATAAGATCTCTTCAAATAGAATCTTCTACCAGCTTTACATGAGTCAATAATGTTCAAAAGGTTCTCTTCTTTCATTGAATTGTGTCATATACTAAAGGAAAGATAAGTCAAACTAATTTCAATGGGAAAACTTAAGTACACAAGTATCTCAAAAACAATAAACAAGAGTAACAACAAAGTCCCATATAAGTTCAAGGTCAATGATAACAAGAGTCAAAATCAACTGGTAGCTAATGTGGCTTTTGAGCCCCCTCAGCATGTGGTTTTATCAACACCTCCTCCATGAACCTTTACCAATCTACCATTTTCTCCAGACAGAGTTTTATAATAGCTATTAGAATGTAACATCATATCTCTCCCTCTTATTCAAGAAGTTCACCCAACAAATCCTCTTCCACGAGGATATGATCATCTTGTATTTTGTGAGTTTCACAGGGCACTAGGCCATAAAACAAATAGATGCATCAGTTTGAGACACAAGATACAGGATTTGATAGATGGAAATCATAATGATATTAGAAATTTAGTTGAGCCTCCTTAGCCAAAGAAAACATAGGATAAAGCTTTGAAAATCTTCTTAGATCCCTTTATATATCATTCTAAATAAGAGATAGGGGACACATCAGGGGTTCACCATGCATATCATGCACATCCACCACTAGATACATATAGGGCACCTTCAGCTAAGACACATCATTTAAGTAACATAATTGGTGTATACAATTCTAGAGTTCTAGCTAGACCTTCTATCTCTTTCTCAGATCAAGATATCATCAAGGATGATTCAAATTATCATGCAATATTTATCAGAGCTTAAATTCATAATCATCATATTCATAGTGTTCTCATAGATAATGGATCCAATGTGAACATGTGCACTATGACATTATTGCAACATTTGGGATATTCATAGTAGGATATTACCCTAATAGACATAGTTATTAGTGGATTCAATGGGCACATACAGATTTCATTGGGTGAGATTTTACTTCCTCTATAGGTTGTTCCAACACACATGGCCACACCATTTACCATAGTTCTTAGTGCAGGAGTTGTTGATATGTTACTTGGTCGACTATGGATTTAGAAAATTTGAGTAGTACCTTCTATAATTCACAAATAAATGAAATTCATTCAAACTAATTATGTTGTTATAGTTGGTGGAGTTCCATATGAGTTACCACTCCCCACTTTAGATCAATCTACTATTTTGCAATCACCAGTTTTAGTTTTACCACTAGTTTCAATTTTTCCACTAGTTGTAGTTCCTCCTCTAGTTTTGATAAAGACACAGTTGAGGTAGCCATCACTAGCATAGAGATTTCATACACCTCTATAGCTTTAGGATTCTAGATAGCTTCTAGATATAGTTTTCACACCCAGGGTAGTATCATTGAGATCCCATGCCTTTACACATAGAGCACATGTTTAGAGAGTTTCTCCTACCACCAGATGGGTCCCTAATATCCCTATAGTTGCATCCAATTCTCAAAATTATAAGGGAACCCCATAGTTTATTTTTACTTTAGAGATTTTAGATCATTTATAATAGATACATCTTTTAGAGCCATAACCTCAACTCTTCCATCATGCATGATCCCTTTTCTCAATATAGGACAACATGATAGGGAGTCTCCCGTGAGACTCATCCATTAGTATCATACCTTCCTAACTTAATTATATATATCTTATCTTCAATTTATTTTACATATTCTCCTAATGATTGATTTTACATAGCTTATATCAAAAATACTAAAAACATTCAATTATTCCAAAATATAAAAACATGCAAATAATTCAAAAAGAAACCAAAAATATTATGATTGTTGCATCATCCATGATTTACATTTATACTATCATATTATACTTACATTTGTTATTCTATGTTATTATTTGTCAATTTATCTACATTACCATACTTCACTTGATCTTATTTGAGTGTGTGTAGTGAAATCTAGATCCTTGATTGCTTCGCTCCACCCATTGAGGGGACATCCTAATTCTACATCAAGACATACATAGATATAAATACCTATTGGGGGCATCTTCTACATGACTACACCATCTAGGTTATGTCATTCCTACACCACACACTCTAGTTATCATGTTGATGTACATTACTTACTAGTTTAAATAGATTACTCTCTCGACACTCACTAGCATATATCACTTATGTAGTTCTTAGCATATACCTAGTCTTGTACTACATGTATTGTATACTTTCAAATTCTTGCTTTTAGATGTGATTGTATTTCCATTCTTTACATGTTTTACTTTATTGCATAGCATAACTAGATTATTTGCATTTATCAGCTCATGTTTGTCTCTTGTATGTGGCTTAGGACATTTTCCAATGTCTTTTGATTCTATATATTATGTGTGCCTTAGGACATTTTCTAGTGTCCTTTACCTTTACTCTTCTATGTGATTGTGGATTTCACACCAACCTTGCTTGTTTTATTGTATGTGTATGTGGTATTTAAACATGACTTGTATATTTATTTTCTAGTTTGATTGATATGTACCCATGTCCTTTATTTTCTTGGCCCCTTGACCATTCTTGTATGCTTCTTGATTCTTACTTTGTATGCTTGTTTCTTGATTGTTTTTTCAATTATTTGCAATACAATGATCTACATCATGCATTATCCTTGCTTGTTTTAATGCCATGATGGACATCATGCTCCATCCCTCCTTGACAACTAACAATTAATAACTAACTAGACTTCTAGTTCTAGTTCAATACATTACATAGGCTATTACATTTTTATATCTATCTAGGAATACTCATGTTGATATAACAATCTCTCATTACAAACTGAGCTATATCTTGAGATATCATGTTAATTATCATTACTATATCATTGTATCTTTGTAGCATAACACACTTGCAGGGCTCTTTCTTCTAAGGGAAGTCATTATAGGGTCTTCATTCCTATCCTTAGAAGAGGTGGTAATAAATAGGAGTTTTATCATAGAGATCAGAGCATTTTTATATCTATCTAGGAACACTCATGTTGATATAACAATCTCTCATTACAAACTAAGCTATATATTAAGATATCTTATCAATTATCATTGCTATATCATTGTATCTCTATAGCATAACACACTTGTAGGGCTCTTTCTTCTGAGGGTATTAATTATAGGGTCTTCATTCCTACCTTTAGAAGAGGGGGTAATAAATAGGGGTTTTGTCATAGAGATTAGAGCTCTTAATGGTCAAAAATTTAGTTTTTAGAACACCCAGAATAGCAACTAGACATCAAACCAAATAGAACAGACCAAGCAAATAGTGAAAATGTCAAAATAATTACTAGATTTGGCCTAAGACAATAACATTGAGATTGTACTAAAGTTTTGGTACCACTACTATCCATTTTTTGTGCTCCAATCTAAATATTATAAAAACTAGACTTTCTAAAGTAAGTAGAAAAGTAGGTTTAGCTATAGTTTTGCATAGTCAAACTAGTTTAGAATCAGTAGTTTTCAGTACACTTTTGCTCATATAATCTAGATATAAAAGGCATCATGTGTAGCATGATGTCTCTCACTTTCAATTTCATATATGGTATTTGGTATAACTTTCAAATCAAAATCCATGTTTTAGACACTAGTGATTAGAGGTAATGTGCATAGCACATTTGTTTTCTTTTCTTTTTGAGTTCAGTATTACTCAGGCATTCTCAAAATTTCTATGCCTTATTTGATCTCTATATGGTTGGCATGATTTTGGAGTGGCTTTCATATAAGCCCAACATCCACATTTTAGAGTGGCTTTCATATAATTTTAGTGCACTAGTTTTGGAGTGGCTTTCATACAAGCCTAATCTCCATCTTTTAAAATGGCCAAGAGTGGCCTAGTTTCTAGCATACGTTCAGCTATCCATTCCAACATTTTCAAAACATAGTACATTCATGAGATTTAGGAGCCATCCCATAAGACACACATCCATACTAGTATCAATTCATAGCTTAACTTCATAGGATAACAATGGAGCCAAAGGACTATCTAGCCTTTGTATTTTTTTGCCACCTATTCAAAGGGATTAGACACATAGTCCAAACATCAATTAACACACACATGACCACATAGCTTCACTTAGTGGGTGATGATGGAGCCAAAGGGCTATCCTTTGTATTCTTGAGCCACTTTTTGGGAACTAAGCATTCAACTCTATTTACAATATTACTCTTGGTACAACATCATAATAGATTTTGTATTGGTCTACATACTTAGTGAGGTGTATTCATTCCTTTCCCTTCCTCTCTCTCTTACCCAAATTTTGTACATTCTTATTTTATATATATTTTATCTAGTAAGAATTTATCTACTCTTTATTTTTTCTTATAGATTTTCATTTCATAGCATGCTCTCTCTATACACACCCAGCATCACACAGCTTCATGATCTTCACCCTTATAGGTAAGTTCAGGTATGCTTTCTATTTTTCCTTTATCCTATTATTTTACTTTGTTGCATCATTAGACTAAAGAGGGGGAAAATGTAGTCATATAAAATTTTAAAATTAGTAAATTGAGTATGGCTAATGAAACCCAACCCATAAGTCCCCTTACTTGCTTTCATGACCCTCATAGGCATCTTTTTAATGATTCCTAATCATCTGTAGCCTTCTAAAATTGATCCTAACTTAGCTAGACTACTCTTTCCATGATAAATCCATCCCCCTAAGTCTTGTTAGCTAAGGATAATAGTGCCCAAATTGGACTACAAAACTGGTGCCACTACTATCCACTTTTGGCACTTCTATCTAAGTGTATTTTTATCCCTAATGGTCAGTTCATTTTGGTTCCCCATCCGTATCCTTATTATCCTAACATAATTACATTCAACCCATGACCAATATATCCTTATAAAATCCTATTCAAATATCATTTTTAGGGGGTTGGTAATTATCACTAAGAAAGCAAGAATACAAACAAGACTACTCAAGCAATCTTCTCTATTCTCTACATACAACCAGCCAATACACTTACAATCTTATCCAAACTATTACACCAAGCCCTATACACCTCAATCTTACCTATTTTTATCATGTACATCTTTATACACACTATTTCATAAAGCACATCAAGTGGGAGAACTCCATATGGCTTGATCCCTCTTCGAAGTATTGGTATGTCGGTAGTATGCCCACACAAGGGGTGTGGATACATATTTAGTGAATCTTACACACACTAAACCCCCCCCCCTCTTTCTCAAATTTGGTCAAATTACAAATTAGTATAGGGTTTGAAGATAAAATCTACTCTATAGGGAGTTTCATGAACATTCGATAGTCAAAACTTCATAGATAGGGTCACATAGACACAGTGAACAAAACCCAAAAATCTTAGGTATCTTAGACAATAGTGGCAGAGGTGGACTATAGCACCAATTCCACTATCATCCTATTTTTTTTCTCCTATCTAATCATAAAATGAACTCTAGATCTTGATTTTTGATAGTGACCTAGTCTTGTATGGTGAATTCCAGACCCTGCAATAGTCATTTCAGTCAATTTCTAGCTAAGTCTTATTTTCTCTCCCTTATTATTATTTTTAGAAAGATTAAAATTATAGTCAAATTACACAAATTAGTAGCTTTATTATTTCATATTTATTTACTAATTTTACTACTTAGACCCTTTAACTAAATTAGGAATAATACACCAATATTCCCAAACTATTAAATCATCTATATATCTAAATACCTTTGCAAACCTATGTGTCTATATATACTGGCATATCTAAATAGTTATATTTGAGTGGATTATATATCTGCATAGACTTTTGTAGATAAATTTATTTGAAACTCTATATGTTTGAAGTAATTTGTCTATATCTCCCCCCTTTAGTGAGAAAGTTGAGACTGTGGTGAGGGTATATGACCAAGAATGGTAAAAATTGGTTGCATTGGTGTTAATTATTAAGTGTTATGTTATTTAAGGTTTGAATGGTGTATTTATTTTGATAGAGTTCATAATTGAATGTATAATTGGATAGATTTTTTTATCAATTTTGAGATGGTATATAGTGACATCATTTTTGTCTTTTTGTTATCTTCATTTTTGGCTATATATGGGAGTGGGATGTTGATTTCCTATAGGATACATGAGATAGTGCCTAATATCAAAGAGCATGGTACTATGTATATTTGGGGTCAGACAATGTTATCTCACCTATACACAGACCTATATCAGTTCACATAAGAGATGTGTGGTGGAGGGATTAGAGCATTGACATTGTTACATTAATGGGCATATGATCACATAGCTATGATCAGGCTAGTGGTGCATTCAAGGGATGGTTGGGCTCATCCATAGTCATTTTCAAAGAGGTGGATAAGTATGGGTCATATAACTAAGAGGAGCACTATTCAGTACTGATAATTACCAAATAGTTTGATAATGGTAGATATTATTTAGAGGTCTTACAAGGGATGTGAGGGATGGTCTAAAGAAAGTACTTAGTTGAGATATATTTGAGTGAGTTATTGGCTACATGATTATGGGGTCAATGTATATGAGCAGTTTTAGTATCAGTGGGTCACATGATAGTTTGGTGTGGTTCAAGATGTTCCCCCAGCACCAATGATATGCTTGAGGATTTCTTGGGATATTATGAGGTTAACTAGTATGTTGAGGTCACTTATTACTAAGTTATCTCATATTCCCTTAACAAAGTTGGATATTGATATTGATATTGATATTGATATTGATATTGATATTGATATTGATATTGATATTGATATTGATATTGATATTGATATTGATATTGATATTGATATTGATATTGATATTGATATTGATATTGATATTGATATTGATATACTAGATATAGATGATGTGTGAGTGATTGATTCCTACACAACCTAATGGAGGGATCATAGGTGGGCACCCTTATTTTTGAGAGGTGGGATTATTATAGAGGATGTACTAGAGGTATATCTCCTTAGGGTTATCAATGGTAAGTTAATATAGTGTGTTTTCATATTCTATGTATATTTGATTATGTTTTTATGTGATTATTAATCTTATGTACTTCATGGACATGTGCAAGTTTAGGTGATAACAAGTACTAAGAGATCACTATCGAGTCAATGCTTTATAAGTTGACATGATATATTATTGATGATGTCATGGAAGATGGATTGGTAGAGAGGGCCACCAATGTGGCTAGTGTACATTTCCATGTGTTTGATCAAGATATGATAGCTACTGAAACATATAGATAAGTGGTGACAGATAGAGATGAGGCACATGTTGAGTTACATAAGTGCACCTTGCTTGAACCTGATGCTCTAGGTGGGGATAGTAATTAGATAGTAGATGACTACATACATCTTCAATGATATCAAGAAAAGTATATGGTTGAGTTGGGTATGTACCATGTGAGAGAGAGAGAGAGAGAGTAGATAGAGTTGTTGATCTAGGTTATGAATAAAGAGTGGCACCTCTAGTTCTAGATTTGATATATTTGAAAGTGAGAGTGAGGGATCTGATCTTAGTAATCATGTCTACATAATTAAGTGATGGAATATATTTGTATTAAAACCATAGTTTGAGTTATATATATGGATATTTGTTGTTAAAATTGGCACTATGTATATTAGTAACTGGATATTGTTATATTATATATGTTGATATATGTTTAGTTGGTTTGATTATTTGAAATGATGATATTTTTATATTATTTTTATTGAAATAGAATTAATGAATTTGTATCTATTTATGAATGTTTACGCATATGTGTAGTGGATTAGGATTTTGTATTTATTGGGGTAGGGTTTTATTGTATTCCATAATTTTTATACATGTAGATCATGTGATATAATATTCCCTATCTAAATTTAGATGACATGGAGAACTAATGACCATATTGCTCATGTTGTGTAAGTGTAGAAGGAGACTCTAAAACTAGAGTTGTATGTGATACACTTCTGGTGTGTAGATGTGTAGACTCTAGATCAAAAATCTTGATTGGTTGATGTTCTAAAACTATACTCTGAGCTATATGATTTCTATAAAATATCTTGATCATGTATGAACTAGAGTTTTTTCTAATTTTTATAGTTGTTTCCATATATCTTTATTTTTGTTTGAACTTTTGTCATTCCCTAAGCATTGTATTTATTTATAGATATCTTTATTGGTGTGCGTATTGTAGTTTCTTTCTAATATTTATAAACTAATTTCCATCTCTACTAAAATTATGGTGCATGAAACTACTCATAAATAGGTGTCTTAGAAACCATGTATCATACAATGAGTAACCAATGGTTCCTTAAAAGGAATTTCATAAGATAACTCTATCATAGAGAAGTATGATCTATAAGAGTCTGGAGAATGAGATATTAGTTCCCCCTCTATGAATTTTATAATACCTTGATTGATATACTAGTTAATACAAGCTTGAAGTGCATTAAAATGATCATTTGAATGTGCATTTGTCTTGTGAGAATGATAATATGGCTTACGTCGTACCTATGCAAATGATGTGGTAGATGATGATTAGTAAGAGAATGTGTGATCATTTCCCTATCTAATAGTGTAATCAAAATGTCATGAGGCCCAGCCTTATCTTAAAATTATATAAACCCTATGTGTGTATCTTATGTTTTTCCCAATGTAGGAGGTGCTCTATAAAGTGAATCTTTGCCCTTATTGAGTATCTTTATTGATTATTTATATCCACTAAGTTCATAATTGTAAGTGGAATTGGATATTGTACAATATTAGATGATTATGGCTCTAAGGGTATTGCATCCAAATTGGCCTCTAAATGTGTAATTATTAGTCCCAATTCTACTTCTAATGTTATAGCTATGTTACATAGATGCGGGAATGATTTTCATGTCTAATATATAAATTTCTCCTTAAGAGGAAAAATTAAGCCTCTGGAAAAGATATATTATACCTCTAAATATATAAATTGATAAATAAAATGATGCAAATAAGTTTTGAATCTTAGAATGTATTCAAATGCTGGCTTTATCTCACCCTAATGTAATGAGGGTGACCTCTCATGTGTGACTTCAGGTCCCTTATTTTTTATGTAATGTCTTGAAAGACTATCGCTAACTCCTTGTATGTGTGTAGAGACCCACTAGGGATTGTATGTTAGAACTAATTTAGTGCTTCCCCATCTAAGGACTTTGGAAATAACTGTAGTAGATTTAGTTTATTAGTAACATGTTCCATTTCATTCTCATAAGACTGAACGTGTAAGTATGGATCTCCATGCCCATCAAATATAAGTAACACTGGTATCTAAAATTTTTGTGGCAACCTTGTAGTTGAGATTATTCATGTAATAGGGTTGCCATGTATAACATTGGCATCATCCCAAAATTTATATGTTTTATTCTCCAAATTAAGATGGTGTACTTGTTGTTACAAAGCACCCACAGCATGCATCAAGGAAAATAACACTTGTGAAGGTATATTATCATCATCAAGGGGTTCATTTAATGTTTGAATTTTGTAATTTATCTTAGCCATTGGTACATTGTATTGGAAATATTTTTTAGAGAGGATTGGTTTGTTCTTTGTAACCTTTGGAGGTGTGATAGCTGGGACCTGGTTAGAGGGAAATGAGCTACCACCCTCATTTGGGTTATTTTTAGAAATAGGTTCTAATGTAGTAATGGGGTTAGGGAGATTCATTAGTATATCTTACATTATTAAATTGAAAATAATTATCGCATGCTAATTAAATAGAAGGTATTTTATTCTCAAGTAAATATAAATTATGAACATAAGAATAAGTATGTGTGTGTCTATTTACATGTGACCTAATATTTAGTTGAACAAGAGAAATAGGTGAAGTAGGAGAAGAAATAGAAGGTGTAGATTATATGTCCTCTTTATGATAATCACAATAATCATTATAGAAATAAGAGTAGAAGAAGTATCATCCACATGCTCATTAAGAGAGAGAGAAGGGGAATATTTTAACTTTTTACTACTATGAAATATGTCATCAAGTGTAGGTGTAATGCATTGCATTTGTTCACTAGGTGTGAAATGAAAACATGAATATGAATTTATATTTTAGACTCAAGGGTAGATGAAGTATCAATCATGTTTTCTTTCTTCATATTATGACATATAGGAGAAGAGTTAAAGACATTTACATTATCAATTTGTTATAAATAATCATTTCATTGAGCTTGGAATGTGAAGGAAGGTTATAAAACAAATTATCTACCTTAGTTTGTGCATTTTTAAAAAGGTGTTATATCTTTGGTACATGTTTTTTTTTAAATTTAAATGAGAAGGGTAAAGAATATGCATTGTTCCTATCTACTTTAATTGAATCATGCCAAAGTGGTTTTTGTGTATTGCACTTATATTTATTTAATTTAAATAATGAGGTATCAAAAGTAGTTGAAAATTTAAATAAGATCACATTGGAATAAATCACTACCAATAAGGGGGTATTTGGAATTTTATTGTTATTTTGATTTTGAGGAGTAAGATAAGAGTGAGAAGAAATAAAATATTGTGTATCTAATATATCCTCATGTTCATTTTCATTATCATGCTCATATTAATCCTCATATCCATAATTATAAAAATATTCATCATCATCATTATAAATGAAGTCATTATTATGATCTAATGTATAATCTTGAAAATTAGTCCATTCATTGTTATAATCATGAGAGAAATTTAATAATTCATCAATTGGGTGAGGGGTAAAAGACTTTTTATATGCCATTTTAAACTTTCCAAAAAAGATAATGTGAATAAGGAATAGAAAACACACAAGATGTAGAATGTAATCTAGCATAAGTATATGTGTAATTTGAGAATTTTTGAACAAAGTGTTTAATAGAAAATAAGATTGTAATTGAAACCCTAATTGGTAATATTTGTATGTATAGGGACCTAGTATGTGGATCTAGGGTTTTGAATTAGGTTTGTATTACAAAACTTTAAATTACATTAAATATTTGAAACCATAATATAGGATTGATTAAATTAGATAGGTTATGCCAAAATAATTAAAAAATAGAATTTTGTAACCCTAATTTAATGCACAAAAACTAGAAGGTAAACCCTAATCAAAATTAGGTTTTTAAGTAATGTTTAAAGTAAGTCAAGTTCACCAAATATTTTAACCTTTTAGGGTTTTAATTAATGAAATCTTATGTTTTTAAAGGGTTGAGTATGTTGTTAATCTGGAATGAAAACTAAAAATGATTGATTTAGTTAAACTTTCCCAAAATATCAAGAGAGAGGAGAAAAGAAACGTATTTGGGGATAAATAGACTTTTACATGGATCAGGGAATTGGAACAGGCTAAATAGATATGCAAACACATTTCATATTCTAACTTTGTATTGAAATCTAGATTTAGATAATAGAACCCATATCAAGATAGTAGCTACACATGGCATTGGTGTCTAATTATGGTACTAATGTCCTTCCTATAGAGAGTGTCTAAAACTTTCAAATAAGTTATAGGAGGTTTTGGAAGTCTTGTAAGAAGTTCTATGTCATTTGAGGGATCACTTGTGTCAGTGTTTTGATTGAATCTCATTTAAAACCCTAATGAATACCTTCACACATGAAACAATAAATAGATCAAATGTAAAAATGAAAGAAAAAAATTAGATTGTGGGATATTATGATCTTATGGCATAGAACACTTATTGTCCTAGTTACTACCTACTTTAACCCCAATGTTAGGGATCTCAAATCATATGTATTTCTCCTTTAGGTAATTCACACCATTAACTTGCATGGTATGCTAGAATTAATTTTGCTTAGGAACTTCTTTGATCAATCATGCAATGTCTAGGTGTGATGATTGAGTAGTATGCAAAGTATTGAGTTATACTATTGGTTGATTTTATGTAATTATGTGCCAAAATAGTAAGTGTTAAATTTAAAATGCCTTGTGAGGCTCTTTATATAGAGGGAAATTTATTTTGAATATATTACCTTTTTCATTGGCCGACAAGTCATAAAAGAGGGATTAAAAACATAAGATAAGGCTCACAGAGGGGTTAAGACTCAAACATGGGAGAAAGACCTTGTTAGACACTAGATCCATAATTAGACACTCACATCATGTGGTGTTACTATCCTAAAAGTGGTGTATTTGTCCTATGTCTTAAAACATAGATAAATTTAATCAAGATTGGTTAGGGGCTTATGACTAGGAAAAGGTGATTTATGATTATTGGGAGTGTTAAAAATATGAAAAATAAGACATAAGAAAGATCAAGACTCAAAATTAATACTCAAACAAGGGTTATAATCATCACTAAAACCTTCATGTGAAAGAGCAATAAAATACATAATGCATGTGGTTTCTTGACCAAATTAGGATGTTAATAGGTACCTTTACAATGATCTCTTCCACTTCATAATTAATCATCACTTTAAAAAAATCCCCCTTAAAATATTGTTTTCACAAAATTCTTTCAAAAACCCATTCTAATGATCTTAAGAAAAATGCTATCTAAATATGATGTATTTTAAAGTGATTAATAGAATGATTAAGCTTTATCAAAATCACCTTAGCTGACTCAGTTATGTCAATATTTCAAATACCTATATATTAAAATAAGTATTGAAAATGAAAAAACAACTCACTAAACTTGATGAATGGCCTGAGATGTCAATGAGGAGATCAATATACTATTAGATTGGGTCTTTGCATATGGATAGCATAATAACTCATGTTAAGTCACCAAAAAAGGTTTGTCAAGGCTAGATTTTCATTGAATAGGACTACATTGAGCTTGGTGAAATAGTGAGGAAATCACAAGGCAACAGGGGCTATGATAGAGAGTATGTGAGGTGAGGGAGGAGTCAGTCAAATTCTTTATAGCTAAGGATTGCATCAAGGTTTATAATACATGGAAGCTATATGAGGTGGACTGAAATATGATCAGTTGAATTTGGATGTAAATCATACAAAACCAATGGTCTAGCTATTATATATAATAGAGATTTATCTACACTAGTGGTGGCTATATGGAAGGTATCCAAATACACAATGCTTAATTGTCTACCTCAACTTCAAAAATAATGTCATTTAATGCTTAATATGGTTGAATATATAACTAGATGATAGGGATGATTATCAAGTCCTAGTTGATTATAAACTCGTGGTAGTCTTGAGAAAAATAGCTAGTTAGGGAAACCATGGTGCCATAGGTAGAAATCTGTTGGTAGGCAACCAAGAAGTAAGATCTAAACATTGATGTTGAGTGTAGATTTAATAATAATGTGTCATTTAAATGTCTCAAAACATGAATCCTATGCATATAAGATGGTGATTCAATCCAAATATTGATATACAAACTATTGATTGAGCAAAAATTATGTTGTAGCACCAAAAAAATGCTAATCTAGCACTCAAAAATTGTTGTTGTGTAGTACAGATTGAGACTTGTCTAACACAATAAATTATAAGATATATGTTTATTTAAATTCTCCCATAATAGGAATTAGGTTGACACTATAGGCATTGCATGAGATGCATACTTGGTAGTGTAGGTCCAAAGTAAAGTAGTGTGAGCTAAGAGAGATTGTTATGTTGATGTTAGAACATGCCAATCTAAAACTGATCCAAGTACACACCACTACTAATCGAAGAAGGATATACATAGATCTTATGGCAAGGTGAAGACAAAACTAGGTTATAAAAAATAGACTAATGTTAGCCATGTTGAGAGGATCCTAGGTCAATGTGCTTATTCAATTACCTTGAAAAATAAACATCAAACCAAATCTTCATTACAAATTCAAAATAATTCCTATCAACATCAATGACATCAATATTATAGTTTATGGGCTAAAATATAAAATAAACACATTCAAAGGAAGAGACCAAAAAATTGAGCAATGGTTATAAGAATACTACTCTGGTACCATGTTGAAATGTTATATGCACTCATGTAACTGCAAGGTCACTCCTACACACCATTACCATAACAAGGTGATCATTAGAAAAATGATATGCACAAAAGAGTCTCCATACTATTATCTCTAAATAATCAATATACAATCTAGATATATCTCTTTGGCACTAAGTAAAATCACAAAGAGTGCTTAATAAATAGGCAAAGGAGTTGGTTTTATAACAACCACTCGATTGTTGTTATCAACTTAAATATAGGTGGATTGTCTTAAATAAGTGCACAAAAAAATATTATTCATGCACATAAACAAAATAATCCAAAAAATATAACAAAACTCCAAATCAATCTTAAATTCATGAGTGGGTGTAAACATGACTAAAAACAAAATTGGTTTGGAAATAAATCAAACCACTAGCCTGTGTGAACACAACCACTCTAACAGGGCAATGGCTTTTCTTTCCTTTACTTTTCTAATACTAGGCAATCTTCAGTTTGATGTTGTCATTCAAATCTTCAATACACATAATATATCCATCTCTAATGATTATTTGGGTGGTTTCACAAAAAATTATTATACTCATCACATAAATAACATTATATAGATTGATGAGCTTGTTAGTTATCAGTATTGTGACCTCCTTGATATCCACCTTAGATCCTCCTCTAAATCCTCCTTTATTTTGTTGAAAGCCCCAATCATGTGACTACTACTCAGTGAATCCTCCTTATTGCATTTGTTGTGCATTATATCCACCGTAGTAATGCTCAAATTATTTTGGAACCTTATTTGATTATTGATGTTCAGGACTCACATTATTCTATGAGGATTGTTATAGATATTACGGCAATGATGGTTTCTAGCTAGCTAAACCATGTGGTTGATATTGATATTGAGGTGATGAAGGCACTACCTTGTGTCTCACTAGTAATTTATCTTTATAGGCTTGGAATTCCTTTCTTTATAGTAGGTAACTTTAGACATCTGATTCCTACCACCATTATGTTTGAAATTGTCAATATTTCTCAAAATTTGTAAAAATGCACAATTTGGACCAAAATCATTTAAATGCACTAAATGGTTTGAGTTTTTCATATACAAATGATAATTTAGGATAATGTATCCCTAAATGGGTTAATACATTTTATGTGATTAATAACTTTTATCAAAACATTTTCAGTCAAAATGATGAAAATGCATTTTGGTGCTCTGGATCACTCTTTTCTTCTAATTCAGAAGCACATGACACGCGCATGTGTTATTTTGTGTCAAAAACATTATAAATGAGATATTGGTCTATACACAACTAACATTTCCTTTTAATTCCTCTCTAATCAAATTATAACCCAATAATATGATATTCTAACCAGTTTGATTAATTGTGTGCAACCAATTTCCAAAGAATTGCATAAAAATTGAATAATCTCACTTAATCAAATTAATCCAATTTAAAATCCTAAGAAGAAAATCTATGGAAGATATTGAATATATTTTAATTTAAAATTGATTCCTATTATCTACATCACCAAATGACATCATTTGTTGGGTGGCATCCATAAGTCATAAATATAACAAATATCAGGTTTAAGGCATCTCATGCCCCTTTAATGCCCCTTATAAATATTTATGAGGTTATTTATAGATTAATTATATAAAATTGGATTATTTTATGGCCACACATCTTGATCTCAAGATGGATGGTCATGGTTGATCCTGATCAAACTCAAAAATATATAAATAGGAGGGCTAAGACCACCATTTTTAAGCTTCATTTGTGTAGACTTATTATGCAAAATTATCTCCACAAGCCATTTGTGTGTGGTGTTTATTATGCTTAATTTTTAATAGGATAGCTTCATTGATAGGAATACATTTGATTTCATATCATGAGACTAGTTTCATTGGTGAGCAAGAGATGATGGAAGAGCTTTTCCTTACAGCATTGATGAAGACTTGAGCACCAAATCAAGGGGGAAATAATGCTTTGAGACATATTTATATGGTGGGATGCTCTTGGGAAGGTATTATGTATTCTTCCTTTCATTATCTCTTAATTATCATTTACCAAACCCTATCGAAGGAGTTGGCTTAGCTAGTTATGTTCTTATGCATTTTTATTGAGGTTTCATGATTAATGCTTGATATAACTATCCTTAAAATCCATCTCTACATCTTGGCATGCCCAGTGGGAACATGCATCCCATTCAAGCAAGGAAGACACTTTGGCAATCTTAGATTTCCTAAGAAGTCCTTAAAAACCAAATTTTTATCATCATTTTTCCATGTTTTTGGATATTTTGTTGATATATAGGTCACACATTGATTGATGTCAATTATGTGTAATCAACACCGATCTTACCTAGCCAACATAAATTATGTTATAGGGTAAAACATGGAGAAAAATTGTGTTTTATAGTTTTCCTCAAAATTACAAGTTGTCATTTTGGATTTTTAAGTCTCTATCTGAACATTATTTGCTTGATCCAAAGCTTTGCTAGAGATTTTATATTAACCTTGGGCTAACAAAAGTTTTTTGAAAAAATGTTTTTGGCCTAAGGGTTCATAGGTAATTGACATCAGTCATTATTGACTGACATCAGCTTGTTTATGACCAGCATCATTCTTGTTGTAATCGACATCAGTCACAGTTGACCAATGTCAGTCTTTGTATATGAAAAACAAAGAACCTAAGAGCAAGTTTTCAAAACTTGTTGTTTCATTAAAAATTATGATTCAAAGTAGAATGAAACCCTCTAACATTTTTAGGTCACATGCATGGAAAAGTGACAAATTTGAGAATGATTAAGTATTGAACCTTCCCTTTGTTGTTTAAAAGGAACCTAAATGTTTTTAAGATAAGTTTTTTTGTGAAGTTTTTCAAAGTTTGCAATTAAGTCCAAGTGGCCAAGAACCTCATCAAACACTTCAATTTTGGTGCATAAAATTTACACTCACTATAATTTCAAAGTTTTTAAAAGTGTGTTGTTTTACACAAAATCATCTATTCCTTGTGTGTTTTTTGTGCAAAATAAAGAGTGTGTGTATGCTCTCCCCTCATCCCCTTTATGGAACTTGGGTGACCAAAAGTGCCTTTTTCTTACAATTGTGCCTTTGTCTAAGGCATGAAAATAATGTTTTCAAGGCTCTCCCCAAAAACCTATATGTTTTGGGTGGTATAAACATAACCTCTAAAGTTTTTTCATTGACATCATTTATTTTATGCAACTTAGATTGTGAATTGGAGTTTATAGCTTCTTCACAAATTCTTTAGGGAAGCTTTGACATGGGGTTTCATCTCCCAACATTATTTCAAACCTATTTTATAATGGGGTATATAAATCAAGGCACATATACTATGAGATCAAGGGGGTTGAATGACTAACCTCTCCTTTCATAATGAAAACCTAAGTCAAGTCTAGTTAACTAGGGGATTCTACTAAGTGGTACAAAAATAGAATCACTATGTAAATTAATAGACCCTTACATAGTAACTTAATCAATATGAACTCAATTTATGTGAGGCATATCTAGTGTTAATCATACTTAGGACCATCTAGATGGCCAAAAATTTAAGTTTTTGAACAACCCGACTTGTTATGGACATATTGTTGATGCAGGGTAAGTAACTTGAAGGTTCATGTCACCATACAATATCTTGGAAGAAGGGGGTGTAAAAACCCTATTACTTCATGCATTTTATTTTTTGATTAACAAATAAAATCCTCCCAAGAGCACGTATATAGATGAATTTTAGAAATAGGAAGCAACCTTGTCAATTTAGGGCTTGGGATGATTTACTTATTTGTATTTGTCTTTTACTTTACTTTTTTGGTCTTGATTTGAGTCTAAAAGTTGTTTTTAAACAAAACACATTAACCAAACACATTTTTTATCCACCATTTTATTTAAACAAGGAGGCATTATGCTGGTCAAATCCAAATCATCTTTTGCATTATTCAAATCCTCATTTGAAAGATTATGTTTATCTTATTTAAACATCATTATTATGCTACCTATTTGAGTCTAAACCATTTTCCAAAAAAATATCCAAGTCCTTCACTTTTTAATTCAAATTCAAAATCTCACCTTTCTAAGTTTTAGGCTAACATGTTAAATGGTTTACCATTTGCACTTATTTTGAGTTAACATGGGTATGATTTCCCATTTGGGTTAAAGGCCATTTATAGACTCATCATCATCTAATCATTGTTAACTTAGGTTATCTTACATATCACTCATGCTCTAAGTTCTAGAACACATTTTATTTTACCTCCTATTGCCATGTGGTGGCATTGTGCTACCCACTTGGTTTTAGTTTTGTACTTAGGAATTCTTGCATATTTTCACATCTTGAGTTTCTTATTTTAAATTTTTACCTTCCTAATTTGAAGGACTTTCTTTTAATTTTCTAATAGCAACTCATCGAAGTTGAACTAGCTTTTACGTTATTCATGTATCTCTCAACCTATGTTTGGTATACTAGTTTACACTATAGGTTCTTGATTTATCATAACCTATTTTAATTTAATGATTTCAACCCACTAAATTTGTGTAAATTCATGAACCATTTCTTCTAATTGTGTGGTAATATGCCACATTTTATTATAGTCTCTTTTGTACCTTGTCATTTGTTTGAAGAAAATCAAAACACAGCTTTTTAATGTTTTAAAATCACATTCCAAATATTATCAAATGTAGAGAATAATATTTTAGACATGACACAAAGGTAAACCTATATTAGGGTCCCTTACAGACCTACCTATGAGGAAGAGCACTTTATGATGGACAAGACAATTTTATGGTCTTTAAGGAAACTCTCACGACTATAGGATCTGAGTAAGATTACTTTGAACATCAACACCCAAAGTAAAAATATGAAACACTCCTAAGGTTGATTGAATTAGGTGTTAGATTACCATCAGACTTTCCTATGGAATGATTACATATTTTGGTTAGGGTATAAGAACAACAATGATAACAATTCCTCACATCGCAAAAACAAATGTTGCTTATTCTAGAAAAGGTAAGGAAGTAATTGTAGAGTTTACACATAATGATCAAGATCTTGTTACCAAGATCAGAAAGATAAGTCAAAGATATGTATACCAACTTATCACAGACTTGATGGACTCTTTAGTTGCCACTTTTATACACAATGATGCTTCCAAAGAATAAGGGAATGTAGTTGAGCCAATGTAACATGCTTTAGTTGAGAACACACTTACAATGCATCAAGATGTCTCAATTAAACAACCTAAGTTTAAAAGGTTTTGTAACATGCTTCGCTAGATATAGAGTATACATTTTTCAATCATCAATAACTACATTTTTCTTTAAAAAATCAAGGACCAAAACATTCAATGCATATTGAGGAGATTATTTAGAACAATTTGGCTAGTTTTTCTCAACTAACACATACTTTGGTGGATAGATCATGGACTCCCAAAAATTAATAGAACACTTATAATTCAAGATGACCAACTTTAGGGAGTGATAATCAACCCAAAAATCAACAACTTACTCAACTCAAGGAGTGAATCAAAACAAGGTTGTAGATCATAGGGTGTATATCCCCAAAAAATCCATGCAACAAGGGCACATACCATCCCAACATCATTATATTCCAACCACCAATGCACCAAGCACGTAAGAGTGGAAGTCAATGAAATAAATTATGTCACAATTGGAGATAGGAAATAGAATAAAGAAGTACAAATTTGATGAGATATGTCCATATCCATTTGATTTGAGTATTATCTAAATCACCTTTCTCCCTCTTTTTGAGGCACCTAAATTTTACAAATACAAAGGCAATGGTGACCCTCATGAATACATTTAGGTATTTTTGTATTATTCTAAGAAATCACTTACAATAGTATTTATTTGCTTCAATTATTTCTACAAATTTTAGCAGGACAAGATCTATATTGGCTTCTTAAGTTACCCAAAGGATCCATTGCATATTGGAATGATTTATCTAAAAAAATTGTCAACCACTTCTCTTATAATATTGAGCATGAATTGACCATTATTGACTTGTGCAAAGGTTAACAATGATATGGAAAAAGCTTTGCAACATATCTATAGTATTAGAGAGCATTAGCTAGTCATTTTCAATATAATTTACCAGACAAATAGTTGGTATACATTTTTTCATAAAATTTACACCTTGAAGTGGTGCACAATCTATGGCTTGCTTGCATAAACACATTTTAAGAAATTATAGACAAGGGTGTGCATATTAAAAAGGTGATTATTACAAAAGGCCTTGTTAAGAGTTATTCATAGGGTTAAACATTATATCAGATCCAATCTCCTAGTCAAATAGTTACAATAGATAAACCTAAGGGGTTCAATAAGAACAAGAACATGGTCAAAAATGGAGTGATTAAATTAAGACATGTATAAATAGTGCAGGCTCTACCAAGTCTAGATGTGCAATTAGCTCCTCCTAATCCACCAAACACTTTATAAAGAGTCCCTCAATGAAGGGTATTCAATAACAACTTGAAAAAATTTATCAAATTTGGAGAGCCTATTAAGGAAATGTTTCAAAAGCTCATGGTAGCTAATTTGATTATATGGCCTATAACAAGGTCATTTCCTAAGGATTATCCCAAATCTGATTGGTATTAGGCAAACAAATTTTATAACTTCCATCATGTTATTGGTCATGGTGCTTATCATTATGTTTAATTATAGCACCTTATTGAAGATTTGATTAAGAGTGTTGAAGTTTATATTAAGCTTGCTCCACAAGACACTAATAAGGATACGAGAATCTACAAAGATCTATTTCATAGACATAATCAATAATTACCAAGGAATAATCAGAACTAAGGAACAAATTAGTGGTAGAATTAGAATCAGTGGTAGAATTAGAATTAGCATGATCATAATTAGGATCGTATTACCCATGCTAACAACCTGGGTTATAATAACATGCCTTAAGACTACAACAATATTATGGGATGCATTTCTACAAACCACATTGCCATTATCACCATTAAATCCCATGAACCATCCCATACTCCTCATTCTATTAGACCTATTATTATAGGGATAACACCCTCTCCCTCAACTAATTCCACATCAAATTCCAATAATTATATTATACCTCTATTTGCATGAGTTATTATTTATGGAGCTCATCATTTATCTAATTATAATGGCTCCTCATTGACTCAAAATTATTCTAATGCAACTAGACACCTATGATTCACCCTATAAGGCCCTTTACCTTTATCTTCTAATTATAATGTCTCCTTGATCTCTCTAGATTATGCAATAATAACTAAACACTTGTGAGTTACTCTTCAAGGCCTGTTGCCCTCTTCTTCTAACACTAAACCCAATGTGAACATTATGCCTTTAGATCCAAAGCCAAAGACTATGCTAGCCAAGGCTAAACTGTCTCATCCTATAATTCAAAAGCCTTATAGTCTATCAAACCAACTAAGTAAAACTCCTACATAGATTTCTATTTTGGATCTCTTGCATACATCTAAATTCCATAGAACTATTTTGAATAACCTTTTATAGTAATCTACTATTCCCCAAGATATTAATCCTAAACAGTTCCTAACATTAATAAGACATTTTTATTCATTTTGACAGCTCACATTTGATCAAAAATACATGTCCACTCTTGGTTTAAGCCATAATAACCCCTTATATATTGAGGTCATCATTGAAAACCATAAGATCAAGTGGTTTCTTATAGATAATGGTTTAGGGTTGAACATTATATCCCTTAAACTGGTATAAATATTGGGTTACATTATGAAGGAAATTTAGCCAAAGATGATCACCATAAAGACTTAATACAATGCTAAGAGGGAGTCTTTTGGTACCATTTATTTTCCAATCATTGTTGGGTTTGTGTCCCATCACACATTGTTAAATATTATGGATATTGAGTTGTATTATAACATACTTCTTAGTCATCTTTGGATCCATGAATTATAGTCCACCTTACATTAGTGCCTTAAGTTTTCAAATGATGGGATCGAGGTCACTATTATCTATGGCCTTATCAATATTGCAAACATCTAGAGGCTAAATATCATAATTATAGCTATTATCCTAGTTCTGAATTCATTGTAAATCAAAACAAGGAAATAGTTTCACATCTACCAATATCCAATTATATCAACCCTAGTGACCTTGCATATATTTTGACTAATCCATTTCCCACAACTCTTATAAATAGGTTGTTATAGAATATGTGGGCATTTCAACGTATCATCTCAAGGATGCATTCCATATTGCTAAGTTGCCAAAGTCTCCCAAAAAATGCGGTAATCCTAAACCTTCCAAAATTCCTAACATACCCAACTTGATTTGGTAATAGAAGAAAGAAACAAAGAAACTACCAATTGTATTTTTACCTACTCCTTCACCAAAATAGGATCAAGAGGCTTTCATTGAAGGAGACTAGTTATATTCTAACAACATTGCTAATTGTTTTTAGAATCCAAAATATCTTATCCCTAACTAGATCATGGAAAATTTCAATTATACAAGAGGAGTCCTTGGCCCATGTGTGAAAGGAATCTTGGAAACTTTATCAGTTGGTATACCTAATTTGAATCACAATCTTATATTTATACCATTTAGGGGTGACCTCATGACTTTGATAGTGATTATTCTGAATCGACAAGTGATTAGACTCTTGGTAGTGATATTACATCCCATTATAGCCTTTTAAATGAGATTACTAACTCATTTTTATTTGATTCAAATTGCATTATGACCATAACACCTCATTTTTCCCTATGCCTTTTCCATCCCAAGCTCATTGATTGGGACTAATAAAATTTGGTCATACACCTTGATGAATTCCAAAATGAAGAATCAATTGTAAAATATATGGGCCTTAGAGATAGATTACACATTAGAAATAATAATCAAGGCTTTGATTTTTCATTGGATCCTTCTACCTATTTTGGAGAGTAGGATAAATTTCTTGGTTATAACAAAGATAAAACATTGAGATCTTCAAGTGAAAACATCTTTGAGGAACTCATTGGTCAAGGAAAGAGCAAATATAAAGACAATCCCTTGAGTGAAAACCTATTTTAAGCACTCTTGAATGGTAAATTTTGATCATCCCCAAATGATTTACAAGTTGCATTAGGTCCTAGCTCTATAGCCAGTACTATCATCATGTCAAAACAACAAGTCTTTGAGCATCTTGCTCTCGACTTTCTTGAGATTTTTACTAGTTGGCCATTCCCTGATTTGGTGGATTAAGATTTATCACATTATGTAGAGATTTGGAAGGAACAACAAGAAATTATAGTATAATAATATGATTATGATCACACATTACCTACTATTCTTGAAGATGGTTCTACACTCCCTGTATAAAACACTATTAAAGTGAACTTGGGAACATATAAGGATCCCAAAATTATTTACCTTGGAGTTTATTTTATTGAAGTAGAATAAGAACACATTATATCCATTTTGATGGGTTTTAATGATATTTTTGCATGGGCATATTCATACATGTCAAGATTAGACCCTCACTTGGTTGTGCATTGTCTTGTTGTTTATTTAGATGCCAAGCTAGTCAAACAAAAATTGAGGAAGATGCATACATGCATCACCCTCTTTGTCAAAGAAAAGTTAGATAAATTATTAGGAAAAGGATTCATTAGACCATTCAACTATTTTGAATGGATATCAAACATATTTTGAGTTAGTAAAAAGCCACAAGGCATACGTCTTTGTACTAATTTTAGAGATATTAACAAAGCATGTCTCAAAAATGATTTTCCTCTACCCAACATCGACATGATAATCAATTATACTACTAGGTATGAAATGTTGTCTCTCATGAATGGATTTTTTGGATATAATCAAGTCAATATATCCCAATAATATCAACACAAGATTGTGTTCACCACCTTGTGGGGAGCATTCTATTATCAAGTCATGTTATTTGGCTTGAGGAACACTAGAGCCACTTATCAGCATGCCATGACTATCATCTTCCATGAAATTTTGCATGATATTATTTAGGTATATGTTTATGACATCATATCTAAATCAATAACATGTTTTGGACATCTTGACATTTTATGGAGAATATTTGAGAGACTTCATGAATATATAGTATGCTTGAATCCCAAGAAGTGTGTCTTTGGGATCAATGTAGGAAAATTGCTAGGGTTTATTATATCACAAAGAAGGATAAAAGTTGACCCTATTAAGGTTAAGGATATTATCAAAATTCCTCCACATTAAAATATTAAATAGATTCGAATCCTGCAAGGAAATATCCAATCTATTCATAGGTTCTATAATCATACTTCTCATGACCATACCCCTCCCTATGATTATATATTGACTCACATGTAGAATACCGACCCTATTCATCCTAATCTAATACATATACTACTTGGTTGGAACTCTCCCACATCATATTCCTACCTCCCTTACATCCCTAGTTCATATTGGGCCTTTTGCACATAAGACAGGCCTTTTTGGAGACCTCTTAGGGAGAGCTTGTTGATCAACGCAGGTCAAAGTTTGACCTAGGATATGGCTTGCGTGAAGGAAACCTGTGGCCTAATCCACACATTTCCTTTACCAAATTTTTATCCTAGGCTATGTCTTGGGTAGAACATTGTAAAAACCCTCAATTTGAAGCTAAATGACCAAAAATGGATACTTTTAGGTCATTTGGTGGATTTGGGTTGGGATATGTGTCTCTTTCTCATTAATTTGAGCCTATCTCTCTTCTCATTACATAATCTTTTGATTATTCTTCCCTCTCTTTACTTTCATGCCTTATTTAATCTCTCTTGATTCATTCTTGGCACTCTTAAGCCTGATTGGGGATAGGGAATCCCATATGTTGCTACACTCTTGCTTGGAGACTCCATTGTTACTCTCAATTATTTATGCTTCCTTATGGCTTGATGCTAAGCTCTTATATTTGGATTTGAGCCTAATCTGTGCACTTGGTTGGAGTTTTTAAACCATTAAAATCTCTCACTTCACCTCCTCCTTTGCTCTTGGCTCTTGGTTTGGACTTCAACTTGTACCTAACTTGGTCTTCCTCCTACATTGCTTCCTAGATTGGATTCCTAGTTGGTAGAACATATGCACTTCATCTTTGAGCTTGATCTGAGGGCACTTTTCTATGAAAAGTGAAACTCCATTGTTTATGTAGTGTGTATGTTAGGGTTTGAATTGCTTTAGTGAAATAGTTGTTTTGTATGTTGCTTAAAGTAATTTCCAAAGTTTATTGCACTTGTATATGCTCAAAGAATACTTTCATTGCTTGAAATATTCCTTTTTTAATTACCATTTCTCTCTTTTTAACCCTTCCTCATTGTATAAGTAGAGATATACATGTTCAAACCACACTAGAAAACTTGCTCAAACACTCTCTCCCTCTCTTGCTAAAAACTACAACATTGCATAATTAGAAAATTGTAGTGTTGATTTGAAAGGATAACTCAAATCTAGAATAGTCATGCTATTGAACCCTTGCTTAAAATTTTATTTATTATGAAAAACATCTTTCATTTGGTCTCAAAGTGCCCTAATTTCTAGATTTACATTTCATTGGTTATCTCATTTCATTCAGTATTATTACTTTCATATTGTTTATGCAACCAATAGTATAGTTTTAGCTACTTGATTTATTTTGGTTGGATTCATAAGAGTAATTAGCACACTTTGTGTACCGTTCAAGCTAGCCCCAACCTAGTTTTCAAGTCTATCTATAGCTTGGTGTAAGCTAGCAAACTAGATAGCCACTATAGACCTCTTATGGCCCATAGAACCCTTGAGCCTTCTAGCCTCTTAGTGGTTTACATTAGCACCCTACCAAACACTAGTGGTTCTACTCATATTCTTGGAGATACATTATTTGCATTGACTTTTAGGATATCAATATGGCCTACCAAAAGGATAATTTTCCTACTCCTTTGATAGACTAGACAGTTGATTCCATCACTAGTTTTGACATCATGTCCCTTATAGATGGTTTCTCTAGGTACAACCAAATCTAGATTACACCTGAAGACTAGCACAAGATTATGTTCACTACCCATGGGGCACATTATACTATGACATCATGCCCTTTGGTCTAAATAACACTGGGGCCATGTATCAATGTGTCATGACCCACATTTTCCATGACCTTATCCACAAGATAGTTGAGTGTTATGTCGATGATCTCTTTGATAAATCCCATAAGTGGGATGAGCATGTGTAATACCTCAAATTCATATTTGAGCATCTTTGAGAATATCACATTAGTCTCAACCATAAGAAGTGCATTTTTAACATTTTATATGGAAAGCTTCTCAGTTTCCTCATCTCATAGAGGGGTATTAAGTGGATCCCAACAAGATCAAGGTGATCTTGGAGATGCCTCCACCACATAACCTTGTCCAATTATAGTCCTTCTATGGAAGACTCAACTTTCTCAGACATTTCCTTGAGGAGTATACCCATAAATCCATACCCCTCACACATCTCTTACATAAGGACACTCCATTCTTGTGGTCTGTTGAAGTCCAAGTGGATTTTGAGGAATTAAAACATCTACTTCATAATCCTCCCATCTTAATGGTACCCATTGAGGGGTGTGAGTTCATATTATACACCTCTATCACTAATATTTCCATTAGGGGCATGCTATGCCAAAAATACAACACTAGTAGGGAAAGAGTTTTTTACTACATCTCTCACACATTGGCTAGCCCTGAATTCAACTATTATCTTATTGAGTATCATTATCTCTCTCTCATATTCACCATGAAGAAGTTATGATATTACATGTTAGGCTAGACTACCAATGTGATTATCCAATCTAATGCACTTTGCTACCTACTTCGTAAGACACATCTTGTTGGTAGGACTATGAGGTAGATCATGATTCTTTAGGAGTTTAACCTCTATATTGTTAACCAAAATTCCACTAAGGGCCTGGTTATGACTGACCAACTTGCTAAGTGTCCACTACCCAACTTGAATTTAGAATTGGTTGATGATGCCTTTCTTGATGAGATGGTTTACTTGATTGACTATGTTGAGGTCTCTAAGTGTGATTGGTATCAGGACATTGTTCATTACCTTGCAGACCAATCATATCTTGACATTTCATCTTCACAAAAACACTATCAGATCTATAAGCTTATCATTCACTATGTCATCATTGGTGGCATCTTGTTTAAGAGGGGTCTTGATGGTGTGTTGATGTAGTGCCTTGCCATTGAGGATAATCCTACCCCTAAGGAGATCCCTCTCATGCTTAAGGAGTCTCATGGAAGAATTTGTGGTGATCACCTAAGAGGTAAAGCCACCTCTTAGTGTATTATCAAGATGGGTCACTACTGGCCTACTCTTGTTAAAGATGTAGTCCAATACACCAAGAAGTGTAGGATGTGTCAAGCCATAGTGGATGTTATTAATGACCTAGCTGACTTATTACACTTCAATTTGACCACTTGTCCATTTTCTATTTGGGCTCTTAACTTTGTCGATGAGTTCAATCCCACCTCTTCTAATGGCCATCATTGGTTCATCACTACCACTGACTATTTTATGAAGTGGGTTGAGACCATGCCTCTTAGTAGCATATGTGGGAAGACCATCACTAAGTTTATCTTGAACCAACTTATTTGTCATTTTAGGGTGCCCATTGTGATCATCTCCAATAACGGCCCAAGATTCAAAATCCTCAAGATGCATGAGCTCACTAAATGTTTTGGGTTAAAGCTCCATTTATTCTCTACCCATTACCCCTAGGGAAATGGGAAAGTAGAGTTTTTAAATAAAACTTTGAAGATGTTTCTTCATACCATCATATAGTCCAAGAGATACTAGAATATAATGTTCTATCCTACCCTTTGGGCGTATCGAACTAGCTTTCAAATAGACATGGGGAAAACCCTATACCCTCTTGTTTATAGGTCTAACATTGTTCTACCCTTAGAGGTTTTAATCCCTTCACTATGGGTTAATACATCTAGTTCTCTCTCTGATGAGGAAGAACATGTTACTCACCTCTCTGAGTTTGAGTAGTTACATGAGCAATGTTTGGCTACTCTTGAGTACAACTGTGCTTACCATCATCATCAACACCACCAATTTAAGAATTTGGTGTACCCTTGTTAGTTTAAGGTGGGTGATATGGTCCTTATTTTTGATAAGGAACACCACAAGAAGGGAAAAACTCATGCACAAGTGGTTTGGCCCTTTTTTCATCATTGCCTCTCTATAAAATGGGGCTTTTCATCTCTTGACTCTCAAAGGTGAGCCCCTATGGCACTTGATCAATGGGTTCTGCCTCAAGACATTTCATGTCTAGGGCCTGCATAGCCCTCTAGGAAAGTTATTTATGGTGGTAAGGTGAACATTTCCTCTCTTTTATCACCACTAACCTTCATGCCATTAGTATATGCATGTGCACATGGGTTCTTTATTAATAATTTTTACTATATAATCACATGTATCTAGTAGTCTATATCAGATGAAGCATACACACACACAAAATAATATACACACATGTTCTACTAATGATAAAACCATTAAATATATATATCATAAAAATGCATGTTTTTCTCTAGGTATATCAAATGGGCTCATAGTCCACAAAAAGTACCACATGTGTGGCTACATATGCATACCCAATCAACCTATGACTAGGTGGTATCTATGATAGTCATACTCCAAATGGAGATCTTGATCTGTATCTCTTGACTAGTCGAGTTATATTCTCCTCTAGCATAGCCAGTCAGTTTGCTCCCATTCTAAGTGCCTCAGTTCCTCTAGTCTACTCTTGAGCTAGCTCAAAATATAACCAATCGATCTCAGCCTCTATTCTTTCTATTCTCACCTCAATCCCCATTATAGCCACCTTGTGGTTTATCACTAATGCCTTGTGTCATGCTGACTCATCCTTTAGAAATGGAATATTGTGTTATACCCTCACTAGCTTAAGTGAGGCTTGTGTACCCACATGTTAGAACCAAGTATGTGGTTTTGACCTTATTGGAAAATGTGGTACCTACTCCATCAATGGTGTCCCCACCATCAGGAATAGCTCCCTTAGTAGTAGGTCCACCTGAGGTCCAGTCTAGTTATGTTGGTCTCCTACACATATACACACATAGAGCACATATGTTAGTCACATATCTGCTCTCACTAAGGATGAGTATAAAGATAAAGTAATATCTAAAGAATGCACTTGTCTTACTAGGCAATGTGGATGGCCTCTATAGCTCAACTATTGGTCATGATTTTCTTAGTGGTAATGTTCTTTGTCATGGTGGCCTTTTTCCATTAGTTCCCCCCTCACTCTACTTCATCTATCTACTAGGCTCATCCCTAGTTGGCTTACATTGTACTCATCTCCCTCATAAAGCATGTCTCCCTAGATGATAGTATGATCCCTATGGACCTTATATCTCCTTTAGTCTCATATAGGGCTCTACCCTATCATCCTCTAGCCATGTTATAAACCTATAGGGAGCTTGGATCTAGCTCAATGATATGTCTAGATCCAAGGTAGTTCACATGATCCCTACCCTCTCTATGAATTGTGCATCCTATACTACACCCTCCTCAAGTGAGGGTATGCCTTACTTCCAAATGGTATCTTTGACTACATCAGTGGGAACCTCTCATAGGCCTAAGATATGAGTAGACTAGGTTTTGTTAATTTTCTCAACCCTATATATTAGATGTGATCTAGATACTAGTATAATCCTCCTAGGATGTACTAGCCCTAGGAAAATGTTTGTCCTCCCTTAGCTCATTAGACAACTCATGTCTATGATAATGGTAGCTATCATGTACTCTAGCTAGTGTAGAGACTCTTGACCATGTCCCTGTTATCAATATTTAGAGAGTATTTACCCCTAGTAATAACTATGCAATTTTCACTCCATGGTTGTTTCATTATGAGCAGGGTCCCACCAAGTAGATCTTTATTTTTGATATGGTGTATGCCAGTGGTATCTCTATCTCTTTATATGTTAGCTCTACCTTGTAGAGTTTATAAATCTCCTTTATGTTGAGGATGGCATCTAGCTAAATCCCCAACTAGAACATGTGCCTTTTAGTTACCCATGTGGTCACCAATACATTCACCAAGTATTTAGATTAACATAGTGAAGGTACATGTACTAACTACCAAAGTCTTGCACTCCATAGGTGATCTTGGTCTACCACTAGTAGAATGTCAACCTCCTTGACCAACCATAGGGAAATCTCCCCCACTTGGTCACCTTGCATGGCCTATCTAGTTGTGTTGGCCTCTCTTTCACCTATGAAGGTCCTTCCTCCTCTAGTAAGCTAACTCCTTTGCATGTCTACATGAGCAAGCAAATAGGAAAATAAACTAGTCAATTGGCTAAAAAAAGAGTAAGAGCAAGTAAAAAACTAGTAATCTACTATGGTTTCTATCTATCTACCTCATTTTTCTCTCTCCCTTCTCTTCTGGCCCCTTTCAAGACCTCCCAAGCTCCTTTAAGCTCTTTGGGGGCCTATTTTGGCCCCTTGCTACCCAATCTAATAGATTTCTGGGAAAATTCATAGCCTAGGTAGGCCAAGTCATGGCTTGGGGCCTCCTAGGCTATATCTTACATTGGGATGCTTTGGGAGCCCCTAGGGCTCCTCATTTCTCTTCCCACATAGCACCATTTGGACCCCCTATTGGGCATTGTTGCTTTGTGTTATTGAGCCCATAATTTTGACTACTTTACTTTCTATATTCATTTGTTGAATCACCCAAAACAAGTCAAAATGCATTTAGGCCTCCCAAACCCTAAAGAAATGAATGAATTTGACAAAGTTTGTTCATCAAACTTACCAAGACTATCTAGTGCATCTCTAATGCTCTCCTATGTCTTTGTATGCTCTTCTTGGGATTTGGTTACTCATGTGCTCTCCTTTGTCTCTCTTAGAGTGAAAATGCCTCTTTTCTCTCTTTTTTCCTCTTTTTAGCCCATTTTTCTTGCTTTTTGTGGGCCCTTTTTGGGTTTTTCACCCCTTTTTGCATTTTAGACCGTGAAACCTTCATCTTAGATGTTTTGGCATGTTTTAAACACATTGGTGGCCTCCCTTTTTAAATCTAAGACTTCTTTGGGCCTGATCTATCCCCATTTTGGTTTGTGGGATCCCTTTTAGGTCCCCATTAACCTTTTGGACTTGTGTCCCATCTCATGGGCATCCAGGGATAGAAGTTACTTTAATTATTTTAGTTATTCATTTCTATATTTTTCTATAATTGATTAATTCTAACTCCCTCTCTTTCTTGTTCATAGTGGTTATAGGTAGGGTTGTCAACTAGTTACGATGGTTCAAGACTTGCTTTAGTCTTGTTAATTGGTCTTCATATTCTCTAAACTTCCCCCCACTTTCCCTTATGACCTCTCACCATGGCTAGTGTTTTTCAACCATTATTATTGTAGCTTAATTTCATTATTTGTTTCCTTAATGCAACTCACTTACACTTCTTTACTTTGAGATCACCTTTCTATAATTTTTAGTCTTACATCCTCAACACCCATTATGGTGCACCTTTTACTGGTGATTCATATTGATGGTAGCATTTTGGGTAACATAAGACTAGTATTTGTGGCTTGGGTTATCAATGATCAGTGATGCCATGAGCTTGTTGTAGTTGGTTTCTTCCTTACCAATGAGATGAATAATATCATTAAGTATCACATAATCACTGGCACCTTGATCAATGCATGTGAGCTAGGCACATGCTATGTGAAGTTATTCTCTAACTCACTCTTAGCCATGTCTCAACTCACTAGTGTCTACATCATCCTTAGCTCTAATTTACTCCCCCTCTTCAAGGTGGTGTATGATTTACTCTCTTTCTTTTAGGACATCCAGTTCACCCATATCCCTCATAGTGAGAACACCAGGGTTGACACCCTGGTGAATGTCATTCTGAATAGTATGATGTGATATAATGTCACTTATGTCCCTTTTTTATAGGATCTAGATCTAGATTTGGAGTTAAATTTTGGATTATGTAGCATTTTCACTCTCACCCATAGATTGCACCATCGATTTCTTCCATCGCCATCCTTATCTAGTAAGTACATGTAATGTTTCATTTTATATTTATAATTATTATTTTTATTTTCTTTGGTTTGGCTTTCAATTATTGCACATCACTCCTTGTTCATTTGAACACCAAATGCTTATACTTTAAGGGCATATGTAATCATACTTCTAGTGACCCTACTCCTCCCTATGATTATATATCAGCTCACATGTAGACTACTAACCCTAGGCATCCTAATTTGAGACATCCACCACTTTATTACACCTATATTTCACCATATTCCTACCTTCCTTATATCCTTAGTTCATATTGGGTCTTTTGCATGCAAGATAAGCCTTTCTTGAGACCTCTCAGGACCTCTTGATAACCTGTTGACCGACCTAGGTAGAAGTTTGACCTAGGCTATGACTTGTGTGAAGGAAACATATATATTAAGCTAAAAATTTCCTTCACTAAAGTTATGGCCTGGGCTATGGCCTAGGTAGAGCATTGAAAAAATCCCCAATTTTAAGCCAAATGGCCAAAAATGGATACTTTTAGGTCATTTGGTATATTTGGGTGGGGATGTATGTCTCTTTCTCATTCATTTGATCCTCTCTCTTTTCTCATTACATCCTCTCTTTATTATTCTTCCCTCTCTTTACTCTCATGCCTTCTTAAATCTCTCTTGATTCATTCTTGGCACTCTTGAGCTTGATTGGGGATAACGAATCCCATATGTTGTTACACTCTTGCTTAGAGACTCCATTGTTGATTTTATTTGTTCTTTATTCCTTATGGCTTGATCCTAAGATCTTAAATTTATCATTGCACTTGATTTGTGCACTTAATCGGATCTCTTACACCATTACAAGTTCTCACTTTACCTCCTCCTTTGATCTTGGCTCTTGGTTTGGACTTCAGCTTACACCTAGCTTGGTCTTCCTCCTATATTGCTTCCTAGCTTAGATTTTTGGTTGGTAAAACATTTGCACTTCATATTTAAGCTTTATCTAAGGGCACTTTTCTATGTAAAGTGGAATTCTATTATTTGTGTAGTGTATATGCTAGGGTTTGAATTGTTTTAGTGAAATAGTTGTTTTGTATGTTGCTTAGAGTAGTTTCCAAAGTTTATTGCATTTGTATATGTTCAAAGAATACTTTCATTGCTTGAAATATTGTTTTTTTTATTACCATTTCTCTCTTTGAAACCCTTCCTCATTGCATAAGTAGAGATATAAATGTTCAAAACACACTAGAAAACTTGCTCAAACACTCTCTCCCTCTCTTGTTAAAAACAATAACATTACATAATTAAAAAAAAGTAGTGTTGCTTTGAAAGGATAACTCAAATATAGAATAGGCATGCTCTTGAACCCTTGCTTGAAAACATATTTGTTGACCAAAACATCTTTCATTTATCCTCAAAGTACCCCAGTTTCTAGATTTACATTTTATTGGTTATCACATTTCATTCAATATTATTGTTTTCATATTGTTTATGTAACCAATAGTATAGTTTTAGCTACTTGCTTTATTGTGGTTGGACCTATTAGTGTAATTGGCATACTTTGTGTACCTATTCAAGCTAGCCCTAACCTAGTTTGCAAGTCTATCTATTTCTTGGTGTAATCCAACAAATTGGATAGCCATTATAGACCCCTTGTAGCCCATATAACCCCTGAGCCTTATAGCCTCTTAGTGGTTTCTTTGTAGCACCGTGTCAAACACTAGTGGTTCTATTTAGATTCTTGGAGCTAAAAGTTCATTTATCAATTGGAAAATAAGTTCCACCCATTTATACATCTCTTGAAGAAAGGGGTCATGGTTCACTATGATCAAGAGTGTCAATTATCATTTGTGAAGCTCATTACATATTTGGCCAACCCACCAATTTTGAGACTACCAACACTTGAACAACCATTATTTTTTTACATATCAACAACTAAGTATGCATTGGGGGAAATTTTATACCCAACATGATGATCAAGGTAAAGAACATGTAGTTTATGATTTAGCCACACACTGGTGGCTTATGAACATAATTATATGCCTATTATGAAGGAATGTTTAACTATGGTGTTTGATTTCCAAAATTTATGACATTATATGTTGAACAACAAAACCATTGTTATCACTAAAGTAGATCCTCTCAAATTTTTATTATATAAATCAGGTCTCATAGGATGCATGGCCAAATGGGTCATGCTCTTAACATAATTTGGTGTTGAGTATCAAAATTAGAAAGCTATCAAGGGGAAGGTTATTAGTGATCAACTTGCAGAGGCCTATATTATAGACACTCAACCACTCACATTCAACTTTCTAGATGATTCTATTATGATAGTGGAAGAAGTACAGCATGAACTTAAATAATAAAAACTATATTCTGATGGTTCCTTCACTTTAAGAGGATATAGAGCTAGAATATTATTGATTACACCATAAAGGTATTTTATTCCTAAGGCATTTCACATCAATTTTCATTTTACCAACAATATGGCCAAGTACGAAGCACTTATTTTAGGCCTTCATCTTATAGTACAGTTGGAGATTAAATAGTTAATAGTCTATAGAGATTCCTAGTTGATTATCAATTAAACCACTAAACAGTATTAAACTAGAGATGAAAAGCTTGTACCCTACAAGCACATTGTGGATAATCTTAAGACTCATTTTAAATATCTATAGTTTTAACAAGTACCAAGGGCCAATAACAGATCTATCAATGTAATGGCAATGATTAGGTCCATGATATAGATTGAAAGAAATGCTCAAGAGTATTAGTTTTTAATTGAAAATCTTTTATATCCTACACATGTTTTTCTAGATTCAGAAAGGGTATGTGTCATTTCAGTCTCAATCCCCCACCTGAAATACTTTGGTTCCAAGATTTTTATAATTATTTCCACAATCACATTTTTCCACCTGAGCTTTCAAATAATCATCAAAAACTTTTCCTTAACTACATATCTTGTTATACCATCCTTGGAAACACACTTTATCATAAAGGTTATGATGGAACACTACTTCATTATTTATCTTTGGGAAAATCCAATTTAGTACTTAGGGATGTTCATGAAGGAATGTGTGAGGCCCACATAAATGGTGTATTCTTAGCTAAAAAGATCCATAAAATAATTTATTATTAGCTAAAAATAGAGATATATGCTTTTAATTATGTAAGGAAGTGTGTTCTTTGTCAACAACATGGAAATTTGATACACGTACCTTTCTTACCACTATAGTTGATCACAACACCATGGTCATTTTCTACATGGGGACTTGATCTCATCAAAAAAATAAACCCAACATCATCAGATGGCCATAAACATATTTTAACTACTACCGATTATTTTACTAAGTGGATTGAGGCCATCCCTCTCACTTACATCACTAGAAAATAGATTGCCAATTTTATACATTACCATATCATCTATAGATATGGCATCCCAACCTGAATTATATTTGATAATGGTGAATCATTTGTAAATATAAATGTTAAAGAGCTTTATACAAAATTCAAAATCAAGCACAATAAATCCACACCATATAACCTATAAGATAATGGATAACATGAGGCATCAAATAAAACCATCATGTCTATATTGAAAAATATTGTCAATGATGTTGGTCATAATTGGTACTTACAAATTTTTCCCACCCTTTGGGCTTATCATACCAGTCATCAAAACCCCACAGGTGCCACTCCATAAATCCTTATCTATGGTACATAAGTTATTATCCTAATTGAGATTGAGCTACCTTAATTGTGATTATCTTTGGAGAATATTGAAGATGATGAAAAATATAAAGTCTCAAGGTTGTAAGAACTAGAACTTCTTGATGGTAAGCATTTGGCTACCCTATAAAACTTACAAGCCTATCAGAATAGATTATGGAGAAACTAAAATAAGTACATTTTCCATCAAGAGTTTGAGATTGGTGATTTGATCTTAAAAGAGAACCTGAAGAATGCAAATGCTAAACACAAGAAAAAGAGTAAGTTCCAACCCACTTAGCTTAGACCCTATGTTATTACAATAAATTGTGGATTAGGGGCATATATATTAGCCATTTAAAGTGGTGAAGAACTTCTAGAGCCCATGAACATTGTGCATCTCAAGTAATTTTATGCTTGACATCTTTTGAACCATTGTTTATAAGAACCCTTGCTTGGGGGCAACTTGTGATGAAGTTATTTTATCTTACCATTATATCTTCGACCATCCCATGATGGACTATATTCATTTTGTTTAGACTTACCTTGCACCATTATTTTGAGAACCATATTATTTTCATGACTCTGGACAGTGAAATATTTGGATAGTTGGCACTTTAGACTCATTTTATCCCACCCTAGACCATCCTCTTTTGTACCATATTCACCCTAGATCATCCTCATTTTGGACTATATTCATTTTGAATCATTTTTTGTAGAACCACATCCTTTTTCATATCATGATCCATTGTAACCTAGACATCTTTTATCCCTTGACCAATTATTATCCTGATTATGAATCATAGGTAGTCTAAACACATTCCATGTTAGTTATACAAAGCTAATCAATAAGGATAATATTTTATAGCTTTTTCTATAGACAAATGAACATGGATACATCTTTAGCTTAGGATCTTTGCTTACTAGATAGTTCTTCATAGTTATCTCATGTTGTATATTATTCTATTACTTCATTATTGTTTGGTAGATATTGTTGCTTTAACAGGATCTTGCTCTTGATAATTTATGGGCATGAGCCATTACAACCAGCTTTATTTATTATTGGAACTTCTACTCTTGGATGAGCATCTCCTTGATTAGTTGGTTCCTTGTTTTATTGTTTATAACCATGATTGGTCATTGTATTAGGTTTAGTTGTTGTTTGAACTCTTACCTATAGACATGCATCTCCTCAGCTAGGTAATTCCCCTAGACCTTTTGTTAATATTTTATTTATGTTGCTTATCCCAAAAACACAAAAACATTAGAAAATGATCCACAAAAGGTTTAAAAAAACATTGTTTTGCATTTTTGTTTATCCTAATCTCTCCACGCTCTTACCATTTTACAAGTAATCATCACATGTTATTTTTGCTTTGAAAGTACTAATTTAAATGCTCTTGTCATTTTGTGAGCCCATTTTCCTTATTTCCTCTAAAACATCAATCATGTATTCTTATCATCATTTTTTTTCTATCCCATTTCTTGGGAGAATTATATTTGGCCTAAAGTTCATATTGGACCTTACGTGCATGAAACTATGTAGGTAGCATCCATTTGTCTCATACATCTGGAGTCAACTCAGTGACTCGCTTCTTTTTCTTCTTTTTCCCCCATTTTGTTGTCTTGTGATTTCCCAATCACTTAGGGGAAACTTTGTGTCCTTGTTATTATTACATTATTGCAAAAAGTAATGCTTCCATGGCATGTGCCTGAATAATTATTTTCAAACCACACTAACGTTATGACTAACTCTTATTTGTGTGTGTTTATTTGATTTTTATTGGTTTTTTGTTGTGCATTCTTTGCTCCTTATTTTATTTCTTTCTCTTCCTTTGTTGTTTCTTCTTATTTCTTCTTGGTCTTTTATTTTGTTGTGTTGTCTTATTATTTTATTTGTTTTTATTTTTCCAAGTACATCTTGATAGTCCACATGGATCTTGATTATTCATATCTTGATTTTATAGTGTTTATTAAGTTTTTCTTGCTTCACTTTTGTACATTCTTGTTCCTACTTAAGTCCTGATTATTCATATCTAAATTTTAGGTTAGGTTCATTTATGTCTTATTTTTCTTTCTTTTTATTTGTTTTTGTTTAAAAGTAAATAGTTGTAACTCTAGTATTGGTAGTTTTTATCATTATCCTTAGTTATAAATATTCACATTTGAACCAGCTTAGTGTAACTGAAATATGATGTCATTATAGGTTCCTCATACTTATGATGCATAATTTCATTTTTTCCTATCGTAAGCACCATGTGCTTTAGATCCAAATATCAATATCAATGTAGCTCCAAATATTAGCTTTCAAGTGCACTAATGAAACTAGGTATTGATGATCTCGCACTAGACTCTATGCAAGGCTTGTATCTCTTGGCATACATCATGAGTCTAATCAAACAATGGTCAGTTTTCTTCTTCATTATTCATTCCATTATATCCCATTTTTGGGTGAACTATATAGGCTTGAGGTCCATCTGGACCATGTAGGCAATGTTTGTATATGTGTCATATTTTGGGTCAACTTGACCATCCCTCTATTCTCTTGTTCATCTCTTTTATCACTTTATGCATTATTATATGCCTAGTTATTTGTCTTTTTCATCCATTAGACCATCACACCTACGTTTTCACCCACTCATATTTAATCGATGTATTAGGTTATCTTCTTGAGTTATGCTTACCAATTTTTCCATATAGGGACACAACATTTGAACTAGCCACAAATCTAAATCAGCCCTATTGGGGCATCAATTAATTAACAATGATCAAAATTCACCCTACTAGGGAAAAATTATTTTATTCACCAATCACATCTACTCTACTAGAGCACATTATTATTTCCTTTCTCTAGAGTAAAATTCTCCTATTTCCTCTAATTCCAATATATATGGGCTTTTACCCTCATTCTGGTAAAATTTTAGAGTGCAACTTGTCTTAAGATTGATCAAGTTCTTAAGTGTGCAACTTGTACCCTAGCTTTGGGTGTGTTTAAAGTGTGTTGCTTATATTTTTGGATTGTATCCTTCCCATTCCCCCATCATTAGAGCCCATTATATTCTAATTATATTTTGATCATTGATGAGCATAAATGCATGTGAGCATTAGCTCATCTAGATTTAATGTGTTCTATGGGTTAATCTCACTATCTTTCTCTTTTCAAGAGTTCATCCTTCACCTTCATCCTTATATGTCTTCTCAAGGGGACATCATGGGTCATTTCATTTCCAATTTTGTATTGACAATTCTTTTCTTTGAAAATATGTTTCTTCGCCTAAATGTCTCACTCTACCTTCACAAATAGGGGTTAAATCTAGACATCCAATTCCTAACACCATTATCTTTGAAATTGTCAATCTTACTTAAAATTTGTGAAAACATGCAATTTAGGCCAAAATCACTTAAACATGCTAAATGATCTGATATTATCATATAAAAGTGCCAATTTAGGCTAATGTATCTTTAAATGGGGCAATGCATTTTATGTGATTATTAATTTTTCTTAAAACATTTCAAGTCAAAATGATGAAAATGCATTTTGGTGCTTTGGATCACTCTGTTCTTCTAATTCAAAAGCACCCGACATGTTCATGTGTTATTTTATGTTGACAACATCCTAAATGGGATATTGGTCCATACACAACTAACATCACCTTCTAATTCATCTCCAATCAAATTATGCCCAATAATATGACATTCTGGCCAGTTTGATAATTTGTGTACAACTAATTTCAAAATAATTGCATAAAAAATGATTAATCTTACTTAGGTAAATTAATCCAAATTAAGAACCTAAGTAGAAAATCCATGGAATTTATTGAATATCTTTTAATTAGAAATTTATTACTATTATTTTCATTACCAAATGACATCATTTATGGGGTGGCAACCATAAGCCATAAATGCAATAAATATTAGGTTTAAAGCCTCCCATGCCTCTTTAATGCCCCTTCCTTCCAAATATTTATGAGGGTATTTATAAATTAATTATACAAAATTAGATTAATTCATGGCCACACATTTTGATCTCAAGATAGATGGTCATGGTTGATCCTGATCAAATTCAAAAATCTATAAATAAGAGAGCCAAGACCACCATTTTCAAGCTTCAATTATGTAAACTTATGATTTAGAATTCTCTCACACATGTTATTTGTGTGTGGTGTTTATTATGCTTAATTTGTAATAGAATAGCTTCATCAATAGGAATATATTTGATTTCATATCATGAGCCTAGTTGCATTGGTGAGCAAGAGATGATGGAGGAGTTTTGCCTTGCATCATTGATGAAGACTTGAGCACCAAATCAAGGGGAAAAACAAACTTTGAGCCTCATTTGGATGGTAGGATTATTTTGGGAAGGTATTGTGTATGATTTTATTTTATTATCTCTTAATTATCATTTTCCAAACCTTGTTGAAGGATTTGGCTTAGCTAGTTATGTTATTATGAATTTTTCTTCATTTTTCTTGACTAATGATTGATCTAACTATCTTTGGATTCCATTTCTACAACAAAATTTATATTGTAACTATGAAGACAATTTTGGTGATATCTTCATTTATTTTCTACAAAGTTTGACAACTATTTTCATCATGATTGGTCACTTTACAAAACTTACAATACAAACTTTGATATTTTTGAATTAACTATTGTATTAGAGGTTATTTTAAAGTTGCATGCCCTACTACTTATAGAGTTTTCAAACTTTATCTTGAGTTTAGGAAAATCATTCCTATGATGCCCTTCTCGACCACACACTATACACCATAAACCTAGTCTATGTCTATCATTTTCATGCATTTCATCCATATTTTTGAGGAAATCATCTATTTTCACCTTAACTTTGGAGCTAGTTATTGGAGCATTTCCATAGTCCTCAATTTTTTCCACTTGTAGGGCAGCTTCTCAAGCATCAACCTTAGTCAAGAATTGGGATTTTGTAATGGAAAATCTAATAATGGATTACAACCCTTACACAAACCAGTCATATTTATCCTTATCCTCCATGATAAAATCAATCTTATTCATCACATCTGAAAATATATGATCATAGTACCATATAAATTCTCCACTCCATTATCAAATCTCCTTCAAATCTTGAATAGTCTGACTCGAGTACTTTTTCATTTTAAATTATGCAATCAGTTGCCATTTAACTTGATAAAAATATATGGCATTAACATATCTTTTGAAAATGAATTACAAAGCTCAACCTATTAAATTTCCTATGAGTGTACACTTATTTATATCATTAGAGGTTATTCCCTTAATTTACCATTTAATGTTGTATGTTAACAAATATTGCTCAGGGTTTATAAACCCATCATATTGTATCACCATAATAAACATGCATAGATTTAATTCCATATTTAGCATACTTGTAATTGATACTATCATCTTTTATGTACTAGTGATTATAACTACAAGTTGTTGCACATTAGTAACTATGACTACATGTTTTTCTGCACTAGTTTTTACAAGTGTCTTAAAATTATTCTCAAAATAAAATCCAACCTCTTTAAGCCTCTTCTTATGTATTAACTTCTTAGTCTCTACATTAAGTTTACTAAAATTATCTATAAATGACTCAAACTATATTCTACCCCTCCCTTCCTATGCACTCGGTGTTTTTACTAATGATAAATTGGGTTGGGAGGATGCATACTCAAGAAATAAATGATCTTTGTCCTTGACTTATTCTATCTATGATCTTTAATGTATGATAATTTTGCACTTTTGCATAATCTCTTGCAAAAAATATTTCACTAATTCAAATAATATTTTTTCTTCTTAACTATGATTTACTCCTATCTTTTAAGTATTATACTCTTATTCTAATTTACTCTTCCTCTCCACTCTACTCCATATCATTGTTATTCTCAAATCTCTTCTTCCTCTTGAGGCCCTTCTCTTTCTTGCTCTGCATACTTTACCTTCTCTAATTCCATCATATTATGAATCCTCTTTCTGACCTCCTCTTTCTTAAGGTTAGTTTTTTGGTAGGAGTACGTACCCTATTAAAAGAGGGTCAAAACCTAGAGATACTACAAAAGAAACCAAAAAGTAGAAAAATAAAAGTAAAAGTAGCTCAAAAAATAGAACACCTTAGTAATTGTGGAGCCTATTAAGGGTGTATTTTAACTCTTTAATATTGTTATTCAAGTTTTGGAGCCTTCTAGTCATGGTATTATTTGTGATCTTCCCAGAATGCTTTTGAATGTTGCCTCTACCTCCCTTATCTAAAATAGTAGCAATATCACTAATGATAGTAGCTTGAGTACCAATAATCTCCACCATACTAGTAGTGATTTTATCCAAATCAGTAAACTTACTATAAAGGTTATTAACCTTCTCACTCAAAATGTGAATTTGAATATGAGAAATTTTGATGTTATCCTCATTGCAATTCACCTACTTAATATTCTTTTTATAATTGTGATTTAGATTATTAATATTTTTTCTCACATCCTTGACCAAATTTTTGAGATTATCCATATCCTTATGGAAAAAACTAAGGTTGTCATGATCAGAAGGGTTAATCAAATAAATAAGGCTTTGTACTACATTATCCTTGTCACTATCCAAATAATTCCTCTCTTTTGAGTGACTATGAAGAACCCTTTTATTGGGGTCCTTATTCAAAGCCTCAAAAATGCCTCTTTTCCTTTTATGTTTTAAGGAAGAAGGCAAGGGGTTCTCAAGTGGAGGGGTTATGTAAGGATCACTTCTTGGGACTAAGTTTAGGAAATAGAAATGTATTAGCAAAATAATATCTTGGTGAGAAGGAGTGGCTAACTTCTCAAATTATAGTTTTTGAATAGAAGATTTAGTAGAATTAAGAAGAAAGAATGACAAACTCACCAAAATAAGATGCCTAAAATGGTTCAAAAAAACAAAATGAAAGTTTTTGATAACATGGTGCCACCCATTTAGAGTCAGGAATTGCATAATAATCCTTTTAAGCTTGTCAAATGGCTTAGGTAGAGAGGTTCTTATAAAACCTCCATGGTGCGAAGTTAGTTGTTCATCCCCCATAGCAAAAGTGTCTAGTTCATGTTATTTATTGCAATGGTTTCCTTGAAACTTAAATCCTTATGTACTAAGCCCTATGATGAAATAAATTAAACCCTTAGTAATGGAAACCTCTTTCCCTCTAATATTGAATTTCCTATCTTTCTAATTATTGGCAATGTTTTAGGAAATGTGAGAGTCATGCCCTATAACTCTACATAGAAAATTTACAAACCCTCCAACCTATAGATGATTCCATAAAATTTTATCCTTCTCCCAAAAATTATTGAAAGTATCCTCAGTTTTAAGATGTTCACCACCCATCATATTAGAAACTGCAACCAAAACCAAGAGAAACTCTTTCTTGAGGAAACGAAGGAAGCTAGAGATAGAAATGAAAATAAGTTGGAAATGATCCTTCCAAACAAAGGGAAAGATCCTCATGATCCTAGAAATTATTAATCTCCACATCCCAATGTGAAATAAATCATAACTCAAACAAGTGTCTTTATGAGTTGAAGTAGCACATGCTTGCCTCATTATGAAGTTGGATGATGAAGTGCTCGAGCATGATTTGTGAATTTGGTCCATCTAAGGAGTTGTTTACTTTTAACACCAACATTAGATAAGAGATCATCAAGGTGGTTACCCTCTCTATGGACATGTGAAACTTTAGTCTCAATAAGAGAATTACAAATTAAAAGGCCTTCATCAATAAATGTGTAATGGTCTAACTATGAGTATAGGAGTTATTGAGACACCTTATGATGTTTAAAGAATTTCCTTCAATTTGGAGTTTTTCAATACCCAAATCTTTATCATATTATAGACCCTAAAGAGAAACAAGAGATTTAGAATAATGATTTGACTGGATTCCCATGTTGCTAGCATAGGCAATAACAAAATCACATTTTTTATCTCTAAAGACTCTTCCCCCTCTAGCAATTCCTGGATTACCTTTTAAAGCACTACCAAAGTTAAGTTTTATCTAACTTGAAGGAGGAATTTTCCATTTCACTATTTTTCTAAATTTAATCTTATCCATTGTAAAAGATTCTATAACTAAAGAAATGTTCCATCTAAATATAATATCCTCTTCAATCTTAGAAGGCTATTTATCCTCCTTGATTTTATAAATGGAAATATTTTATCTAATCCTAGAGAAAAGAATGATACTAGCCTAGTTAGTATTGTTTTAAGTTTCTTTAAAAATTATGTTATTCCTCTCATGCCAAATGGTCCATATAGTATGGGGAAAGGATAGCTTCCAAAGCATTTTAACATTTTTTCTCTTGAAAGGATATTTGTGATGTTTTAAAGAATCCTGAATATTGCTCGGTGTGACCCACTAGAGATTAAAACTTGAAAGAACATTGTTCCAAAGAGTATTTTCAAAAAGACAATGAATAAAAATATGATTAGTAGTTTCCTCATGGTTATTACATAAAATGCATCTATTAGGTATCATATAACCTCTTTTGATTAAGTTTTCCACCATGAGATATTTATTTTGAACAACAATCTAAAGAAAAATATTAATTTTGGGAAGCAGACCCTTATTCCAAACATATTTCCAAAGAGTATTAGGCTCAACTTGATTGTTAAGAAGCAAGTAGCCTATTTTAAAACTATAGTCCCCATTATTAGTGTTAGTCCACATTAGTTCATCCTACATCAATGTCAAGGTCCATTATACCTATACTTGACACACTTTAGAAGTTAAATAGCTTGTACACATTCACTTCATCTTCAGGCAATGGATCTTACATTAGTATTGCATACACAGGTCTTGACAAACACTCACACTAGCTTGGAAGGAATGAACAATGGTTGAATTCACTTTTAGATTAGGTAGAAATCAAACTTAGACACTTTATATGACATCCACGAGTTATCATTTATTGCATAAAGGTCAAAATTTTAGACATAAACATAGGAAAAATAATCATTCACTAAGTTACATCAATGAACACAAGACACACACTTCATGAACAACCTGAAAATGGAGGAAAAATTAGCTCTTTATTGCTTTAAAGCTGATGTAGTACAAAGTTTTGGTAGAGTTTCAGTATAGCCAAAACATAATATGATAATAAACTTATCATAAATTAAAATATATATAAAAAATAAAGAAGAGATAGAGAAGACAAAGCATCCCTAAACTAGATGAGTCAATAAATTGACTCATAGTTCACTCCTACTTTAATTGAACTCCAACTCAACCTTCAAACTTCCAAAACAACCTCCCAAATTCAAATGCATCATATTTGAGTTTAAACATTCTAATATTATATTTTGTCATAGTAGGAGAGATAAATAACTTTGAATGTCTTTGAACAAGTCTTAGTTCCTCATGCATGATTTTGATTATCTTTATTTAACTCCTTTTGAATAACTTGTATTGGACTCATTTTGATCTTCAATTAACTCCTTTTGATCCTACATGCATCTTAAAGTTTGACTTCAATTACCGTTATTTCATCTTGGAGTTTTACTTGACTTATATTGACTTATAACTTGGAGTTTAACTTGAGATTCTTGACTTGTAACTTGGAGTTTGAGTTGAGCTTCTTAACTTGCATCTTGCATGCATGTTTCACTTCTTGGCTTTCTAAAATTAGCACCAAAGAGGAATAGTATGAGAGAGATTACATTTTCATTTTATAATGAGTCTCCTCCATTAAGATAGGGATTAAAAATTTAACCAATACTTCAACTCAACTTCTCCACTCTTGCATGTTTCAAACTCCACCTTTCTAGGGCTCCTTGAAGGCTTCTTCTTTTCTGCTTGAATTTTTATAAAATTATCTCAAATGGGGTTCAATAGGAGAGAGAGATATTATTTCATGTTGAATTTATTTAACCCTTCATTAAATATTCTTACTAATTATTCATTTTATGATGACAATAACAACTCTCCATATTAGTTTTTCTTGGAAATGTTCATCTTTTGTGGTTTGATAAGCTTCTTGAATGCACCATGAGAACATGAAAATTGATGAATTTGAATTATTTGAACAAATAATGAGTTTAAAAAATATTTTAACATAATAAAAATTGTGTAACAAACCTTCAAACAAATTTGTAGCTTTAAATTCCACTTACAACCTCCAAAAATGCCATTTTGTGTTTTTTAAGCCTCAAAAAACCTTGATTTAGATTAGGAGTATAAAATGAGTTCCATGAATAAAAAAATAACCATAATATTATAATTGGATAGGTATAAGTGTTTAATACCTATAAAAATTTTAAAATTTTAAAAACACTTCACCAAACTCTCAAACAAAAATTCACAAAAAAGTGTTTGCTTGCTACCCATAGGGTGACCTGGAGATGTTTTTCAATGAGTTAAGCCTATTTTGAATTTTTTTTAATTTTATGAGAATATATTCATGCCTATATATTAAATTAACACTCTAAAATTATTATTTTTATTGTAAAGACCTGAAACACTCATTTCTAACTCTATTTATGAGTAAATTAGGGAGAAAACCCTGATTTCCTTCATAAACATAACTGTGTTTTGCCATTTTATCTATCCTTAGTTATTAAGGTAATAAAACCAATTTTAAAAAATTAGTAACAATAAAACAAACTTATGTGTCAAATTTTAATATATTTCATTTAATAAAACTCAAACTATGCACTTTTTAGTGTTTCCTAGCTTGCACAAATTCATTTATGAATGCCTATAAATCTGAATTTTGTCATTTTATTAAATTTTATGAGGCATAAATACATTATTTTTTTTAATTATTAATTTTAATAATTATTATCAACATTCCAATCATTATATATGCTCAAACCAACACTTGAACATCTCAAAAAATAGATTTTCTAATTGTCTCTCTTCCTTGCTTGAAACCCTACAAACTATACATTTATATTTATTCATTATTTGCATTAAAAAATTTATTAAAAATGTGTATTAAGATAATTTATTCCCAAAAATATCTCACACAACTTTTAATTTTTAATAAATAACTCAAAAATGTAAAAAAGATGCATAAAACTAAGCCATTGGGGTTTAAGAAGGGTTTTAGAGCACCTTTCCTTCTTAAGAATTGTTCATAAAGTTAAGAAACTTTAACCTAAAAATATTGAATTAATTTTTATTTAATATGGGTATAAATATTCCCCTAATATCATTCAAACCAACTCTTCTTCTCTTTCATGTATTGAGTATTTAAAAATTGCCTTCACTAAAATTGTAACTAGCTAGTTAAAGGAATAGAACAAACCTCTACCAAAATTTGGACTTATGAGTTATTTTTTAGCATGGTTTTGGATTGATAAAGGTTGTATTATATTTTTTATATCCTATTTATTCCTAAATCCATGAATATAACCTTATTAAAAACATTCACATAAGCAACCTTGACCAATGGTGGCAAAATTTTACAACATTCTTGGCAACCCTGTTGGGATGGTTTTCTTCTAAACACTCAAGACCAGTAGCTCTATCCATTGGGTTATGGAGTAATGAAAATATTACAAAACATTAAACTTAAAATTCATTATCAATTAACTACAACATTTTTCATAATCGCTTATTAAATTAAAAACTAGAACAACTATCAACTAAAAAATGGTTAAGATAGCACTTGGAGGAAAGTGAAATCTAACACTAATATGTAAAATACTTAAAATATACCTAGATAAAATAAAAACCCTCTAAATTCCTCTATATTTTATTTTAAAAATTGAGGAAAAAACAAATTTCTTATTGTCATTTTGGTTGGATTGGCACTTTTCCTAATTTTCAACCTCTTTGGCTTGTCTCCAAGTGAATCAATTGAAGCAAACATATTTCCAATATAAAAAAATATATTTATGTGGTTAAATACTCACATAATTTTTCTATTCAACCTTAAGAAAACTCTTTAATGTAATCACATTATTATTCATAGTAATAATTGTAACATCAGCGTCCTAACACTAATATGTACAATACTTAAAATATACGTAGATAAAATAAAAAACCTCTAAATTCCTCTATATTTTATTCTTAAAAATGAGGGAAAAAAAATTTCTTATTGTCATTTTGGTTGGATTGGCACTTTTCCTGATTGTCAACCTCTTTGGCTTGTCTCCAAGTGAATCAATTGAAGCAAACATATTTCCAATATAAAAATATATATTTATGTGGTTAAATACTCACATAATTTTGCTATTCAACCTTAAGAAAACTCTTCAATATAATCACATTATTATTCATAGTAATAATTGTAACTCTAGCCTCTAATGGCTCACTAGAACAATATTCTTATCTTTTTGTGACATCTTTAGATATGCCATTTTGATTATCAACTACTAAAATTTGTTAAAGATATTCATCAAAACCTCTTTATCCTTAATTTTATCTTATTCATATTTACTTGGTTCATTAATATGGTTGTTACCTTTTGAAACCAATACTACAATCTCACTAGCTACTACCATGTCATCTTGAACATCTTCATGATAGACTTCTGGAAGTTCATTTTTAGCTGTAATTTGATTTTTCTCCTCAAGGGATACAATATTATATTATTATATGTCAAATTGAAACTCATTTTACCAACACAACTCTTGATCATCATCTTTTAAAAAATTCTCCTCTTCACTTGGATGTTCTTCTTTCTCCCTCCATATAATACGTCCTCCTTCAAAAAGACAAATGGTGGGAAGGTAAGAAGTTCCATTTGGTGGTATAGGAATATAGGTAATTATGGGCTACTCTTGAATGGGATTTGAAATTGAAGAAACATTAAGAAGGATTTTATATTTGTAAGTAATAATTTCATTCAATATTTATTTGAAATAAGAAAAATAAACTTGTGTTAGGGATGCTTCATACTTCTTTTTCCATTCAACAATCAACCTCTCACATTTTAATATGCCTTGATCTTCATGGATAATTTCAACTTGAGGATTAGATGGGGGGATCAAGAAACTTGGAAATTTTCTTGGTTGGGCTTATACAACTTTATTCATCTCTTTATTTTGGATTGGCATGGGAAAAAGTTCTTTCTCAAGAGTAGGCATGACATAATCAGGGGTCTTTGTCTAAGAAGGCTCCAACATGGAATGGTCGTAGGCTCTTGGGGAAGAGTGAGTAAATATTGCATATGAAAATACTATTTTATAAGAGTAGGAGTCATAAAACTTGGAATTTTAAATCAATTATACTCTCTTGAAGGTTCAAGGGGTTTTAGTTCTTCTTATTTCCTACTTGGGATTTTGGACTCAATTTTTTATACTCTCATGGGTAGTTGATGCATTTATTCTCTTATAGCCTCATTATATCTCTTCAATGATTTTACCTCTTTCTAATGTATATATTCCTAATATGTAAGTTATCCTTGATGCCTATTTTATTCCCCTTCCCTATCAATCTCCATACATTGTCTTTCAAATTCAAGTTTTATCTCTTTCACACTTTTTTTAGGTTGATTGCAAATAACATGATTTTGCCAAGGTTGATTGAAAACATTATTAGGGGTGGGATAGGGGTAAATATCATGAGAATACTGATATCAATCTTTAAATATCATGAGAATACTGATATCAATCTTTAAATATCATGAGAATATTGATATCTTACTGGTTCAGTGATACTTAAGGTGAAACCATAAATATTTTTAGCTTGATATGAAGGATATTAAGGTACAAAAGATGCATTTTCACAAAATTAAGGATTTAAATACATGTTAATTAATGATTTTTAAGAAATTAAACTATTTAAACAAGTTTTATATAACTTGGAGTCATCAGATGATGAGTAATTGAGTAATGTCTTTGATGCAAATTTTTAAAACCAACACCAATCTTTAACAATCTTCTTGAGCTATTGTCACATAAAGCATGCCAAAAACTATTATCACTTATAATTTCACCCTTGCAAGAATGTGTGCATGTTTTAGATTAAGGTAAAAACAAGTTTTGAAGGGACCCCGAAACCCTGAAACAAAGGTAGAAGGATGAAACAATTACGACCACAGGCAAAACCTAAAACCTACTTCAAAGAAGTATCAAAATCAGGTTTTACATGGACCTGAAACCACCAAAAAAGAAAACCAAAAGATAGAACCTAGGTTTTACAGAGACCTGGCAACTCCATAGTCAAGAGAATACAATAAACCAAGAAATGAGACCAGATATCACAACCAACTAAAAGAACCAAGATCTATTCTTCTAGTTCCAAAATCATCTTCATTGCTTCCTTACCTTTCACAACAGTGTCCTGAATGGTAGTAGCTGCTGACGTGGCTCCCTCTTGCATTGCTTTCTTTCTTGAGCTCTGTCTAGTTCTCTTGCTAGGCCCCTCCAAGGATTTGATTTCCTCATTTGCTCTTTTTCCAATGTTTACAATAGCAGCACATATACTAGATGTAACCTCCTCCATCTTCATTCTGATTTCCTTAATGAGTTCCCTTAGGTTGTTCTCATAGTCTTTGAGTTTGATGGGAATATCTTTCATCTACTTTTCCATGTTATTGATTTTTTTTCGAACTGCCTCCTGGTTACCTTCCATTATATCCATTTTCCTATTGAGTTCCATTATCTCCTTATACATCCATGAATTGAATTGAAGGATAGCATCTACTTTGAAATTGGCCAATCTCATAGGTGTGTGCCTTCTGTCATTCCACCTTTTATCACTCCAATCTTTTGTGTTCTTTTTAGGACTATTTCCATCTTCTTCTATGTGATCCTCCCTTTCCCTTCATTTATGATGCTGAGTTTTAGCAGGGCTTTCATTTTGGTTACTAACATCCTTAACTTGAGCTCCCATTTTCGTTACTTGGTTGTTGCCCTGAGCTAGATTTTCCCTCTCATTTATCGAAATAGGGTCCTCAAAAGGATCATTCAAAACTTTATCAATTTCTTCAAACACTTGTTGGTTTTCCTCAGAATCATGGTTATTATTTTCAGATTTTTCCTCTATAGTGACTCCTTTCTCATTCTTATCTTGAACTTCTTCTTCCTCACTGTAACTTGATTTACTACTTTCTGTTCCTCCCTCTTCCTCCACACTCTCCTCCCCAAAATTTTTAGTACTTTCCCACTCTGTTTCCTCGTCAGCATTCTAATTTTTGAAACTAGGGAGCTTGAATTTAGTTTTTTCTTTCCCTTTGACAATTTCATTCTTGTTATTCTGTAAGTCCTTATTTTTTCCCAAATAAGGATTCATTACAATGGCCTTGTTCTTGCAGTGACCTTCAATTATCATAATTAATCCCTCATGTAAAATAGGATGAGTCTCCTTTTTCCTATGAGCGAACAAACTTTGGATCAAAGAGAAATGCAAATAGAAGGGAAAGGAGATTCTTACTTTGTGTCTGAAGTGATTTAGAAATACAAAATGAAATTTGTGGACTCTTTTGCTTCTTCCATCGAGTATGAAATACTCATGGATACAGCATAAGACGTCCCTCCAGATACCCTTAATCTACTCCAATTCAAAAAAAAACCCATTCTTTTCCAACTGTTGTTCCTCAACATCCATCTTTGGGAATTTGCAAAAAGCCTCATTTGAAATGATGGTCTGCTTTGAGAATTTTATTCCTTCCATTGGAAGCCCCGTGACCTCTGCTATAAATTCCTCGGTAAGATTCACTATGATGCCATGCAGGGTAACCCTATCATCAATCCAGTTTTTGAAAAAAGCCATTGTAATATGGGGTTTTGAACCATGAAGCCATTCCATATAGCTCACAACCTTCCCTCTCTGGAGGATCTTCCAAACATCTTGTTTTGCTTTCCACTCTTTATAATTTTTGGGTTCCTGCTTCCTTGGTTCTCCTTTCCTTATGTGAGCCATACAAATATCCTTTAACACCCAAGCACTGTAAGCTAAACAGTGAACCTAGCTATTACCAATTTGGAACAAAACTTGCCTTTTTTTAGGCACATTCAGAATCCACTTCACATACTCTAGAGCATTTCTATTTAATGTGTAAGCCTTTCTCCGTGAAGCCACTCCACCAAATCATTGGTTTTCTATTCCAAGCTGATCTTTCCCTCCTTTGCATGAATTGCATCATGATGAATGAGCACTCTAAGATCCACGTTCTTGTTTAATGTATCATGCCAACTCACCTTGTGTCTTGTTCGAACTGCGTGATTTGCTATCCAATCAGCAACTCTGTTAGCTTCACAGTAGGTGTGGGTAATAGTAATTTTCTCAAATTTTTTGATTAAAGTTTTCATTTCCATCACCATTGCCTCTATAGTCCATGAAATAGAATTTTTATTGTTTAGAATATTTATGATATTCAAGGAGTCCCCCTCTAGCCATAATTTAGAATATCCCGATTCAATAGCTAGTTTGATGGTTTGAAGGGCAGTAGAAGCTTCAGCAATATGACAGTTCGACTTACCAATGGGGATAGCAATAGCATCGATTACATTTTCCACATGGTTTCTCAAGACTCCTCCACATCTTGCATTCCCTGGGTTCCCTTTAGCAGCTCCATCAAAGTTTCCTTTAATCCACCCATGAGGGGGGACATTCCAGGTAACACCTAGTCTAGGATTTTTAGGTTTAACAATAGATTTTTTTGATCTTAAGGGATTATCAATTTGAAAGGTTGGATTAGGATCCCTTTGCGATGAGAAATTCTCCTTAATAGCTCTAATAATGTTATGCCCCACCACCCATCTATGAAGTTCTTTACTTCTAAAAATTCAATTATTTCTTTCCTTCCATATTCCCCACCAAATATGGGGAAGAGTTAGTTTCCATAAAAAAAGAACTTCAAGATTCTTAGAGGGACAATACCAACTTTTAAAAGATAGCTCCACATTTTTGTGGTGAATCCAAGCAATACCCCATAGATTGAGGATTTCCTTCCAAACTTGCTGCGTAAAAGAACAGTTCACAAACAAGTGGTCTCTATCTTCAAAACCCTTTTTACAAAGAATACACCTATTCACTACAAATATTCCTCTTTTTTGTAAGTTGTCAAGAGTCAAGATTTTGTTTTGGAGGAGGGTCCAGAAGAAAATTTTGATTTTAGGGATGATTCCCTTGATCCAAGCATACGTCCACAAAGGTTTATTGCCATTTCCCTTTGAAGTAAAAATGGTAGAAACTTTAAATGGTCTGCTAGGCTCATCATGCCAAACAATCTTGTCTTCAAGATTAGGATAGAGAGAGATAGCATTTAGGGACAATTGTATATTATTGAAATCTTGATCAAGATCATTAAGGTTCACCCAGGAATTGTTCTGCCAGTATTGGTTAACCATTATTCCATATCTTTGCTTACATTGGTTTATAGCTTCTTTATCTTGGAATTCTTCTATCAAGGGGTTTCCTTTTAGCCAAACATCCTCCCAAAATTTCACCTTTTTCCATTGCCTACTTTCCATGAGCTTCATTCTTCTAAAATTTGTTTAGTACCCTGAATTGCCCCCATATAGAAGATGGACAGCTTACGTCAGGGTAAGAAAAGAAATCAGAGAGGGATTTTGCATTAAAAAGATACTTATGCTTTTATATATTACTCCATTCTTTGTTTTCATGATAAACCCTCCATCCCTATTTTGTTAAGAGAGCTGTATTCATACTTCTAGTTTTCCTTATTCCCAGTCCTCCTTCCCTGAAAGGTTTACAAATGTTATCCCAGGCAATTAAAGGCATTCTCTTTTTTTCCTCAATACCTGTCCATATAAAGTTTCTCTAGATTTTTTCAATAGCTTCTGCAAATTTGGTGGGAATTTTGAAAAGACTTAAAGCATAAGTAGGTATGCTTTGAAGACTTGCTTTGAGGAGGGTTAGCTTTCCTGCCTGACTTAGAAAATTTCCTTTCCATCCCGCAAGTTTCTTGCTAAATTTATTAATGAGTTCTTCCCAAAAGGCTTCAGGAACTTTCATCCCAAGAGGGAGACCCAGGTAAGAGGAGGGGAGAGAACCTATGGAGCATTCAAGGATTTTAGCTATTTTGTTCTATTTGTGAATTGGGGTGTTAGTGAAGAACACTACACTTTTGCTCCAGTTAATCAACTGTCCAGAGGCAAGTGAATATAAATTTATAGCTTGCTTCAAAGTTCTTGATTCTTTGACTTTAGATTGCCCCATGAATATAGTATCATCAACAAATTGTCCGTGGGAACATATTAAAGGATGAGAAGAGGGTTTAAGACCCTTAAATATACCTTTACAGACTAAGTCCCCTATATATCTTCCCATACAGTCAGCCATAATTACAAACAGAATGGGGGATATAGGATCCCCTTGTCTCAATCCCCTTGATGGATTAAAGAAATGGGATGAGCTCCCATTTACCAACATAGCAATTTGTCAGGGAATCCAAGAACAAACACACTTGTTCTGATCCCACTTGTTAGGATCTTGCTCCTCAGAAAGAGCACAATATGATTACCAAATATAAGCAATTAAACATGCAGAAATATCTAGAAGTACAAGTAACTAGAATTCACAAATAGCACAAAATATGAGAGACAATATACAATCTTGTATTAACACTTGTATAGAAAAGAATACAATAAAGAGCCACCACACTCTTCCACCTTATAGAGGCTTCCCACACCTCAAGTGTACAGTAATTCTTCTTCAAAACACTCTCCTACCAAAAATGGTCCCAACACACAACTCACACATAGAATTGGTGTTCACCTCTCCAACCAGTCAGTAATAACCCTGTCAGTACACCAAGCACTCTAAAGTACTTCAAGTAGATCTCCCATGAATCTGTAACCTACAATTCAAGAGACCATACTCACACATGTAGATCTCCTATGAGCTTGCAACAACTTACAACTCAATGATCTTACAATGGAAGGATCTTCCTTGCCTTCCTTTCTAGCTCATCATTACAATACATGCCAAAGGGTCTATAAATAGATCTTAGACTTGAAAAATAACTTAGACTCTTAGTTTACTAATAATAGACATACATCTCAAGACTCAAAATATCCTTTACATGCAAACACTCCATTCACTTAACTAATTGTTCGTGTAATGAGCAGTTCTAAAACACACAGGTGACTGACGTCAATCCCTGTCTCATTGGTGCTGATCGACGTCGGCCGACTTCCTACCAACGCTGATTGCCTTCTACTTCATCTTGATTGACGTTGGTCATGTTGCCGACACTGATTCTTCTAGATCTTTAGCAACCTCTTTTTCATCGTCTGCATAGTTGAAGCTTTTAGCTCCACAACCTAACAATCTCCTACTTGGAGATAAATAGTTGTAACTATACCTGTACCTATACACCGTCTAGTTTCTTCCCTTGGCTCTGTATCCCTCTTCAAGATCACCCTTGAAGACCAACCACCACAAATCCTATAGTGCAACTTTTGTCATCCAAATCACCTGCCACATCCATATCTAAAAACCCATGTAGAAAATAACTTGACCCTGCATAGCATGTGCACCTGATGTTAGTCCCTCTAAGAATCCACTGAACTGCCCTCTAATGCTTCTTTCATGGATTGGCTCCAAACTTGTGACAACTCCCACTACTTGGCAAAACTTAGGTCTAGTACATACCATGCACTTAACCTCATTATGTGAATCAAGACACTGTTCTGTGAACTGTCCAACCATCAATGTGCTAACCGGTCTCACACAATCATCTTGAAACAAAGTCAACATATGACCTTCCATGTCCCTAGAACACACTCATGCCAAAGAATCTTATTGCTCCTAGATTCCTCATGACAAACCTCTGAACTAGCTTTACCTTTAGTTCAGCAATATCCTATATATGTAACCCTGCAACAAGCACATCATACAGTAATAGGATAATGTAGCTAATATTATCTAACCTGGTAAAGAGAAACACAATGATCAAACCTCCATTACCCTGCAGCTTATTCAAGACCATATACCCAGGCCTTTCATCTCACGTATCCATTTCTGCTCTTCTTCATCTTGAACATCCATTCGTCTCTCAGTGCTTACTTCCATCTGGCAACTCCACCCAAAACTCTTGTTTGGTTCTCCTTCAAGGAATCACATCCTTCATCCATGCCAAGCTCCCACTATTTCTTAGATCTACCTATTTTTCTTCTTCAATAACTTCTTGGTTCTTTACCATAAGTGAGCAACAAGTAGTGTAAAGAAGGGAAATGATGAATTTGAGGCTTACATACCTTTTAAGTTCTCCATATGGGTGCTTGAGACTCCTTGATAGCTTGCTGTCCACCCAAAATTTGTCTCAGTGACTGATGCTGATCACATCTCAGTCTGCACCTGACCGATGTCAATTCCCTACGACTGCCTCATCGCCGACGTTGTTCCACCTTGCCGATGCCAGTGTTTATTTGCCTTGAGTCACTGAAATCGAGCTGCACATAGCTGATGTCGGTCCCTGTCTGGACGCCGATGCCAATTTTCTAGCTGACGTCGATCTCTGTGTTTTGCTTGTGAGAACTGACTTTTTCCCGCAAGCTCCTTTTGGATCAAACCCTTGTCCAAATCACCCTTGCTCTGCTCAAAATTATTTTACCCCTTGTGTTGAACTCTGTCCATCACCTTCTCCTTGAAAACCAAGGCTTTCTTGCTCTTGTCACGATCATCGGATTCCTCAAGAAACGTTACCTTCTTCTTCTGCATACAGAAATCTTGATCTATGCTCTTTAAATCTGAAAGCATACCCTTTGACTCAAGAACATGCATCTCCTTATTCATGTGACTAAGCCTATTAAGCCACATCTTTGAATCTATAGCTGAAGTAGATAACCCAAAAAGAGAATCAGTAATATAAGTAGATAGATAAAGCATACCTACTTTCTTACCTCTTGCTACAATAAGTGCACCCTTGGTAACCTTCCAAGAGTCCACTGTGAGAGTTACTATGCAACCCTCATCACCCAAACTTCTTATAGAAATTAAATTCTACTCCAGAACTGGGACATGCATGACCTCCTTCAACACCCATGTGTTACCTATTTGCAATTTCAGCTTCACTCTCCCTTTGCCAACCATCTGACAAGGCTTACCATCCCCTACACAAATTTCTCCAAAGTCTCCCTGGACATACTCATGAAAAAATTCTCTATTTGGGGATGCATGAAAAGAGGCACTAGAATCTAAAACCCAAGATTCTACTTTATCCAAAGAACATACCAGAGCATCCTGTGCAACGAACTCTGTAACATCTACTTCTTCTTCATGTCCTTCATGTTGATCTGCTACCAACCAACAATCTTCTTTTTCCTGCTCTTTCTTTCCACATTTCCAGTAGGTTATTCTACCATACCTGGACTTAGACCTCCTGCCATTAAACTTCTCCATTCATAGTTTACTGTCTTCTACCATTGCTCTACTCCCACTCAAACAGAAACCCCTGTGAGTAACCTGTAATCAACACACACTAACTAGATCTAATCTAACCTGTTAGTATCCCAACCAAAAGCTCTGATACCAGTTGTTAGGGAATCCAAGAACAAACACACTTGTTTTGATGCCACTTGTTAGGATCTTGCTCTTCAGAAAGAGCACAATATGATTACCAAATATAAGCAATTAAACATGCAAAAATATCTAGAAGTACAAGTAACTAGAATTCACAAATAGCACAGACTATGAGAGACAATATACAATCTTGTATTAACACTTGTACAAAAAAGAATAAAATAAAGAGCCGCCACACTCTTCCACCTTACAGAGGCTTCCCACACCTCAAGTGTACAGTAATTCTTCTTCAAAACACTCTCCTACCAAAAATGGTCCCAACACACAGCTCACACACAGAATTGGTGTTCACCTCTCCAACCAGTCAGTAATAACCCTACCAATACACCAAGCACTCTAAAGTACTTCAATTAGATCTCCCATGAACCTGAAACCTACAATTTGATAGACCATACTCACACATGTAGATCTCCTATGAGCTTGCAACAACCTGCAACTCAATGATCTTACAATGGAAGGATCTTCCTTGCCTTCCTTTCTAGCTCATCATTACAATACATGCCAATGGGTCTATAAATAGATCCCAGACTTAAACAATAACTTAGACTCTTAGTTTACTAATAATAGACACGTAACTCAAGACTCAAAATAACCTTTACATGCAAACACTCCATTCACTTAACTACTTGTTAGTGTAACGAGCAGTTCTGGAACACACAAGTGACCGACGTCGGTCCCTATCTCACTAGTGCTGACCGACATCAGCCAACTTCCTACCAACGCCAGTTGCCTTCTGCTTCATCTTGACCAATGTCAGTCATGTTGCCGATGCCAGTTCTTTTGGATCTTCAGCAACCTCTTTTTCATCGTCTGCATAGTTGAAGCTTTTAGCTCCACAACCTAACACAATTGAGGTAGTAGATATCAACTGATTAATAATATCAACCACTTTTTGTTCAAAGCCAAAAGCTATAAGACTATTTGAAAGGAATAACCAGTCCACCCTATCATATGCTTTAGTAATATCAACTTTCATTATAAAAATCTCATTATTAAAACTGAACAACGAATGAATTTCTCATGAGCAGTAATTATAGAATTGAGGATTTGTCTACTTGGGATAAATCCATTTTGCTGGTCAACAATAATCGAAGGGATCACTTGGATAAGTCTGGATGTAAGTACTTTGGATATGATCTTATAGAATGAATTACACAGACTAATTGGTCTAAACTGATCAGGTGAGTCAACTCCGATCTTTTTAGGAATCAGACACACAAAAAATAGAATTGACTTCCTTAAGCATATGTTTGGCTCCAAAGAATTCCTTCACCACATTACTTACGTCTTTGCCAACAAGTTTCCAGAGTTTTTGAAAAAAGAACATGGGAAATCCATCTGGTCCAGGTGCTTTATCTCCTCCTAGAGAACTGACTGCTTTAAAGATTTCCTCCTCCTTAGGTATTGAACATAACATTTTGTTTTGTTCCTTTGAGACTAGAGGAGGAACCACACATAGGATATCAGCCTGACTTTCCAGGCTGATATTTAAATCAGCCTTCATCAGGGAGGAGAAAAAGGATAGCATTTCCTCCTTGATTTCCTTTTCCTCTGACATCTTCTACTCTCCTTTTTTTAGGTATTGAATATGAGTTTTAGCTCTATGCTTCAGAGTGGAAAGATGGAAAAACTTTGTATCTTTATCTCCTTCTTTCAACCATAACAACCTAGATCTTTGTCTCCAATAGATTTCTTCCTTAGTTATTATATCTTGATATTAAACCAACTGTTCCCTCTCTTCAGTAAGGAGGTCTGAAGTGTATCCATTTTGCTGAATTTTTTCCTAAATTCTGCTAATTTCCTCCTTGATAGTGTTCTTTTTCTCAAATATATTTCCAAAACAATACTTATTCCATTTCTTAACTTCCTTTTTAATGTTTTTGAGCTTGGAAACAACTCTAAAGAGGGCCATACCCTCAATAGGTATATTCCACCACTCTTCCATTTTACTTTCAAACTGTGGGTGCCGTAACCACATCTTTTCAAATCTGAAAGGATGATTCTTTTTCAAGTTCATTTTGACCGCTGTGAAAAAAAGAGGGTAATGATCCAAACCTATTCTATGGCAAGCTTCCAACTTAAAAATGTATTCTTTTGTCCAGTCTAGAGAGATTAGGGCCCTATCAAGCTTGGCATGTATATAATCATTGCTAATCTCTTATTGCTCCATGTAAATTGAATTCCCTGAAGTTCCATATCCATTAGTCCTTCTTTGTTTATAAACTCCATTAGATCAAGTCTCCCTTCCAGTTGAATAGTATTACCTCCCTTTTTCTCATGGTCATAGAGTGTTACATTAAAATCTCCCATTATAATACATCGTCCACAATAATCTTTGCTTTTGAAATTTGAGATAGTCTCCCAGACCTTTTTCCTTTGGATCTTGACATTAGGAGCGTCGATATTTACAATATACCAACTTTCCTTTTGGTCAACACTAGTTATTTTAATAATCATAAAATTTTTACTATCTGTCAAAATAGATCCAGAGTAATGATTCTTCTTCCATAGCATCATAGTGCCCCCTAAAGCACCTTCAAAACTACTGGCCTTAATGGAATAATTTTTAAAGTCTTTGATTTGTTCTGATTTCTCTTTACTCATCTTAGTTTCTTGGAGCAAAAGGAAATCCAGCTTTTGATCTCTGACAAAATTCCTAACTATATCCACTTTGTTTATACTATTTAACCCCCTAATATTCCAACTTAATATTTTCATTACTATTTTTTATGGGCAAAGTCCGACATAGTTGTCTACCTACCATCTGCAATATTCTATTTGCTTTCCATCTCTATGTTCTTCTTTGTAGATTTTTTTTCAGGTTTGTCTAGAAAGCCAACATCTAGTTTTATCTTGGATTGCTGATCAGTTCCTCTTCCTACTATTTTTTGAGAAAGACCCATAGATTTCACCTTCACGCTTCTCGTCTCAACATTCTTTATATTATTCTTTTTCTCATCTTTTTTCTTTTGGTCTTTTGAGTTTTTACTAGCCTCTTTCAATTCTTCTACAAAGGGGGCCTCTTCCACTGAAATGTTATTAACATCCTTAGATGACCCCTGATTCTCCCCCAGCTGGGTAGCAAGCAGCTCTCCTTCCTCTAAATTTTTTCCCCCTTCAGGCATCAATTCTCCTTCCTCTAACCCATCATTGTCCTTTACATCATTATATTGATCTTCTATACTTTGGATAACAACGATTTGATTTAATAGGTTTGTCTTTTCTTCTATTAAATGTTCAGATTTTTTGTTCTCTAAGTACATCCCCTATTCTTCATTCTGGGGATTTTCTTTTTTTAAATAAAGCTCTTTATCTCCTATTATATTTAGAACATCAGCCTCTTCAATAGAAGAAACTTTATCCTCTTCTGTACATGGATCTGTTAAAACTTCTTGATTCTTTCCTATCTTTCGATAGTCCTCTTTGATTTTCCATATTTTCTTTTGTTGGATCTTAATATTTTTCCCATCCTGGACATTTCTAAGATGTGTTCTACCTCTATTGGGATAGTTCTTGACCCAATGCCCCTGTTTCTTGCATGCATAGTAGGAATTTGGCAAGTCTTCAAAGACAATCTCTTGGGTTTTCTTACCAAGCTTTGAAATTAATTCCACTTTTTTTGGGAGATGATTCAAGTTTGCCACTTTTACATAAATTCTGGCACTTTGGAGTTTAGTTCTTGAAGCCGTGGCATTATCCACTACCACTAATTCACCAAATGAACTAGTTATTCCTTTAAAAATGTCCTCATGCCAAAATTCTAAAGGGAGACTAGGAAGTCTAGCCCATATAGGGGTAGTTAAGAAAAAAGAATCTGATAAGTCCATATCTGGTTCCCATTTTTTGATTGTAAGAGAGCATTTTCCAAAAGACCAAGGCCCTTCATGAAGAACCTTATTCAAATCTTCCTTACAGTTGAAAATAAAAGAGAAGAAGCCATTCACCATTGGTGCAATGTCAACATCTCATGTATTGTCCATTTCTTTTTGACCATATTTCTGAGATATTCTATATTTGGTCTAGCTCCTAGAAATTTACCCACTAGTGTGAGTTCCATAAATGACACTAAGAAATCAAGTAAGGGGTCTGGGATAAAAACTTGAAACTCACCTTTATCCCAGCATGATTTAGATGTCATCGATGGAAAAAGGGATTTCCCAGTTGGTTTTTTTCCAAACAATGATGACCATGTCCTTTGTTCAAGGAACCCTGTCTGTCTTTCAGAAGGCTTTTCCTTTTTATATTCAGCATTATCTTTCACATTCTCAATGTACTATTCTAACACACTATTCAATGGGGGACTTCTGGCCCCACTAAAGTGTTCATAAACAAATGGATCCTTTCCTTTGTCAGCCTCAATCAACGATCCTGGCCATCCATTTTTTCCTTCTTCCTCTGCTATTCCCCCAAGGTCTGTCCCTCCTACCAGATTCTTCCCGGTTCTTTTCCCACCCACATGCATTCCAACAGATTCAAAATCAAGGAGGGAGCTCATTTTCAAAAATTCTTATATTTTTATAACTCCTATTGATATAATGGAAACTTTCCAAGGTGTAGGTGACCTTCTTTTAAATATAATATCTAGGTGAAGATTCAGTTCACTTTGGTACATGTTATCCATTTTTACCATAGCCAGAATGGGTCAACCCTCCTATAGTCAAAAACTTATATAATGGTCTGATATAATGTCATAGGGTGTGTTTTGATTCATTTTATGTCATTTCATATGCCATTCTAGTTTTGGTCGTTGCCTAGTTTAGTATTTATGTTATTTCATATCTTAGAGGTCATTTTAGGGTCATGTATGGAAGTGGTAGGTCTTCATGGTATCCATAGCATTCAAGGATCAATGAACAATTTTTCATAGGCCTTAAGAGTTCGTTTGAGCTTCAAATATCAAGCATATAATTCCTTATATGATCTCAATGGAAGTAAACTGTCAACAAGACGTCATGTAGAAATTAATAAACTAGCTCACTTGTGTAATTTTTATCTTCACTTAGAAAGACCCTGCAAGCCAATGGATCATTCATAATTGTATCTCTTCATCCCATAAACATGCTCTACAAATTTGATGCTTGTGTGAGATCTCTAGCTCAAATTATTAATATTTAAGTTTGGACCTACAGAGTAGAACGTTGATGGAATCACCAATTTCAAGCTTCATAAAGTAGTCATTTATATTTAAAAGGCCTTTATATATTTTAAATTTGATCAAGATCTAATCAATCACATTTCATCATATGTATATAATCCAATAGATCATGATGAATTTAAATTATCAAAAGCTCCTTTGAGTGAGTGCATAAGTGACAAGTGTCACATTCACAAAGCTTGTCAGACAGAGACCCAATAAACATAAGCTAGTCAAAGTTAATGATTGAGCTTGTCATAAGATCTAACAGCTCAAGCTCAATCATGAAAATGAGATCTAATGGAGTTTATGGACTCAAATTCTAAAAATTTCTTGAGGTTATTGGCATAGTGATAAGTTAAAAACTGAGTAAGTCTAATAAGATAAATGGAGTGAAAGCAATTCAAAGACGTAAGAAGTAGTGAGATGAGGTCAAATTATCAAAGTTTAATGACCAAGTCAAGGTAAATTTTGCATAAGTTCAAAGATATAATGGCATGTGGAAGATAGGATCTAGAGATCCTAAAATGTGAAGGAGGTCAAAAAGTCAAGATCTAACAACGAGAATCTATAAAACCAATAAGAACAAATGTGATTGGTCTGAATCAGCTTCAACAAACAAATATCAAACCAAAGAGTCATTGTTTACCAAAGTAAGTGAATATCATAGACATATTTTATAAAGGAATGAGAAATGTGTCAAGGTAATGCAACATGAGAAAATATGTAAGATCAAGGATCTTGTAGTGAAGCAATATCTTTAAACTCGTATGCCACTATGAAAGCCTAGTCAAGGTTCGATATGAATAGTGACTGCCAAATGTAAAGAAAAAAGTCTAAAAAATCAACAAATGATTACAGATGATGAACATAGGTGTCTAAAAGATAGATATAAATTAGGAGAACATATTATAATTATCATAGTGTATTTCAACCCCCTCGAATAGTGTTTATGTGTCAACTCTCTTGGTTGAGTTTCAAATGCTCAAAGGATAATCCATGATGCAAACAATTTCACAAAGGTTGGTGAAAGATTCATTACACCATTTTTGAAGGAATTTGTCATGGTTTACATGGACATTTGGCTTGGAAGTCATTCATTTTCTATTTCACACTTAGTTTCACCTATAATGTAACTAGCTATCATGTTTGGACATGTGTTATAGTAACCCTTGAACTTATTTCTTTTCTTCTCTCTCAAAAGTTTTATAAGTAGTTGCCATTTTGGCTTTGTAAGATACCATATCCATTTATGGTGAAGCCCTACTAGATTGATGTCATATTTTACATTTGGATATTAATGCAAGTTTATTTTTGAGTTCTTGAATAATTGTCTAAATGTTTAAGTGATCTATAGTGATAATAAGTGATAATATTATATCCTTATTTCGTTTATCCTTTCATATCTAAGAAATATTTCTTAGTCTAATAGGTCATATAGATTGTAGTTAAATGTGTCAAAATATTTAAAGTGTATAATTATCCTTAAAATGTGTAACCTACCTTCTGGTTCATGTATTTTGTGGTATTTCACATATCTTGCCTCTATATTGAAATTCTCATGTTAGAACCTTTTAGGACCTTCAGACTAGTTTGCATTCCTTATTCTATAGTGCTTAGAATATGATGGTCATGTGGAGATAATCTTGGTGCATCACCTCTATAGACTAGGTTCAATTTAGGTTGTTTATAACTCTTTCCTCTACAAGTAAATACTAGATTAGGTGATAAGCTTTTCAAATATATATTTATGGAGCTAGCCATTTAAATCTAGAGGCTCATTTCCATAATAGGTACACCCACATACCTAGAAATGTTCCCATGTTTCCCAAATTTGGAAGAGACTTGAATAGCCTCTTCTAGGGTGAAAAATTTGGTGAAAATAGTTTTAGCATACCTAATGGGACCTTGTCTTCAAGATAATTTATCAACATAAATGTTGGTCTTGACAACATCAACTATAGATTTGTCTACTTCTTAGTATTTGGTGATTCCACCAAGACAAATCTAGTTCAAGACCATTATTTTGTTATAAATTTATCTCATAATTTATGGCTCTCACTAAGTCAACCTCTGGAAGAGTTATTAATCCCATTAACCCACCCTTTCATCCTGAACTCCCCTTGAATTTCAATATCCTCCTCCTAATCTACACTTTGGAGAGCTAGGAAATTTTGTTAGAGAGGAAGAGGTTAAATATTTTGCTAGTGATGAAAGTCAAGAGAGTGAACAAGTTGAAGAAATTGAAGAGTTTGAAGAATAAATGGCTAGACCTCATGTTTTTTCCTGCATTCAATATAGAAAATCCTATATGCCTTCAAGCATATGATGTTATTTCCCAATGCCACAAAAGGTGTGCCTCAATTCAATGGTGAAAGTCATGTTACACCTAGTGAGCATATTAGAGATGTCTCCAACTTCTGTAACTTCCATAATATCACTCAAGAGAGCATTGCTATCAGACTTCTTGTCATGTCCCTTAGATGGAAGGCTCTTGATTGGTATAGGACTCTAAAAGGTGGATGCATCACATCATGGGATGAATCTGGAGTGTTGCTGACTACAAGATTTGGAAATGAGAGTAACCATGCCTCTCTTGTACACTAGCTTAATGTAATCAAGTGAGGACCTAAAGAAATAGCACATGATTTTTATAATATATTCTAGAATACTTGGAATAGACTACCTCCTCCTATGAGTCCACCTCCCATCTTTATGTTCCTAACCTATTTGAGAGTTACTGGCACTAAAATTATTGTCATGCTTCAGTCCATGGGTGGTTCCACCCTCTCTAAAGAATATGAAATTATTATTAGAGTTTAAAATAATCTCATCCAAGCTAGAATATTACCACTTAAAGTTTTTATTCCTCCATAATCTCATGCTTCTATTGATGTTCCAACTATGGCTTAGACTCCTAGTGCCAATACCAAGTCTAAGGCTGCCCTTAGATAGGCAAAAAATAATATTGATTGGAAAGCAAAGTTCTTAGCCTTGGAAGCTCAAAATAGGAAAGCTAATTTATAAAAATGTGCCTATCAAAATTCCTATTCTTATTAATCACAATATGGAAGAGGAAGAGGCCAATGGCAGCCTAATCCCAATAGGTTTGCTTAATTCTACCACCAATATAAGAGATATGGTACCCCTTCATAGTAATTTGGTATAAGGTGAAAATTGGTATCAAGGCCAATTTATGGACATAAATGAAGGTGGAGAGTAGGATATTTTTTCTTAAGGAGAATTTACTCTTGTCCTATCTACTGAGGATGAGGTTATGATGCAGACAAGTGAAGGTAGACACCCTTAAGAAGAGGTCTTCACCAACTTCTTGGTTGAGGAAACTTTTGTGCTTAATCAAGAAACCTCAATTAGATATAATAATAGAGCCAAAATAAATGATTTGGGTCATAATATAAATGTTCCTATTGGTTCATCCAATCCTCCTGCAAGGTAGCTAGGCATAGCTATAAGTGGGACAATTCCAAAGGCTCTTACACTTCCATCAAATCAGAATGTTGGAAGGACTATTGAAAGCACTCTGAATCCTTAGGATCTAATCACTTCCTTGCATCTAAGAATTTATTATAAATTATATATGGCTTCTTTAAAAAATTTAGATTCATTGAAAATTACTATAACTTCTATTTCCCTTTGGGATGTTTTGCATATGCCTGGTCAGAAAGAGCTCCTACAAAATCAATTATTTGCTATCCCTACTAGTGTCCCTCTTTAAAATCAAGGTCAAATTCATTTTTTCCTTGAAATTTTCCCCAATACCATTGTTTAACCATCTACTAAATCTAATAAACCTCCACCATTCTACCTCACCCTCATAGTGGGTGACAATCTAGTCCATAACTACATAACTGATAGTGGAGCTTCAACTTCAATCATGCCCAAGGTGGTAGCTAATAAAGTGGGTCTAAATTATGAACCCCATAGTAAATGATTTATCTAATTATATGGTATAGCTACCAAGATGATATGATTAATAATAAACTTAAAAGTCTTCTTGCATGATTGTCCCAATTTTCCTATCTTGCAAGATATAGTTGTTGTTGATTTCCCTAACCACTTTGTAATCTGCCTCTCGAGGGACTTCATTGTCAATATCGGTGGCTATATTTTATGTGATTGGTATTTCTTGGCCTTAAAAACAAGGTATGGTACTATTGTGAAAATTAAGACGCATCCTCTTGAAAGGTTTCATATAGAACCTTACATTGAGACAAGTTCTAATTTGAACTATGTAGTTTAGGAAGAGAAGGATTCTATTGTAGATGATGGCACTTCTTCCAAACATGAAGGCATTATATATTTGTTTCTTGATGAATATGGTTCTAATACTTATGATAATGATCCTTTTTCCTTTATAGAGTAAATTGATCTATGATTATATTGCATACATGAAGGAGGAATACCAACACCTCTACTTACCAAGGAAGAAGGTGAAGAATATGAGATGTGGAAAATGTTTTTTGATGGTTCAAGAAGTAAAATTAATTTATGAGATGGTGTCATGATAGTCTCCCCATGTAAATATAAATACTATGATTCATATATATCTCATTTTAGTTGTACTTGTGATGTAGCTGAGTATGAAAGTTTAATTCATGGCCTTCAATGGGTAAGGAGAAAAGGAATCAATAACTTACAAGTGTATGGAGACAGTGAATTGGTTGTTCATTAGGTTAGAAATGTGGTTTCTACCAAGAACCCTTTTCTTAATTCCTAAAATCATAGGGTATGGGATTTGTTTGAATATTTTAATGCATTCAACATACAATTATTCCCAATGGAGCAAAATAATCATGTTGATAGACTAGCTACCATAGGAGTTAAATTTGATACTCCAATTGCCATAAAATAATAAGGGAAATAATATTACATTAAGATCATTATTAGACCTTTTGTACCTAATAATGAGGTTTCTTGGAAAGTGTTTTATAGTGATAAGTACATTGCATGTTTCATACAGAATGAAGCTTAGTTCTCAAGGAATTAGAAGAGATTCCAAGAGAAATTTAGTGACCAGGTTATGCAGCTCAGGACAAATAAGATACCTAAGGGTCTAGTGACCTTAGAATGAATATTTAATGAGAATTATTAGAAGAAGAAGGAAAGGTGAGTATGTATACAAAAGAGGATAATTATGAAAGAGTCTTGATCTTCAAAGATATACTCCCCAAACTAGACAAGGTATGTTCTACATTAGAAAAGCAAGCATTCATTGATATTTGTAGGGAGTTTCATGAAATATTTCTTGGGAAATAAATATCTAAAATGATTTGATCCTATCCTATCAAGACATACTAGTGATTTAGAATCTTAAGTTAAATCAGTTAGACAAAAATAGAGGCCCATCAATCCCAAGGTTGACCAACTCATGAGGTTAGAGCTCATTAAACTCCTTGAATCTAAAATGATCTTTCCTATCAAAAATTAAATATGGGTAGCTAATCTTGTGCCTATTATAAATAAGAGTGAGGAGCTAAGACTTTGTGTGGACTTTAGATATTTTAATAGAGTGTCACTCAAAGATCACTATCTCCTACCCTCAATGGAGCAAATTTTGCAAGTAGTTTCAAGTTCTCAATGTTTCTCTCTTCTTGATGGATATTTAGGTTATAATCATATCCTTTTGAATGATGATGATTAGTATAAAACAACATTTACCACTAAATGAGGGACTTTTGCTTATATAAAAAATCCATTTAGTTTATCAAATGTTGGTGCTACTTTTCAAAGAGCCATGGATAAGGCCTTCAATGGTTTAATTAATGAGATGTTGGTTTATCTAGATGATATAATAGTGTTTTCTAAGGATTTTAATAAACATATGCAACACTTGAGACAAGTTTTTGAAATATGTAGGAAATATGGAGTATCTTTTAATCTAAAGAAATGCATCTTTATTGTCCATGAAGGTAAGCTCCTGGGACACATTATTTCCAAAGATGGTTTGGTTATTGATCCTGAAAGGATAGATATTGTTTTTGGCCTATCATTTCCCTTTCATAATAAAGGTCTCCAAAGTTTATTACACAAGATAAATTTTTTAAGGAGATTCATACTTGGGTTTGCATCTTTAGTGAAACCCATCACAATCATGCTCAAAAAGAACTAGGTCTTTTCTTGGACTAAAGAGGGTAAGAATAATTTTGAAGCCATGAAAAAGGCAATTCCACAAGATCCTACTCTTTTGAATCCTAATTTTTCCAAAGACTTCATTTTATATTCATTTGATAACCTTGACACTATTTCATCCATGTTAATTCAAAAGAATGATGAGGATGTGGAGAAACCTATTGCATTCTTTAGTTAAGGTTTAGAAGAATATGAAGTCAATTATACCTTTGTGTAGAAACAAGTCCTCACTATTTTAAAGGGACTAAATAAGTTTAGGTATATGGTTTCAAATAATAAAATTCATGTTATATTTTCTCATCCTATTACCAAAGAGTTCCTTTTGAGCAAAGACCTTAGTGAGAAGACAGCAAGAGAGATCACTAAGGTAATGGAATATGATGTTGATATCAAAATAACAAAGTTGGTAAGAGGGAAAGGTCTTTGTGAACACTTAGTTTCATATTTTCATGACTCAAAATAATAGGTCCCAGTCAATCATGATTTCCCCCAACCAACTAATTCCTTGCATATATAGAGTTGGACACAAGATGTGATCAAATTTCTTTAAAATGGTGAGTATCCTAATAATATGAGTAGATCACAAAGGAAATATTTTAGATTACAATATATTCTATTTTGTTTTGTGGATGGTGTCCTTTTTAGAAGAGAAATTAATGGTGTGCTATTGAGATGCATTAATAATGATTAGTTTGGAGTGTTTCTGGAGAATTTTCATGATGAGATAACATGAGGTAATTTCTCCCTAAGAACTATAGCTATTAAGATCATGAGAGCAAGCTATTATTAGCCTAGCCTCTTTAAGGACTATCATGTTTAGGTAATAAAGTATGTACAAAGTGCTTTCTTTGTAGGAAAGCATAATCTTATAGTTCTCCCTTTAAATCCTATCTAAGTTGATCAACCTTTCATGTAATTGGATCTTGATTTCATTGGTACCCCCCATCAAGTGATTGTTATAAATGGATACTCATAACAATTGATTATTTTACAAGATTGGTTGAGGTAGTATAATTTTAGGAAGCTAATGAGAATACTCTCTTGGAATCCTATGAGAGCATCATAACAAGGTTTGACACTCCTATTATTATTTTAGATAATGCTCTTACTTTTATTGGTGCTAAGATAGTCGATTGGGTAAATAGTAATGGAATATTTTTTAGCACTTCATCTAACTATTACCCTCAAGGTAATGGGTTGGTTGAATCTACTAACAAGAACCTGATTAGAATCATTAAGAGAAACTTGGAGCATAACTAGAAGGCTTGGCATACAAAATTGAATATGACTTTATGGGCTAATAGGATAACTCCCAAGAGGTCAACAGGTAATTCTCCTTTTGTGCTTATCTATGGGAGAGAATCTAGGTTGTCTATTTCTCAAGAGTTGTTTGCCTTAGAGTTAAAACACCAACTAGAGTTGCTTGAGAATACTCAATTAGAAGTGATATTGAAAAAATTAATGGAGTTTCAAGAGACTAGAGATAAGGCTCATAGATCTTTAGAGCATCACCAAGTATTGATGAATAAGTATTTTGACAAGAGGGAAACTCCAAAATCATTTCAACAAGGTGACATAGTGTTGAAGTGGGATGAAGATAGATAAAAACTAGGAAGACATAAAAAATTTGATACCCTATGGAGTGGGCCATATGTCATCATTAAGTGCAAGAAAAACAACTCTTTCTAGCTAGAAAGGATGAATGGAAAAGAGTTGCCTATCCCTATGAATGGGATACATTTGAAACCTTATTATTGAATGGTAAATTTCTATCCTCTAAATAGTAGATTAGTTGTGTGTTTTGTTTTAGTTGTGAGTGTAGTGTTCCCTAAGTGTTCTAGTTGAACATATGTTTACTTTTGATTTGTGTTTTTTCCTTATTATTTTCTATTTTTGTATGTTTTCAAAGGCATTTTCATGTCAATATATTGTACATGTGACTCCATATCCCAATGGATAGGATTAATAAATTGGTTATTGCATAGCAAACATGTCACCCTTGGGAAATCACCAAAGATGTTAACCATTTTTACCATAGTCAAAATGGGTCAACCCCCTATAGTCAAAAACTTATATAAGATTCTGATATAATTTCATATGGTATGTTGTAATTCATCTGAAGTCATTTCATATGCCATTCTAGTTTTGGTCATTGCCTACTTTATTATTTGTGTTATTTCATATCTTATAGGTCATTTTAGGGTCATGTATGGAAGTGGAAGGTCTTCATGGTGTCCAAATCATTAAAGGATTAATTAATAGGTTTACATAGGCCTCAGGGGCTCATTTGAGCTTTAAAGATCAAGCATATAGTTCCTTGCATGAGCTTAATGGGAGTAGACTGTCACCAAGACATCATCTAAAAATGAATGGATTAGCTCACTTATGCAATTTTTATCTTCACTCAAAAATATCTTATGAGCCAATGGATAATGTGCAATTGTATCTCTTTGTCCCATGAACATGCTCTATGAATTTCATGCCCATGCAAGCTCTCTAGCTCAAGTTATGAAGATTCAAAGTTGGACCTATAGAGTAGAACATTTACACAAGAAGCAATTTCAAGCTCCATAAAGTATCTATTTATACTTAAAGGCCCTTAAATATTTTAAAGTTGATCAATATCCAATTTCCCATGCTTCATCATATGTAGATGATCTAATGGAGCGTAATGAAGTCAAATTGTCAAGGGCTCCTTCGAGTGAGCATGTAAGTGATAGTGTCACATTCACAGAGCTTGTCAGACAGAGACCCAATGACTGTAATATGGTCAAAGTTAATGATCAAGCTTTTCAAAAGATATAATGGCTCACACTTAAAAGATCTAATGGCTCACACTCAATCATGCAAAGGATATCTAATAGAGTGAATGGACTCAAATGCTATAAAGTGCTCAAGGTTTATCGACACAGTGACAAGTTAAAAACTGAGCAAGTCTGAGAATATTGATGGAGTGAAAGTGATCCAAAGATGTAGGAAGTAATCAGATGAGGTCAAAGTGTCAAGGTTTAAATACCAAGTCAAGAAAAGTTCATGCAAGTTCAAAGATCCAATAACACATATGAACTAGGATCTAGAGATCATATGGTGTGAAGGAGGTTAAAAAGTCAAGATCTAATAGTGAGGATCTACAAAACTAATAAGAACAAATGTGATTGGTCCAAGTCAATTTTGATATATAACTATTGAACCAAAGAGTCATTTTTTACCAAAGAAAGTGAATATCATAGACATAGTTTAGAAAGGAATGATAAATGTGGCAAGGGAATGCCATATGAGAAAATATGTAAGACCAAGGATCCTGTAGCAAAGCAAGCTATTAAAACTCATATACTACCATGAAAACCTAGTTGAGGTCTAAGATGAACAATGACTACCAAATGTAAAGAGAAAATTCTAGGAAATCAATAGATGATTGCATATGATGAACACAAGGTATCTAAAAGATAGCTAATATTTAGGAGAGCATATTATAATTGTCATATCATATTTCAACCCCCTCAAATAGTACTTATGTGTTGACTCTCCTAGTTTAGTTTCAAATTCTCAAAGGATGGTCCATGATGGAAATAGTTTCACAAAGGTTGGCAAAAGAGTCATTACACTATTTTGGAAGTAATTTGTCATGATTTATGTGTACATTTGGCTTGGAAGGCATTCATTATCTATTTCACACTTAGTTTCACCTACAACGTAACTGGTTCTCATGCCTGGACATGTGTTCTAGTGACCCTTGAACTTCTTTCTTTTCTTCTCTCTCAAAAGTTCTATAAGTAGCTACCATTTTAGCTTTATATGATACCACATCCATGTACAGCAAAGCCCTACTAGACTAATGTCATATTTTGCCTTTGGATATTAATTCAATTTTATTTCTTATTTCTCAAAAAAATTCTAATTTTTTAAGTGATTTATAGTGATAAGAAGTGATAATATTCTATCCTTCTTTCCTTTATCCTTTCATATTTGAGTAAGAGTTCTTAGTCTAATATGTCATATAGAGTGCAGTCGAATGTGTCAAATTATTTCAAGTGTATAATTGTCCCTGGAATGGACATCCTACCTTCTCATTCATTTTCCTTGTGTTTTTTCATATATCTTGCCTTTAAATTGAAATACTCATGTTAAAACCTTTTAGGACTTTGAGACTAGTTTGTATGCCTTGTTTCATAATGCTTGGATAATGAGGTCATGTGGAGATATCTTGGTGCATCACCTATATATATTAGTTTCAATTTAGGTTTTTTCTAACTCTTTCCTCTACAATTAAATACTATTTTAGGTGATAACCTTTGCAAAGATATATTATAGGAGCTAGCCCTTTAAATCTAGAGGCCTGTTTCCATAATAGGTACACCCACATACTTGAAAATGTTCCCATGTTTCCCAAATTTGGAAGAAAATTTTAACACCTTATTCTAGGGTTTAAAATTTGGTAACAATATTACACTCACCTACTTCTCTTTAAACTCTCTAATTGTGTGCTTTCTTGACTAGGAAAAGGGTAAAAGGAGTAATACACAAGCTGAAATTGAACATAAAAACTAAAAATTGGGGTGATCCACCAATGTCAAGATAAATTATACCTATAATTTACACACTTTTTAAGTTAAATAATTTGTACACATTCACTTCATCTTCATTTAATGGCTCTTGTATTATTGTTTCATACACAGGTCTTGACAAACACTCGCATTAGCTTGGAATGAATGAACAATGGTTGAATTCACTTTCATATTAGGTAGAAATCAGACTTAGACACTCTATATGAATTTTAAGGGTTATCATTTTATACATAAATGTGAATATTTTAGACATAAACATAGGTAAAATAATCATTCACTAAGTTACATCAATGAACACAAGACACAAACTTCATTAACAGCTTGAAAATGGAGGAAAATCAACTTTATATTGCTTCAAAGGTGATGTAGTACAAAATTTTGATAGAGTTTTAATATATTCAAAGCATTATGATAATAAACTTATCAAAAATTAAAATACATATAAAAAATGAGAAAGAGAGATAGAAGACAAAACAACCCTAAATTGGATGAGTCAACATGTTAATTCATAGTTCACTCCAACTAAACTCTAACTCAACCTTCAAACTTCCAAAGCAACCTCCAAAATTCCAATGTATCATATTTGAGTTCAAAAATTCTAATCTTAGAGTATGGTGTAGTAGTAAAAAGAGAGAGAGAAAATTTTGAATGTGCTTGAATAAGTACTAGTTCCTCATGCATGATTTTTATTGCCTTTAGTTAACTCATTTTGAATAGCTTGTACTAAACTCCTTTTAATATTTAGTTAACTCATTTTGCATAGCTTGTACTAAACTCCTTTTGATCTTAAATGCATCTTTAATTTAGACTTTAGTTACCTTTATTTCATCTGGGGGTTTCACTTTACCTATCTTGACTTGTAACTTAGAGTTTGACTTGAGCTTCTTGACTTGTAACTTGGAGTTTGACTTGAGCTTTTTGACTTGCATCTACATGCATGATTGACTCATTGACTTTCTAAAATTATCTCAAATATGGGAATAGTAGGAGATAAATTGCATGTTTATGTTATAAATATTCTCCTCCATGAAAATAGTGCTTCAAATTTTAACCAAGACTTCAACTCAACTTCTTCACTCTTGCATGTTTCAAACTCCACCTTTCTAGGGCTCCTTAAAGACTTCTTCTTTTCTGCTTTATTTTTTCTAAAATTATCTCAAATGTGGCATAGTAGGAGAGAGATATATTCTTTAATGTTGAATTTATTTAACCCTTCATGAAATATGTTTTCTTACTATGTATTTGATGATGACAATAATAGTTCTCCATACTAGTTTTTCTTGGAAGTGGACATCTTCTGTGGTTTGGTAAACTCCTTAAATGCACCATGAGAACCTATAAATTTATTAATTTATATTATTTAAATATATAATGAGTTTAAATAATATTTTAACATAATCACCATGGTGTCATAGACCTTAAAACAAATTTTTAGCTCCAAATTCCACTTATAACCTCCAAAAAATGCCATTTTGTGCTCTTTAGGCCTCAAGAAACCCTCATTTGGATTAGGGGATCTAAAATGAGATATATGACTCACAAAAAACTCCTCCTATTCTCATTTTATATTTATAAATTTATAATACTTCTAAAAGTTTTAAAATCTCAAAAACTCTTCACCAAACTATCAAACACAAATTCATAAAAAAGTGCCTACTTATTACCTATAGAGTGATGTAGAGATGTTTTTCAATGATCTAAGCCTATTTGAAATTTTTTTCATTTAATAATAGTTTATTTAAACATTTAAATTAATTATACACACTTTAAAATTATTTTTTCATTAGGACCTGAAACACTCATTTCTAACTTTATCTGTGAGCAAATTAGTGATAAACCCTTGATTTCCTTCATGAATAGACTTGTGTTTTATCATTTGTTATCTCATAAAGTATAGTAAGGATATTAAACCAATTTTAAATATTAAATTACACCAAAAAATACTTTCATTTCAAATTTTAACTAATTTCATTTAATAAAACTCAAAATATGAACTTTTTAGTATTTCCTAGCTTACACAAATTTATTTATGAATGCCTGCAGGTTTGAGTTTTACCATTTTATTGAGTTTTATGAGGCATAAATACCTCATTATGTTTTAATTATTAACTTTAATAAATAATCTCATCATGATAACCATTTTTCTGCTCAAATAAACACCTAAACCTCTTTAAAAATACCTTTTCTAACTATCTCTCTTACTTACTTGAAACCCTATAACCAGATACATTTACAATTATCCATTATTTGCATTAAAAAATTTATTTATAAATTTAATTTATTACCTTTAATATCTCACACAACTTTTCATTTATAATAAATAACTCAAAAATATAAAAACATTGCCTAAAATTGAGTTATTGGGGTTTAAACAGGGTTTTAGAGCACATTTTCTTCATAACGATTGTTCTTAAAGTTATGAACCTATAAACTAAAAAAAATAAATTTAATATTTAGTAAATATAGGTTATAATATTACCATAACATCATTTTAACTAATTCTTCTTCTCCTTCATGTAACGAGCATTTGAAAATTGTCTTCACTAGCTTACAACTAGCTAGTTAGAGGAATAAAAGAAACCTCTACCAAAAAATAGACCTGTGAGCTATTCCTGAGCATGGTTTTGGATATTAAAATATTTTATTATATTTTATAGATCCTAATAATTCTTAAATACATTAATTTAACCTCATTTAAAACCTACGCATAAGCAACCTTGACCAATGGTGGCAAAATTTGTCAACAGTAGGCATCATGGCCTTTTCCACAACCAACAACTTAATTAGAGTACGTAGTCATTGAAGGAACTTTAAAAGGATTATTATATAAAACATTTCCTATGTATATTCAAAATTAAAATAGCCTTGTATAACAAATTTAGTGATATATCTATCAATGGTAGTCTTGATCCAATAATCTACTACACAAGTCCAATCAATATCTAGATTTTGTATGATTTTTAGCTTTTCTTTCAACTAGGTTATGAATTTCATATTTCTTTGATAAAAAAAATAATACTCTAATCTGGATAACCATGTAGCTATAGATCAATTAATTCATACTAGAATATTTCATAGATTTCTCATTAGATATGCTCCTAAATAATTTTATTCATAGTCGTCCCTAATATTCTAACTTCCTCTTCTACAAAATTTTAAATTATTTCATTGATCCATATTTATATATCTCTTTTCCCTAGAAACAATCTCAACATGTTTCAACAAATATTTCTATGCTCAATACACCATTATTATCAAGTTTTCCTAACAAACCCTTTAGAACATGCTAATATAGGGATAATTTGCATATGAAATATTAAGAGTAAATATTTGATCAAAATTCAAAATAAATATATTCATTAACAAATAAAATAGATAAATGTTCAATTAAACACAAACTTATTATAATCTGAACAATCAATATAAACTCATATGATTAACAATTTAAAACAAACAGAGTACTCACTATGCATACAATAATGATAAAAGATACATAAAAAAACTATTTCAGAACAATATGTATTAATCTTTATCACATCAGAACCATATCCAAATACAATTGAGCACTATATAGAGAGTTTTAAAAAGTGTTGTCTCTTCATATTCTAACCTTTTATTATAACCAAAATAAAAGATTATTTGCATTCTAAAGTCTATTACTATGCTTACAAAGGTCGAATACATTCAAAAAGATTATGAAAAAGACAAAATAGTGCAAGTCGCACACATGTCCATAAAATATACTTTGCAATTTTGGTAGCCTTGTTCTACACTCAACAATCCTAACTATATATGCACATGTACTTATCATATATACTTGTGTATCATTTTATAAGTTAATTATTAATCCTTGTTCATGTTTGAGGAATAAATCACCCTTTTGGCATTGTACTTTCTATATTTAACATATTTATGTAATTCAACATTATATCAAAATATATTTTAAATCTTAATTATTTAATTGGACTACTTATTAAATAGTATTCTTTTTAATTGATTAGGCCATTATTTTTACCCTTAATTCTAAAAAGGTTCAAACATTTGGTGAACCTAACCTTTGAGTCTTATTATGCAAATCTTACTTGCTTTAAGGTTTTCAACCTTCTAGGGTTTTAGATTTCATTTTTATTCATATTCATTGTGACCTCAAAGTCATATTACTTATAAGAGATGATTTTTATCATTCTTTCCCTAACCCTCATGCTTTTTATTTTGATCATCATGGATGATATAGATATTTTTGATGATTATGATACAGTAACTATATATCCCTGTACACGATCTTCATTAATGAAAAATTTTGTCAAACCAATTAAGACATGGTAATAAGAGTAATCAAATATTCAAGATTATATAAGACCTCCTCTTAACTCTCTAGAGGGTGTAGCTACCATCCTTTTAACCAATTCCATGTTATCATTATCCCAAGAGATAAGTTCAGAAACCCTATAGTTTCAAATGTAAGTAATCAATATGTCATTTCTCAACCTCCTCCACCTCTCAAATATTCCTTAGTTGGTGTGTGTATGCATATTAAATCCAAATTACCTAGTTTTTGTGCTTGTGAAACCCTTAAATATCAAATCATCACTATGGGAAGGATCATAAGAAATTTGAAAAATCATTTTAGTTTAAAGATTACATAATTGGGAAACTAAAACACATACATGAAAAATCCAAAATATTCTAGTTTTCATCATGTGTTTGCATCTTAGCATAACAATTTTTAATAATACTTGACATCAAGATTAGAATCTAAAATATAATACATCTACCATTATTGATTCAAAAAGTGAAGAAAATACTACTAAAATATCAAGTGACATTCTAAAATAAATTATTTGAAATAAAGTGATCAAATTACCTCCTATACATCCTATTGGAAAATCAAAATACTATTATGCATATCATAGAATTCATGGGCATCGTACATTTTATTGTTTTATCCTGAAGAAAGAAATACAAAATATAATTGATATTGGTGATCTAATCATTGATACATCAATCAAGTAACCCCCTCATGTTATGAGTGCATGTCTTAAAACACAAGTGAAAAAATAATAAGTATGGGTACCAAAGGATATTTCATAATAAAAACAGTTGCCAATGCAAAACTTAGATCAAGAAAATATTTAAAATGCATAATAAAGCAGGAAAAGATTCAAACAAAAATTATAAAGAAAGAATTGTTACAAAAGTATCAAGAAATCAAAGCACAAATTACATATTTTATTATTGTTCAAGCAAATATACATAACTCTCATCTAATCCATAATGGGAGGCAACATTATGACAATGATGAACATACTCAAGAAAAATAAACTTTCAAGAAGGAAACTTCAATCTATGGCATAATTGGTTTTTCATACACATATGCTAAAAAATGGTATATCACAAGTTTAAGAACAACCTAGGAAGTTAACATTTCCCTATGATAATTATTTCATTGATGATTATGATCCTAATAATATAGAAGATTGGTATAATCCTAAAGATATTAATTACACGTCATATGAATATGATGCACATGATATAGGGCCTTCACAAAGATATCCCTTTGATGACATTTTTTATTCTAGTATAACTTTTCCCTTATCCATAGTACCTCTATTAATCATATTATCTAAAAAATACAAAAAACAAAGAAAACTACAAAAACATTCAAAAAAATAAAAAATAAATAGCATTCACATGTTTACTAGCATTTGCATATGTTGTTTACTTTATGTTAGTATATAGTATGTCATTTTAATTTTATACACACATGTGTTTCATGAGTACTTGAGTGTGATATATGCATACATGAAATCCATGATACATGCACTGACAAATGTTGGGCATTTCCTCTACCCATGTGACACACTACATAGGGGCATTTGATTTTTTTGATCATGATCAATACATGTTTTATTATTTTATGATCACTCTAGATTATTATTTTAATCTTATATACTAATGCTTACACATGCCTATACTCATGCTTACAACTTATACAATGTATTTGATATGTTTTTCTACAAGACATTTGGGACTAGTATGATATGATTATGTTAGTTTCTTATATATTTCACTTATTCATATTTTCAAATGGCTTATTTGAGTGTACTTATTTTCTGATAACTTATTTTAATTATTGAACATTTGAACATGTTCCTTGTTTATTAGACATAATTCCCTAAGTGTTGTTTATTTGGTTTGAAAATGTTTTTGAGTGTACAACATTTGAACATGCCCCTTATTTGTGGTATCCTTAGACCCTTTTTTCATGACATTTAGTGCTCTTGTGTGTGCACGTGATTATTTGTTGAGCTTGTGTTTGTTACTTCTAGACACTGCCATGATCCATATCATACATATTAGGGTTTTTTATGTTTGAACATTGAGATATTCATTAATACATCAACTTAGACATGATTCCACTATATGATTTATATAAATATAACATGGTTATCTTATCCTTTTGAGATAAGGTAATTATCATGTTCTATTCCCCTCACCTCAAAAGGGGGACATATTAGTAGAGTAACATCATAGAGACACAAGTCCACCTACACACAATTGGTAGAATTGATATAATTTGATACAATTTACATGATTCATTTATACACATGTCTGAATCTTATGCATTTGACATTGATTTTCATAGATTTGGGACATAGTTTTTTTAGATTGGTGATTGATATTATACATAATTTATAAATTAGAGGTTACATGTTGATGTATACTTTTTATTGATACATAATATAGGTTTATATGCCATGTGAGTATACCAAATCACATATACATATTCAAATTATATATATTTATGCACTGACTTTATCAGGTTACACCGATTGAGATTTTATCTATTGTAATAGTTTGGCTCCCTTGACTAGTGTGATTAAGATTCAATGAACTTGATGGACTTGGGTACTACTTCCATTTTTTAGTTTTATATGGTTATACCATTTGAATTGGATGATATTATCTATATTATGTATACATTTGAGCTTTGTGATCAAAATTTAACACACTCAATGGCCTTGGCATTACTCACCTTTACACTAGATTAGGGGCCAAATCATCCTCCAGTTCTCCTCTTCACATCTCCAAGGTTTACTTGTGAACATATCTCTTTCTCTCTCCAATGATCAACTAAGAAGCATCATTACCAAATCAAACTACTGAGGGGTAACATGGTTGCATCGACACATAGGTGTACTCCTTCCTTGCTCTCTTTTCTTTCAAGAATTTTAATTATTTCAAATTATATGAACTAATTACATGTAACATGCTCTTATTTGCAAGTAATACACAAATAAAAAAATTCAAACAAGTCTTAAGTCAAATTAAGGTGTGTTGTATACACCATTGTATGCATTTATTTTCATTTAAACTAGTAATTTCATCCTTATGCATCACTAGATTAGGGGGAATATAGATGTTAAATCTAGATTTTATAAGATAAATTAGTCTTTTACACTTGGGAAATATCATTCATGGATTAATCCTTTAGTTCAAGACCTTCCCACTGTCAAAAGGCTTGCATTCACCATCTCAATATGACTAAATGCTTATCTTATAGTCTGAACCTGATATTCTAATTACCCAGATCACATGAGGCCCAAAACATGCTTAAAACCAAATATATATCATTCACTATTAGTTATATATCTTCAATATTTTCCAATTCTCCTATACATTATTATTCAAATTAGGACACTAGTGTCAACAATGCTAATGTTTATACCTCACAAACACTCAAATTTTCAAAAAAATTGACATCTACATGTTAGAATATAGTGTTTTTTTAACCCTCCTATGATATCATTTCAAAAGGTGTTTTATAAATACAATCTAAAGACCATTCATTGTCTTTAAGGGATATCACGTTAAACACACATCTATCTAAAAACACCTCTTAAGCTTGAAAAAATATCTTATTTTTTCCTGTTTATATATCAGTCATAGGAGTAGTATTCTTACACATTTAAAAAATTCAAAGAGAAACACATGAGAAACATTTTCAAAGTTATAATATAGATCACTACATTTAATCACATATAGCATATTGTACAATTATTCATACACAAGCCCACATAAAGGGAATAACTACATTAGTATGAGGACTTCTTCAAAGTATAGGTTATGTAGGTAATGCTCACTGATAAAGGGGTCTTTTAATTCATCTCAACTTCACTTAAGCCCACTAACCCTTATTTTTTAAGGTGGCATGCCTTAATTGGAGGACATAAGGTTTTGAATTACATACTAATATTTGAAACCTATATGCATGATCTAAACATATGATCTATAAGGCATCAAGGAAACCTAATAGACATAGGTGGAATTTTTATAAAAGGATTTTTAATTCACTATGGACATAAGTGTCAATGCTAGTGTCCCTATTTTGACAGTAGTGTCTAGGTTGACAGAAAGCTAATTTTCAAAATCTAAAAAATCATAGTTGAGCATCATCTTGAATATTTTTACACCTACACTTCTTAGATATGATTACAGATAACTTATCATTCTAATTATTATTCCTTATTCATTTTTAAGTAATCAAATCATGATTTTGGCATTATACTTTCTATATTTAGCATATTTTTTTAATCCAACACTATATCAAAATATATTATAAATTTGAATTATTTAATTAGAATATTTATAGAATAATATTATTCTAAATTTATTAGGCTATTCACTTTAACCTTAATTTTAAAAAGGTTCAAATAGTTACCTTCCTTTGGCATAATATAATGGGTCACCTTACCTCTTAAGATGGTGATAGCATGGACATGTTTAAAGGGAAAGTAATTATCACCACCTTGAGGGTCAGGAGGAGGAAGATATTATTTTTTAACCATTTTAAAATTTATATATACTAAAACTATAAAAAGAGGAGAGATACAAGATAACACTAGCAAACAATCTAACAAAGTAAGGAAATCAAAATTTTATTTGAAATCCTAGGGAAATTTTTAAAAGGAACCCCTATGGTAAACTAGGGCTTGAAATATTCAACAATAAAATGGGTTCACTAATATTTTTTATCAAAATTGGGATTATAAAACTATATATAAATTAATTTAGACAATCTATTGTGTAAAATCAAAATGTAAAAAATAAGTATAAATTAAGCATTTTTAATTTAAAAATTACTATTTGTGGTAAGATGTTAAAAGGGCAGAATACTAAAGACCAAAAAACTTAGTTGGAACTCAAATATATGTGATTGAAAAATTAATTGTGACATTATTTGAGATGGATATGAATTTTAAATAGGGCTCTACATCTACTTGGGACAAGCTCACACTATTTGGACATGGTCAACCTACATTGATGTCTATAAGGAACACTAATGTTTGGTGGGTTTTTCCTTTTATGTAAAATTGGATCAATACCTTTGCCTATAAACCCTATGTGTGTGATAAAATTTTCTTGATTCACTAAAGATGATGATATGTACCTCTTTTTTATTTGGAACCCTAAACCAATAAACAATGAAGAATGAATGTGACAAATGGATTAAAAAGGTTTAGTGATTGAAGTTGTGCTTAACCTCAACACCCCTTGTGTTGATTATTACCTAGATACCAATAATCTAAAGACTTATCAGACTCCATTTATTTCTCCCATACTACATTGATATGTGTGAAATATTAGATTAATGTTATATATTAATGCAATAGTGGTGTAATTATGTCCTTCAACAATGGCTTGTGGCCCAAGAAATGTATGCAGACTTAGCTTAGGGATACTTGGGATATATGGACTTAGAATTAGGAATAATAGATGTTTTATTCTAAATTTCAATTAGAATAATTATGGTGTTTGTTATTTGAAAAACTGTTACCATCTAATGCACAAATGAATTAAAAAATTCTTGTATAGTGGTTTTTTGAGAAATTCCTCAAATAGGGCTTATGAAATGTGTGGGATGATCCATTAGGTGAATTTAAATTCGATTGATTAGTCATTTTTTGGTAGGATTACATGGTTAGTGGATTCAAACACTATAGACATGTAAGATATCCCTAATGGAATAACCTTGTCTAAGGAGCAAAGATAGTTAAGCTAGAAGTGTGAATCAGTCAAGGGATGAGCTTACATTATTTGGAATGAGAAATAGGAATATTTTGTATTATATTTACTCAAGGGTAAAGGTCATACACATAGAACTATAGGATTAGTTATGATTTAAGTGTATATGAAAGGATGGTCACAAGTGCATTGTTTTAGTATTAATTATTAATTTTAGTGACTACACCTTCAAACTAAGTTTTCACAACTAGAAGGAGGTTCTTCTAAAATGGGTCATTTGAGTGGTTATCAAGAATTATTACACAATCCATTATCCCTAGATAGTTTAGTTAATCCATTACCTACAAAATTTATGCATCAAAGCTTAAAATGTATGACGGTAAAGGTGTTTCCAAACAACACCTTAAATTTTTTCATGTATTTTGCTTAGACTAAGCATCCAATGACAACTTGTTGACTAAGTTGTTTCTACAAAGTCTTGAGAAATATGCCTTATGATGATTTTATGACCTCCCTTTCTATTTGGTGCATGGTTTCAATCCTTTAGCCAATCATTATTTAACACACTCTTTGATCAACATCAATGATAAGTTATCTTATGCTTAAATTGTATAACCTAAGAAAGGAAAAAATAAACAAATTAGTGATTATATACTTCATTACAATAAAATGGTATCTAAAATGAAAAATAGTATGGTTGATAATGAGTTTCAAGACATATTATGATTTTATACCTCCCTTTCTAATTGGTGCATGGTTTCAATCCTTTAGCCAATCATTGTTTAACAAACTCTTTGATCAACATCAATGATAAGTTATCTTATGCTTAACTTATAAATCCTAAGTAAGGAACAAATAAAAAATTAGTGATTATATACTTCATTACAATAAAATGGTATCTAAGATGAAAAACATTATGGTTGATAATGAGTTTCAAGACATATTCAATCAAATCTTATTTGCTCTTATACATGAGTACATTATGTTAAAGTGGTTTTAATATTTTTATGAGTTGTACCACACAATTAAGGATCATGAAGTTAAGTTCCTCGCTTTGAACAAACTAAATTTGGGTCCAATCCTCTAAGTACTTATGTTGAAACATTTCAGATTGAACTAACTTTAAAAACTAAAGTGAATGATACTAAGAATGGGTCAAAATTAATAATTAATACAATGTCACAACTTACTAACAAGTTAGTCCTATCATATCCTCATAGGAGATACATTTCATGATTATCTAAACCTCCTCATAAGATACTACAAAAGTTACTCAAGTTTAATCTCATATCTCTCCCTCCTCCAAAAAATGTTGATATGAATAGGGTACAACCTAAGGGGTTTTATGTTAATGCATACCTCAATTATCACAAATGCATGGGATACTCTATGAACAAATTTTTCAAATTAAGATATAGGATACAAAATCTAATTGATGACAGCATTATTCAACTTAACAATATTAGCACATAAACAAATGCTTTATGGGCATAACCTAATGGGAATACAAATCTAAAATATTGTTTGATCCCTTTTTGAATCATAAGGCAAAATAAACCAAGACTAATCTTGAAGTGCATATGACATTTAATGAAGAAGAGGAACATCTTATTGATGGTCTCATCGATATGATTAAGGGGACATATGTACATATAAATACTATCATAATTGATGAACATGAGATTATTGATGATGATTTTATTAATTCACCATTGTTTGTTTATACCTATATTGATTCACAGCCTATACACAGTGTCATGATGGATAATGGGTCAAATGAAAACATTTACATAATGATAGTACTTATTAGTCTTGGGTAGACATGAGGACTTTTTTAGAACAATAAATATAGTGAAAGGATTGAATGGAAATAGACAAATCCCTCATGGGAGTGTTGTGTTACCATTTATGGTAGGTCTATAGTTGTTGCTACTTTATTCTTAGTCTTGCCCAATATGGGGGACTTTAACATGTTACTAGGGTATCCTTGGATACATAATATATGTTTAATACCATCTTTGGTACATTGATGTGTGAAATTGTAGATGTTATTTATGGATTATATAGCACCTCAGTCTTTTACACTTGGAAAACTTAGACCTTAGTTGTTCCTCTTAGTTTCAGACCATTTACACTTCTATAAGTCTCACATCTACTCTACCTTATGCCCTTTGGCCTATATATCTTATTCTAACCAATCTTATTATGATGACCTAGGCCTTTTATCTTGCCCAAAATGCTTAAAATGTACTTATCTTACACCTCTACAAGTTTTGAGTTTGTATCTACTTTCCTACTCCTTGGACACTAACATCAAGGATAGACACTAGATTTGACATTAATGTCCTAACCTGATGCAACTGTTTAGTGCCCTAAATTCATCTATTTTACAAGTGAAATGTATCATAATGGTCAGACTAATTTATTTAATGCATGTTACTACTCCAAATGGGTTGATATAAATACAAGATCAATCCTCATTCATTCCTTACCTAACAACATGGGAACAATACTAAGTATTATTACCAAATAATGATTAATTAAACAAAACTTCCCTATTTCCATACCAATCATGAGTGCAATACATATATAGGTCTTAGGTACTAAAGGAGTAGTCCAAGGGCCCAATTTTTCAAGTTATAAGCCAGGTAATTATTGTACTTACTTTTCACATATTATATGACTAACATACAAGCCAACACATAAGGGAGAACTAAATCATTTTAAGTTCCTCTTCATAATATTGTCTATGTAGGAAACACTCACTAATAGATGGGTATTTTGGGTCATATCGACATCATGTGCCCACTAACCTATTTTTACCCAAGGTCACTATGACGATGAAGAATTAGGGTTTTGACAGTTCATGAAGAGTGATAGTCTATGACTCAGATATGAATGCACAAGAGTGAAGGAAAAATCAAATCCAAAAGCATCCAAGTGCTTTCATTTTTTTTATCAAGTATTATATATAGTACATTTAAATTGAACCCAAATAATAGCGTTGATGTAACCATCCTAGGTGGATGTTACTGTCTAGAGCTCTAGAAGCATTAGATCTAGAATATGAAGACTATTCTAGAATCTCCTTCCAGACTATTTTTTACTTATTCTAGATCAAAAACTATATTAACATCAAAACCAAACTAAGTATATTAGTTATTTATTATTTTTATGCATAGCTTAGTTGTGATTTTTATATTTATCCAATACTCAGCATAATAAATTTAATGTATGATTATATCTAAGTTTAACATTTAATTGGTCTATTGTATATTTTATTATCACCCTTGTGCATTATCATTTCTATATTATTAACCCTATTATAATACCAAGGTAAGATAGCCTCATATCCATTTGGGATTAAACATTTGGTGAACTCAATATTTGAACATCAAACACTAGTATAAATTATGGTTTTTTGTATTTTTCTTGATTATTGTACTTTGTTGCAAATTTTAAATTTTTCATTTGTGAGGCAATTGAAAATTTTAGTGCAAAACCTTGATTTCAAATGGAAGATAAATAATCACTGATTACTCATCTCAATAATAACAAGAGATTAATGGATGCATTTTTATATGTTACAAGAGATGAAATAAGTAAACAAGATAAAACTAAGCTTGCCTCACCTAATGATGGTGAATCCCTCGAATGTACTATAATTGAGCCCACACCCATCAATCCATCTAAAAATATATGTGTCAACTTGAAACATAAATATCACAAGGTACCAATCCATACAATAAATACATGCATCAGCTTGAAACATAAGATAAATGATTTGATTGAGGCTAACATTATTGATGTGGGCACATCCATAGAGGTATCCAAAGTTTAAAAAATATAAGTTAAAGCATTTAAAATATTCTCATATTCATTTCCAAAGCATACATAAAATGTGGTAGGGGCACTTCAAGTGTTCACTTCACATATTAGGTATATCCATCACTAACACCATATCACACTACTTTAGAGGAAGCACATCCACTACATAATATCATTGGTGTGTATCATACTATAGTTCCTATTACATCTTCTTTCCTTGATAAGAAAATTATTTGATTATCCATGGATATTTATAGTTGACATATTTGATTTGGTTAATTTAGACTAAGCTTTGAGATATATGTTGTTATGGGATAGTAGGATAATACTTAGGATACACATTTACACTGTTATGAGATAGTTGTAGTGTATGTGTTTACATTATGAACATGTTGATGTGTTATTTTAGTTATATTCTATGATGTGTGTATAATGATTTGATATGATCTAACTACTTGTTTGTTGTGAGGTTGACACAGGAGAACTCATCCCTCAAAACATGTCAGAGGGAGAGCATCAACAAAGAGGGTGATGTAGAAGGAAATGTCAGAGAATGATAGAGAAACCATTAAGAACCCTGCACACACCACAGTAGATATCACATGTTAGAATACATAATAAATAGTTTGTACATGTTATTATTTCTATTTTCATTAAATAGTTGGTTTCCATGATTTACTAGTGTAGGCTAAATGGTTTAATGGAACTCATTTTTTATAATTAGTATGTTTGATCATTAATATAGGTATAAACATTATTAGCATAATTATATTTTAATATTGATCATTAGTTGATAAAATTGTCATTAAAATTCTATGGAAATAAAAGGTGTTAATTAAATTAGTAAATTATGGATTTTCTATAATTTATGTTAAAATAAATAAAAGGTGAAAATTATCATGAAAAGGAAAAAATGGAAAAAACACTAAAAAATTAAAATAAATAAAAGGACTAAAATTAAGAAAAACTAAATAAATATTAACATTAAAAAAATAACAAAAACAAAATCAAAATCAAAAATAAAAGAAAAATCTAATAGAAAGGACTACGCCCTTTTTAGCCTAGGGAAATAAGGGAAAGGATATCATAAGTGTTTTTAAAAAAATATAGAATTGAGAGGAGATGAAAAAGGCATCGAACTCAGAGGAATTTTGGACAAGAGGCATTGGTAGAGAATTGAGAAAGAAGCAAGGACAAACTACAAGCTGCCAGGTAGGTGTTTTAGCCATGAATGAAACTTTAGTTTCTGTGTGAAATGGTTAATGCTTAAAAAATTAAATTTGGTAAGAAATAATTAGATAACTCATAAACCCGTTAAAATAATATATACACTTGTAGAAGCATTGATCTACTTTTTCACTACTCATTCGATCTGCTTATTCACTACTGAGTCGATTTACATAAATATATACTTTTGTATAATCGTTGGTGTGGCTGGAAACCAATTAGATGAATTTGAATAAAATATGTATGTATAATATATATTAAACTAAATAATATTTATAATATTGAATAAATTACATATATATTTGTATATCATAGGCATCGATCTACATTTTGACATAACACTAATTAGAGTGTTAATATCTTTGGCCAATATTATAGGTGTCGACCTATATTTTGATATAATACCAATCAGCGAATATTAAAGGCATCAACCTATAGAATGTCCTATTAGTATTAACATCTTATGGCTTTGATTTTCTTATTATTAACATTTTATGACTCTGATGTGACCTATAATTGGACATGAAACCATCTAGAACCATGTAAATATATAAAGTGTCATTATATTTTTATTAATAGTGGGTATTGTTGACCTTAATATAGCATATGGCATTGCTTAAATGATATCTCCAACCTGTATAAACTAGCAATTTAATTCATTATATATATAATTATAGCCTACATAACATATCAATTAAAGTTGCTAAATATATAATTCAGAGTCTTACTTTATATACAATTGGTGTCACTATATAATTTATTTCTAGTCCTTATAATATATAAATGGTGTTGATGCATATCTAAATCATAACATGTATACTATTTAAAAAGGCATTGTTGTATGTATATAATTTTCAAGCCTATTATGATTCATTGAGTATTTTTATATATCATAGTTTTTATCATCATTCAATTTTAATAATGGCATCATAGCTTGTTGTGCATGGTAGCAGTTGTTGATATGAATATTAAATCACCGGAATTTATAATAGTAAGTTTTGTATATTGGCATTGTTATCTCCAACCTATTTAATATATAAAGATTCATTGTACCCTTTATATTCTATCCCATGCAATAGTTACTAAGTCAATATATATTTTAATACATAGCCTATATTATTTAAGGAGTCATTGCATTGTTAATATTGGTGTCATTGTTTGTTAATGGAGTATATATGGGCGTCATTTTACTTTATAATAGTGAGAATACTTGAGATGTAATTATTAAAGTATAATCCCTCTAAATTTAATATGGGATATATATTTTAATTACATGGTAATTTAAAGCTTAAACATATGGGAATTAAGCTATAACACAACTATGTTTCGCTAATCATAAATGATTATAGTGAACTTTAACTATGGTTAGTATATCGAGATTATGGTCTGACTAATTCTATATCAAGATTTGTAATGATTATTTTTCATTATAGATTAATGTGTTATAATAATTTTTAAAACATGAATGGGATTTGTGAATAATGAACAACAGAATTGATCCTTTTACAAATATAAATTTGACAGGCTTAACTCAATTTAGGAACCTCGAATGAGGTAACCATAACCAAGAAACGTTTTGATAAGGAAATGATTTAAACTCCAAACTTGAGCTAGATGGTTTTTAATTAATATGCTTATATAAATTGATAATCAAATTATAAAGGACTATAGTTATAACCAAGAAACGTTTTGATAAGGAAATGATTTAAACTCCAAACTTGAGCTAGATGGTTTTTAATTAATATGCTTATATAAATTGATAATAAAATTATAAAGGACTGTAGTTATAACTTACTAAAATCATAAAAGGTTTATGGAGTATAAATGTAGTCTTTCATGGATATGCTTAAGATTATATATTATATAGTTAGGGACACAAAACCCATTGTATGGATGTAAAATTATAAAAGCTATGTATTAATGAGTTATTAATGATATATTCAAAAATAACATAGGTATACTCATGCTTATTAGCCTATAATTGAACAAAGGGGTGTGTCTATCTAACAATAAGTTCCATGGGTAGTTATAAACTATAGAATTATATGTAATAGACATATATGTATTGCGTGCATACAAACCCGAGGAGTATAACAATTGCTAGTTTGGAGTGCTCTATATTTCATGTGTACTGAGACTTGTTTTGTTATATCTAGTTATTTGTATAAGAGATTATGTTTCCTTGGTTTTATGACTACTTTATTAGCCCAGTTATGGTATGTAGTAGTTATGTTTAAATCACTAGACTATCGTAATATGGGTTAGCGTAGGGTGTAGAATGTTTGGAAACTAATTCTAGTAGTTAGAATTTGCAATTAAATGTGTATTTATACCCAAATGCTATTAATTGTAGTTATTATTTATAGTATGAAATAGATAATAATGTAAGATTCATTCATAGTTTGATGGAATAAATGTATGATTTGATTAATCCTATGTTTAGCATGATATGTGGTATGATTGCTAGTAGGATGTAAATTATATGAATCTTGTTGTTAAATTATGTTTAAACAATCTCGTATTGTTGATACTGAGTAAGGAATGAGACAAAATTCCCTAGCTTACTAGCATCACAATGCTAGATGAAGGTAATCCGATCAAGTAGTGTGTATGAATTTTGATTTATCTATAGATCACTATTATTTATTATTCCTAAAACTTTGGCTAAAGTATGTTTAATGAGACATTATCATTTCATGAGTATCATTTACATGTTTGTGTGATATCTTGCAATAGAATGGGTTTTATATGATACACTACATGTTTAGTTTTAAAAATCATATAGCACATGGGTACCTGCTTGTCTCTTTGGATTCTCACGAGATCACTATCTACTCATCCATGAAGGGAGGGCCATTTCTTGATGGGATTAGTGTGATGGATCATTTGTTCATGGTTGGCATGGAAAAGTGATTAGATGATGCTCTCCCTCCCCCTAATAGTACTAATTTTGAGATGACACTTGAGATTGCCATAGATACTAGAGTTTGGGAATTATGCTTTGAGTGAGCCATGTATCTTATATATACATTGTATTGTATTGTACTTGTGTTGACCAAATTTGACTTTTAAGTCAAATTAGGGCACCCCTAGTAAAAACTTAGCTTTTTAGGTCTATAATGGGGTATAATATCATGTCATGAGATGTTTAATAGGTAATTTTTTATCAAATAATGTTATATTAGCTTTGGTAAATTAGTTTTTATGTCTTTATATCATTTTTGGGTCATTTGAGGGGTCAAAATAGTACATTTAATGTTTTGTATGGGTTTTTTGGGAAATGTGCAAGTGTAAAAATGTGATTTAATATCCCATGTGTCATTATAAGCCTTAGATAACTGACACTACTAAAAATATGGTAGGTTGTTCAAATAAAAGTTAGTTTTCTTAAAGAAAAGGAAGAAATTGATACTTGTACAGCCTCTTTGAGAAGTGTGCCACTTGGAAAAGATGGAAATGTGACTCTTCAGATTCCTCACACTCATATACATGCTTTAATTAATTTATAAATGCCATTTTTAGGCCAAAACTATTCTTCTCTTTTTTTGGCTTTCTAGACACACTAAAGTGACTTGAAGGTTTTTGCTTGGTACGGTCAGCACAAGTAGTTTCAAGATAAATTATCTTGGGGGTGTATTATAAACTCATATACCTTAATTTTAATATCAATAAGTTTTATAATAATTAATTTTACTTTAATAATCATCCATTTGAAGTTAACTGTTCAAATCTACCTATCAATCTATGTACCCTTCAGGTTTTGGTCTTGTTTGAAGAATTTCATACAATATAAATGATAATATTAATTTAAAAAGATGTTTACTCCTTTTTCTCATGTTATCCATGATTGGTTTCACATTTTTAGTTGATTTGATAGTCCAAGTAACTCACTTTGTAAGATGAAGTCACTATGTGCAGTTTCAACCATTTTCACTACTTTTAGAAACTTGTATTCTTTGCATAAGATTAATTTGAGTGGGAAATGGTGTATTATATGTTTATATGTCATTATGACCACCTCATTATATTTTTTGTTATCACACCTCATGGTTTGCTCAAAACCCATGTCTCTGCCATGTTAGACCAGTCATTTAACACTTTGCCTATTTTATTCCACATGTTTGCATGTGGATTTCACGTTGAAGGAGATGTTTATAAAAATTTTAAATATATCCTTGGTGTAAATCATGAATTTTAGGTTTTTATTTTGAGTTTGAGTTACTTTTGGGATTCATTCATCCTCATTTTCTACTCCATTCCAAGCATCTTGCATACAGTTCATATGTACCTACAAGAGTCTTTAATGAATTCATGATGAAAAAAGAAAGGATTGATAAGGTTTTAAACTTGTTAGGATTATTAAGATTACATTTGGAGACTTTATGAAAACATAGGACTGACCATAACTATGCTTACCCTCTTTGCTACTTGAATTCATGATTACTATTTGTATACTAAACCACCACCTACATGTGACCTAGGTAGAGAAATGAGGACCTCCCCTTTGGGATGTTGAGAAAAGTGATAGGATATTTATTAACATTATAGTAGGTTGAAATAATTATGACAATACCTTTTGAGGTTGATAGATTTCTCAATAAGTTAAGAACCATCTTCAAAAGGGTAATGATTGTTTCAGGCCACAGTCCCTAAAAAGGGAAAATAGAGACCCATGAGAATTCTTTGAATAGAATTAGACATGGCCTCATGAAATTTTGATGATTTATAATAACCTTATCTTGCATCCTTTAACATGTAAAATACCCTTGCCAAGTTATAAGGGTAGATGATAGAGGGAAGGTGGTCTTTAAAATCCCTCAAATTACCTATAAAAACACTAAACATAGGTAGTTTAGTCTACAGGCTTAAATCCAAAAGGGACCTTTATCCATCCAAGTTGAAAATTATGTATATTTTATATATATGAATGGTTCCAAATGGCTTAGGTGGTATCTATGGACTTAAAAATCATCAAAAAGAAGCAAAGGTTGTTGTTTTGCCTTCCATACATTTTCCCACTTCGTACATTGTGCAAATAGAGACCTTCAACGAGGTCTTCAAGCTAGGAGTGTCTCAGTCTAAAGGAAGCATAGTTTTGACCTCAATTGAGCATATAATATGATTTCAAGGTGATATATTTGTGGTGTGACCCCAAAGTGGACTCAAGTAGACCTTTCACACCATGATCATCCCAGTTGAGGCCCTTAAACATCCACCTATAGCAAACATAGTTGACAGTGAGCTACATTATTATTTTAGTAGTGTCTTAGAAAATTAAAGGTGAGTAAAGGGTATAAATAGTTATTTTTGTGACTTCAAGACTCTAGAAAGAGTATCCAAACACCCACTCAAGGTCTCATATCCACTTATCGTGAACTAAAATTGACTAAGATAGGGTAGACAGTGACTTGATTTGAGTGTCAAAGTATTATTCTTAGGACCCTAAACCCAAATGCATGAGTAGACATATATCTTATGACCTCATAGGGGTTTCAAGGATACTTACCAGCATATTTCCCAAATGAAAATGTCTTAAGCATCTACAGCAAGTCCCAAAACCCTTGTACATAGTCATAGTCAAGGTAGAACCTAGATAAACAGGGACATAGTGTTTGAAATGATAAATCAAGTGAATGAAAATAGGGGCCAATTGATTTTAGAGCACTCTAGAGATAATTATAAGCATCATCTAAAACTTAAATCATGAAATACACTATCTCTAGGTCCTATAATCTACTTACATCCAACTGTTGATTAAGATAGGCAGGGTAACTCAGTATTGACTAAGTCAAGGCATGTGAAGGTATATAAGGAGTAGAGGTGATAATAAGAACTATAATACTTTAATATACATCATGATTATCTAAGGGATCCATTATAATGGATATATAATCAAATAAAGGACCCCTAGTAGCCTACACTCAGTCTAAAATGCAAACCCTTATAGACAGTGCCCTTTCTACAAGTTTGTCTCATACTTTCATGCATTTAGAAGGTCATATGGGATGACCAGGTGCTCAAAATTTGTGAAAAGAGTCCTCATAACTTTATTAATCCAATTATACATCCAAATTATTTTAATGAATAGGGTAAGTACCCCCTATTTTGTCTCAGATAAGGGGTACTTCCCTAGGGTCAAAACTGATAAGATTTGGAAAATGGAGAGAGAAAGGTGAACCAAAAGTTAAAGGATCCCTAGAGGAAGGTGTATAAAGTTTTAACACACCTATAAAAATCATAAATACTAATTGTGAATAAATGTAACTCAGCATGGCACCTTGTACCAAGGAAGTTGCAAATAGACCCATGAGGTATGGTTATGCCTAAAGACCAAATAGAGGGTCAGTTTCAATTCCAAATATAAGAGAGATTTAGAATGGATTATATCATGTTTATGAGGTCATTGAAAAAAAATTTAATCCTTTTTAGATCAAGGAGGTTGCAAAGAAACCCAATTTTGGCCTAGGAACAAATTTTGGCTTGTGTAAATGGAAAAAAGGGGCTCGAGTGAGCAACTTTGAATGCTCATATATATTATAATGATTTGCATGGTAACTCAAGAAGTTTTTAGATGTAATAAAGGGTCTTATACAAATTTTTTGTGGCATTGGATTGAAATTTGGATTTAAAAACTCTATGAACAATATTTAAGACCAAAAAATAGGTCCAAAACCCTATTAAACCCTTGCCAAGGACCAGTTTTGGGAAATGAAGTTGGATAGATATTAATATGAAACATTTAGTCCAAAATTATGATTGAAGGTTTTATAGGACTCCCTCAGGATACTTCACACCAATATGAGTTGTACGGACTTGTACGAATGGGGGTAGAAATAAGGTTTTTCTCATTGTTTTGTGTGTTGTGTAGGCTACAGGAAGAGTTCAGAGATGAAAAAAATTGGGTGGAATATTAATACTTAATATTACTCCCAATATTCATTTAATTCCCTAAAAAAACTTTTAAGTTCCCCAACTAGGTGATTCAACTCAGCCAATCAAATCCAACATATTAGACAAGCTAGTGAAGAAGATGAAAAACATAAAATGAACTCATTTTAAGGTATCCCTAATGATTACAGGGACATTAAATGTCATTAAACTTTCATCCACTTCTTCCCATCTATTTTCATTAGAAACTAAAGGCAATTTTTAGGCCAAGTGGCTAGGGTGCGATGATGGCTCACTTTCAAAGGTTTTTAGAGGACTAAGCATGCAACCAATCCATGGAGAGGAATGTTTTAGTGTCTCCCCTTCCATTCCAATAATTTTTACTACTCCTCATTAGTTATAATACTTTAAACACCTCCAATCATGAAGATAGTTTTTTCTAGCCAGTTGATGAGTTTTATTGCCACTTTTCAAGAGGTTTGTGACTTGTATTGACAGTTAGAGATCATAATATTTCATGGTTAAGCCTATACCTTATTATCATTAATTTATAACTTATTTTCTCAGCTTGAAAAGTGTCCTTGTGACCCTTGGATTTCTCTCTTCTTCTCTCTCACAAATTTTATAAGAACTAGCAATTTTGGCACTGTATTGGATGTTCCACCTAAGAATGGTGAAGCCCTACTCATTTATATACATTTTGATCAATAAAAATAATAATTTTTACCTCTTCCATGACTATTTATATTTTGTTTCATTCTAATGATTGATTTTGCTTAAGTGACACTCTTGTTTCCTTAACATGTCATCTCATTTTTGCAACCTATTTGCAGTTGGAAAACTTCTTCTTGCAGGCCATATGAAGTGTTTTGAGATATGTCAAGGATTAAGTGAGTTTTTATCTTCATCAATTCCATTCAATACCTATTTTATATTCCTCCTATCCTTATATATCATGTATGACCCCACAATGTAACATTGATGTGAGAATATATAGATTGGAGAAGTGTGTATTTGGTTTGTTCTTTGATTTCAAGTGTAGCATACATATGGTTGGAAGTCATCAGTCTATTTGGTTTATCACCTCCCTTAGGTTATTTTTTTCATTTATATTTCTCCCTTTTCACCTCCCAAAGTTAATATTAGTAGCAATCCAAAGTGGTACATCAAGGGAGCTAGCCATATCTAAAGACTCACCTCATTCCATAGGTTGCCCACAATCTTAGAGATGATTCCATTATGCCACTTAGATGAGGAGAGATTTTCATCTCTTGAAAGGGTGTATATCTAAGTGAAAACATTTTTTTGCATGTTTGGTGGGACTCATGTTCTAAGAGATTGAGAGATTTTTGGTGTTGTCTCTCAACAATCAGCCTTTGGAGGCATCTATCAAAGCATCAATGGTGACTTTGAAGATACATCAACTAGTCAAAAATACTAGATATTCTATTTTAATATTATTTATAACCTTTTCTTATGTTCCTACTTCTTGATTAAGTTTCATGATTGACCTTGGATTTGAGTTTTTTTCCTTACAAGTTGGTGAGACATTACAAGTTTGTGTCATTCCTCATTAATATGAACAAGTCCTTGTTCAACTTTTTCATGATCCTTACCAATCTCAATATGAGCTTCATCAATTCCAATATGATCCTTTTCATCCCTATAAAAATGGTTATCAATATTATAAACCATGGCAGCCATATAGCCCTTCATTTCCCTCTCCATATGGACACCATGTTGTTGGACAATTCTATGAGAATGGCTACCAAAAAACACCTATCTATCAACCTTAATATGAGCCCTATCATTCATTTCATGATGCCTATTAGCCTAAAGAGTATTCCTATCAGCCTTTCCATATAAAATAAGAGGTTTATATGGGTTGTACACAAAGATATCATTGGAAAAATGTAGCTCTTGCTCATGTAGATGTTACTCCTCCTAATCAACCCAAGAATTCACTTCCATTAGAATTCACTAGTGCTTTCATCTTTTCCAAACCCATTCATAAGCCTTATCCTTGATCCCACACTCAATCTACAACCCCTTAACCTTCCACTACATCTCATACTCCATCTCCTTCACCTAAAATCCATGAGCCTATCCATCAAGCCTTCACTACATTTCTTCTCAAAGAGGAACCTATCTTGAGAGAAGAAAGTAAAGAAGAACAAATTCAATGCATGGTTGATCAAGAGACTCTCATGAGTGATTGTGAAAAATAAATCACCATAGGTACTCTCCTTGGTGAAAAAAAGGATAATCCAATACCTAATGTATCTTTGTTTGAAGGAATGTGTATCCATAGAAAAACCCCTTCATTTCACCTTCACCCTAATTTTGAGTTATATGTACCACCTCCACCAACTAGCTCATCTTGTCCTTACCCTATCACTCTTTACCTTGATGTAACTATGGTATGGTAACATAAGGAGGATTATTTAGTTTCAAAATAAAGAGAGATCTTGTTTGAAGAAAACCTACTTCTTTGGCAACCTCATTGGGCTAGATCACATGATTTCAAAATGCCTAGTCTTGGGATCACCATGAAGGAGAAGGAGATGGAAGATCTTTCATACATTGAATAAGATTATACATCTGATCAAAAATTATTATATGATCATCATAATAATGAATTGGAATGTGTTATTAAGGATGGAAAACAAATTCAAGTCATTTCTCAAGAAGTGGAAGTCTTAGATGAGTTTCATGAGACCAAGGTACAAGAAGTAGCTCTTGAAGATGATCATGAGGAAGAAGATATATGGTAGAAGTTCATTGCCATATGTAAGGAATTTAATGATTTGGTTAAATTTTATTCTTATCTAAAATATTTCATAGCTAATGATAAACCCAATCTTGTTGATGAGTCTAATGAATATGAGCTTGAGTGTGTAATCAAACATAAAGATGGAGATCTTTCTGTTGGTCAAGAACCATCTGTCATGAAGCCACTTGATGATGTAATGGATCTTGGAGAACACCATCTTGATGATATCATACATCAATAATATAATATGGAAGAGATAGTGATTCTAGATGATAAAGAGGATAAGGATGATTGGCAGCTACAAATGGAGTTACTTCAAGAACTTGAAGGGCTTTGCCAAGTTGAGGGCCAAGTATATGAAAGGTAAAAGAAGAATTTTACATAGAAAATAATGATAAATATTAGATAGAGTTTGAAAATATCCTTGATGATCTATAATATCTTACAACTGAGGAGAAGCCTAATCTTGTTAAGATCACCATGGAAGACAAGAAGGTATGCCTTGCTCAATCATCAATTGAGTTTGCAATTGAGGATCTACATGACAAGGTTAAAGATGTTTGGATGAAAGAGGAATAATTTTATATTTTATAATTTTTTGAAGATGGTATACTTAAGAGTGTGACAATTAAAGTGTCAAAGGACAATTTTTATCCATAAAACATTTAATCCAAGAGAAGCATGCTTTGCCCCATGTTCCATCTCATGAAGAAGGTGATGCTTCAAACTTTCCCTTTGATCTATGAGGGAGATATGCTCATTTTTAGTTATACATAATTTGTTTTTTTCTAATTCCCTTAAGTGCTTAGAGCACATGTGTGTATCTTGTGAGTTTTCTTTCTTTGTTGTGTGTGTCTTTTGCTTTCTGTGGTAGAGGTAGTCACTAGTGTCTTGTCTTGATCAAAGGTTTGTGGTCAATAGTCAAAATTTTATTGTTTGTATCAGTCCTTAGATGACTCCTAATCCCAATTTACTAATAATTATACTATTCTAGTTAGTATAGTAGGCATACTACCCCTATGAGTCACTAATTTATTAACCAAATTTGACTTTTAAGTCAAATTGGGGCACCCCTAGCAAAAAACATGGATTTTTAGGTATATAAGCAGGTATAATATCATTTCATGAGTTTTTTAATAGGTCATTTGATTTCAAATAATGTTATATTATATTTTCTCAATTATGTTTTATGTCCTTATATCATTTTTGGGTTATTTGATGGGTCAAAATCGTGCATTTAATGTTTTATATGGGTTTCTTGGGAAACATGCTTTTATACAAGTTTCTTGGGAACCATGCAAGTGTAAAAACATTATTTCATGTCCCATGTGTCATTATAAGCCTTATATAATTGAAGCTACTAAAAATATGGTAGGTTGTTCAGAGAAAAGTCAGCTTTCTTGAAGAAAAGGAAGAAAATGGTATTTATACAACCTCTTTGGGAAGTGTGTAACTTTTTAAAGGTGTAAATGTGACTATTAATATTCCCCACACTCATAGCCAGATTTTATTTGATTTGGAAGTGCCATTTTGAGGCCAAAATTGTTCTACTCTTTTCTTGGCTTTCTAAACATACTAAAGTGACTTGAAGAATTTTACTTGGTACAGTCAATACAAGTAGTTTCAAGAAAAACACTCTTAGGGGTGTATTATAAACTCAAATACATTAATTTTAATATCAATAATTTTTATAATTATTAAATTTTCATTATGAATCATCTGTTTGAAGTTGACTATTCAAATTTGCCTATCAATTTATGCACCCTTTAAGTTTTGGTCTTGTTTGGAGAAGTCTATATAATCTAGCTATTGATATTACTTTTATAGGATGCTTATTAATTTTTCTCATGTTCTCCATGATTTTTTTGTTAAGGTGTGGAGCTAAAAGCTTCACCAAAGGAGTGCTTTACAAAAGTTGCAGGATTAGACAATCACCGGCGTCAGTCAAGAGTGACCGACATTGGTCAAGAGCAGACCAGGAGATGCCAGCGTCAGTCATTAATTGGCTAACATTGGTCATAGGCAAACAGGAAGGAACTGATGTCAGTTACCTATGCGTCCAGAAAGTTATTTCTGTGGATAGAACAGATTGTTTGCATGGTAGGATTAAGTGATAGTCTTAAGTCTGCATCTCTATTATTAGTAAGACTGTTTAGAGCCCTTGATTAGGAGGTGCATCTATTGGTTATAATTGTATTGCTCATGATCCCTAATTATTATATAATAGGGATAATTCTTCTTAGCTTATTGTATTATAGTGTGTTGAACAGTATAGAATTGTATATGTGAATCAATCCAGGTTGTTGGAGTTGATTGTAATTGAGAGAGAGCTCTTGAAAGAAAGAGATCTAGATAGAGATCTGTACATCTGAGAGAGGTGTGGAAGAAAAGAAGTTTCTTCAATTGTATTCCTTCTGTAAAGAGTTTAATACAAGTTTTCAGGGTGGTTTCTTGTATCTCTTATTGTTTGCTAATTTTTTATTCCAGTTACTTATCTTTCTGGTTTAATTCCACATTTATTGCTTTCATATTGTAATCAACATTGTTGGTTGATCCCCAACAAGTGGTATCAGAGCTCAGGTTGACTAACAGGTGTTTCAGATCTAGTTAGTGTGTATTGATTATAGGTTACTCATAGGGATTTCTATTTGAGTGGGAGAAGCAATGGCAGAAGAAAGTAAACTGAGAATGGAGAAATTTAATGGCAAAAATTATCAACATTAGAGAATGCAGATAGAGGATTATCTGTATCAGAAAGATATATACTTACCCTTAGGTGGGATTGCAAAGAAGCCCACAGACATGGATGATGAAGAATGGGAAGTTCTTGATAGAAAGGCTCTTGGATCTATAAGATTGAGTCTGGCATCTACTGTGATATCTAATCTATCACAAGCAAAGTCAATGGTAGAGTTAATGACTAATTTAGCAAATTTGTATGAAAAACCCTCAGCTTCAAATAAGGTATATCTTATGAAGCAGTTATTTAATTTGTGAATGCAAGAAGGTGGATCTGTATCTAATCATCTAAATGATTTCCATGTAATTGTAAATCAATTAAGTTCAGTCAATATTGTGTTTGATGATGAAATTAAGGCTCTTTTAATATTATGTTCTTTGCCTAAAAGCTGGCATAGCTTGGTAATGGTAGTTAGTAATACTGCATCTACTTCAAATATTTTAAAAGTAGAGGATGTTGTTAGTGTAATCTTGAATGAAGAAATTCGTAGGAAAAGCACAGAGGAAACATCTGGGAATGCTTTAAGTTTTGAGAGCAGGGGAAGGCAAAAAGAGAAGAACAAGAAAGGGAGATCAAGGTCTAAGTCAAAGGTGAGAAGTAGATCTAAATCCAGAAATGGTAGGAAGCCACAATGTTGGAATTGTGGAAAGATAGGGCACATAAGCAAAGATTGATGGTCAAAACCTAAAGAAGACAATCAGCATGAAGGTAAAGAAGAAGCAAAATTTGCAGGTATTGCACAAGATGCTCTTATATTCTCTTTGCATAATAATATAGAATCTTGGGTGTTAGATTCTGGTGCCTCTTTTCATGCTACCCCTAATAGAGAATATTTTAGTGATTATATCCATGGAGATTTTGGAATAGTGTATTTAGGGGATGATGAGCCTTGTAAAATTATTGGTAAAGGAAAAGTGCAGCTGAAAATGCAAAATGGCAACACATGGGTGTTGAGAGATGTCATGCATGTTCCTAGCTTGAAGAAGAATTTGATTTTTGTAGGAAAGTTAGGGGTTGAGGGTTGTATAGTAACTCTCACAGCTGAATCTTGGAAGGTGACCAAGGGTGCACTTGTAATGGCCAGAGGTAAGAGAGTAGGTACTCTCTATTTATGTAATTATGTTACTAATAATTTTCCTTCTGTATTATCTACTTCAGATGTGGATGCAAAGTTGTGGCACTTTAGGCTCGGCCACATGAGTGAGAAGGGAATGTCTATTCTTAAGTCAAAAGGTAAGCTTTCAAATTTAAAAAGCATAGATCTGGATTTTTGTGAGCACTGTGTTTTTGGGAAACAGAAGAGAGTGAGTTTTCTCAAGACTAGATCAACAAAGAAGAAGCACAAATTGTAGCTTGTTCATGCAGACATGTGGGGACCAGCTCAGGTTGCTTCTATTGGAGGATCACAGTACTTTATCTCTTTCATTGATGATGCTACAAGAAAGGTATGGGTCTATTGTATAAAGAAGAAATTTGATGTTTTTTGACACTTTTAAGATTTGGAAAGCTATGGTTGAGAATGAAACAGGCAGGAGATTGAAGTGCCTGAGATCTGACAATGGTGGTGAGTTCTACAGCTATAAGTTCAACTGGTATTGTTATATGCATGGAATATGTAGGAAAAGGATGGTTCTAAGGACACCTTAGTAAAATGGAGTTACTGAAAGGATGAACAGAACAATAATGGAGCATGCAAGGTGTATGAGATTGCATGTTGGTTTGCCCTTAGAGTTTTGGGCAGAAGCTGTTGATATTGTAGTGTACTTGATTAACAGAGGACCCTCTATAGCTCTAGATGGTGGAATTCTAGAAGAGGCATGGATAGGTAAAAAGGTAGATCTCTCATTTCTCAAAGTTTTTGGTTGTGAAGCCTTTGTGCACGTTGATAAGGAAAATAGAAAGAAGTTGGATGCTAAGTTTATGAGGTGCACATTTATTGGCTATGGCTCTGATGATTTTAGATTTAGGTTTTGGAATCTAGGAACTAACAAAATAATTAGGAGCTGTGATGTTGTTTTCAATGAAAAAGTGATGTATAGTGATCAGCGCAAGAATCTGAATCAATCTAGGTAGAGCAATGGAGAATTAGACAAGGTGACGGTCCAAAATGAGCTCATAGGAAAAATTAATCATAGATAGGAAAACACAAAAACTGACATCGGTCAGGTAGGAACTGATGTCGGCAATACAGGAACTGATGTTGGTCATACAGTGACCAACATTAGCCAAGCAGGAATCAACATTAGTCAGGCAAAATTGACGTCGGCCAGTTACAGGCCTGGAGGTGACTGAGGTCGGTCACTGTCAGAGAATTTGGGCAGATAGAGTGTTGTGAATGAGTCTCAAATGCCCATTAGGAGGTCAAAAAGGGTAAGTAAACGTCCAATTTGATATTCCCCTTCATTATTCTATTTATTGCTAACTGATGGTGGAAAACTAGAGAGTTTTGATGAAGCAATACAGGTGGAATCCAAGAATCAATGGGAGCAAGGCATGAATGAGGAGATTGATTCCTTGAGAGAGAACTAAACATGGGATTTGGTTAAGTTGCTAGCAGGAAAGAAGACACTGAAGAATAGATGGATCTATAGATTGAAGGAAGGTGAGAATGGACAGATGAGATATAAGGCTAGGTTGGTAGTGAAAGGATTTGCATAGAAACCAGGTATTGGTTTTGGTGATATTTTTTCTCTTGTTGTTAAAATGACTTCTATATGAACTATATTGTCTTTAGTTGCTATTGAGGATTTGCATCTTGAGTAGCTTGATGTTAAGACAGTGTTTCTTCATGGAGATTTGGATGAAGAAATATATATGGATCAGTCGGAAGGATTTGAGGTCAAAGGTAAGGAGAAGTTAGTGTGGAGATTGAAGAAAAGCTTGTATGGCCTCAAGCAAGCTCCTAGACAGTGGTATTTGAGATTTGACAGGTTTATGACTAAGCATGGCTACAGTAGGTGTCAATCTAACCATTGTGTCTATTTTAAGAGATTGGATAATGGTAGATATATTATTCTATTGTTGTATGTAGATGATATGCTAGTTGCAGGATCACACATGCAGGATATCTCTGAGCTTAAGGTGAAATTAGCTCACACATTTGCCATGAAGGATTTGGGAGTAGCAAAGAAAATCATTGGCATGAGCATTAAGAGAGACAGGAAAAATCACAGGTTGATTTTGTCTCAAGAGGATTATGTGAACAAGGTGTTGAAATGGTTCAATATGTAGGATGCAAAACCGGTAAGCACACCTTTGGCTGGACATTTTAAATTGAGTAAAGAACAATGTCCTAATTCACATGATGAGGTAAAGTACATGAGTAGAGTTCCATATGCTTCTGTAGTAGGGAGTTTAATGTATGCAATGGTTTGTACTAAACCAGATATTGCCCAAGCAGTGGGAGTTGTAAGTAAGTATATGGCCAATCCAGGAAAGGAGCACTGGAAAGCCGTTTAGTGGATCCTTAGATATCTGAGAAGAACCAGTAGTAGGAATTTGTGCTATGGAGGTTTAGATACTTCTCTACATGGTTATGTATATTTAGATATGGCAAGTGATTTGGATGGCAGAAGGAGCACCACAGGATATGTTTTCACTGTTGGTGGAACGGTGGTTAGCTAGATATCAAAGTTGCAGAAGGTTGTTGCCTTGTCAACTATAGAAGCAGAATATATTACAGTCACAGAGGCTAGCAAAGAGATGATATGGATGGCACGGTTCATGGAAGAGCTTAAAAAGGAGCAAGAGAGTTGTAGAATATACAGTGATACTTAGAGTGCAATTCATTTGGTTAAGAATTCAGCCTTTCATTCAAGAACAAAGCATATACAGCTTAGGTACCACTTCATTAGATAGGTATTGGAGGATGGTGAGTTGAAGCTGGAGAAGATCCATACAGATAAGAACCCTGCTGATATGTTAACCATTCTAGTAACAAAGGAGAAGTTAAATCTTCATTGAACTTCTATTGGTCTTCATGATTGAGTTGAAGATGGAGGAGCTAGAAGATATTGCTATATAGGTACTGGTGCAGCTGTTTATCTCCAAGTGGGAGATTGTTAAGGTGTTGAGCTAAAAGCTTCACCAAAGGAGCGCTTTGCAAAAGTTGCAGGATTAGATAGTCACCAGCATCAGTCAAGAGCGATCGACATCAGTCAGGAGCAGACTAGGAGATGCCAGTGTCAGTTATTAATTGGTTGACATTGGTCACAGGCAAATAGGAAGGAACTAATGTCGATTACCTGTGCATCCAGAAATCTATTTTTGTGGATAGAACAGATTGTTTGCATGGTAGGATTAAGTGATATTCTTAAGTCGGCATCTCTATTATTAGTAAGACTGTTTAGAGCCCCTTATTAGGAGGTGCATCTATTGGTTGTAATTGCATTGCTCATGATCCCTAATTATTATATAATAGGGATAATTCTTCTTAGCTTATTGTATTGTAGTGTGTTGAACAGTACAGAATTGTATATGTGAATCAATCCAGGTTGTTGGAGTTGATTGTAATTGAGAGAGAGCTCTTGAGGGAAAGAGATCTAGATAGAGATCTATACACCTAAGAGAGGTGTGGAAGAAAAGAAGTTTCTTCAATTGTATTCCTTCTATAAAGAGTTTAATACAAGTTTTTAGGGTGGTTTCTTGTATCTCTTATTGTTTGTTGTTTTATTATTCTAGTTACTTATCTTTCTGGTTTATTCCACATTTATTGCTTTCATATTGTAATCAACATTGTTGGTTTATCCCCAACATTTTTCACATCTGGAGTTGATTTGATATTCGAAGTAACTCACTTTGCAAGATGAAGTCACTATGTGCAGTTTTAGCCATTCTCACTACTTTCAAAAAGTTGTATTCTTTACATAAGCTTCATTTGAATGGGTAATGGTTTATTTTATGTTTACATGTCATGGGGACCACATATTTATATTTTTTGGTCTCACAACCCATAGTTTTCTCAAAACCCATGTCTCCACCATGTTAGACTAGTCATTCAACACTCTGCCTACCTTATTCCACATGTTTGCAAGCGGATTTCACATTGAAGGAGATTTTTAGAACTTGTTTCAATATATTATTGGTGGAAATAATGTATTTGATGTTTTTATTTTGAGTTTGAGTTGCTTTTGGGCTTCATTCATCCTCATTTTCTACTCCATTCCAAGCATCCTGCATATAATTCATGTGTACATACAAGAGTCTTTAATAAAGTCATGATGAGAAGAGAAAGGCTTGATAAGGTTTTAAAATTCTTAGGATTGTTAAGATTACATTTGGAGACTTTATGAAAACATAGGACTGACCATAACTATGTTTACCCTCTTTGCTACTTAAATTCATGATTACTACCTATATACTAAACCTCTACCTACAAGTGGCCTGGGCAGGAAATGAGGACCTCCCCTTTGGGATGTTGATACAAGTGATAGGATCTTTCTTAACATTATATCAAGTTGAAATCATTATGACAAGACCTTTTGAGGTTGATATATTTCTCAAAAAGTTGAGAACCATCTTCAAAAGGGTAATGACTATTTTAGGCCACAGTCCCTGAAAAGGGAAAATAGAGACCCATGAGCATTATTTGAATAGAATTAGACATGACCTCATGAACTTTTGATGATTTCTAATAACCTTATCTAACATCCTTTAACATGGAAAAGACCCTTTCCAAGTTTGAAGGGTGGATGATAGACAGAAGGTGGTCTTCAAAAGCCCTCAAAGTGCCTATAAAAACACTAACCATAGGCAGTTTAGTCTATAGACCTAAATCCAAAAGGGACCTTTATCCATCCAAGTTGAAAATTAGTTCTATTTTCTATATATTAATGGTTCCAAATGGTTTAGGTGGTATTTATGGACTAAAATATCATCAATGAGAAGGAAAGGCTATTGTTTTGTCTTCCATACATTTTCCCACTCTGTACACTATGCAATAGAGACCTACATCAGGGTCTTAAGTCTAGGAGTGTCTCAATCCAAAGGAAGCATAGTTTGGACCTCCATTGAGAATATAAGATGAGTTCAAGGTGATATAGTTTTTGTGTGACCCCAAAGTGGACTCAAGTAGACCTTTTCACACCATGATCATCCTAGTTTAGGCCCTTAAATATCCACCTATAGCAAACATAGTTGAAAGTGAGCTATATTATTGTTTTGGAAATGTCATAAAGCATTCAAGGTGAGTAAATGGTATAGATAGTTGTTTTTATGACTTTAATACTCTAGGAAGAGTTTCCAAACACCCACTCAAGGTCTCATATCCACTTATAGCCATCTAGAAATGATTGAGATAGGGTAGACAGTGACTTGATTTAAGTGTCAAAGTATTGTTCTTAGGACCCTCAACCCAAATGCATGAGTAAACATCTATCTTGTGACCTCATAAGAGTTTCAAAGAGACTTACCAGCATATTGCCTAAATGAAAAGGTACTAATCATCGATAGCAAGTCCCAAAACCCTTGTATATAGTCATAGTCAAGGTAGAGCCTAGATAAATAGGGGGTAGTGTTTGAAATGATGAAGCAAGTGACTCCAAATAGGGGCCAAGTGATTTTAGAGCACTCTAGGGAGCATATTAAGCATCGTGTAAAACTTTAATCATGAAAGACACTATCTACAGGTCCTAAAATCCAATTACAACTAACTATTGACTGAGATAGGTAGGGTAACTTAGTCTTGACTGAGTCAAGGCATGTGAAGGTATATAGGGAGTAGAGGTGATAGGAAGAAATAAATATACTTTAATATGGATCATGATGATCTAAGGGATCCATAATAATGGATATACAAGAAAATAAAAGACACCTAATAGCCTACACTTAGTCCAAAATACAAACCCCTACAGACAGTGCCCTTTCTACAAGTCTATATCATACTTTCATGAATTTGGAAGGTCATATGGTATGATTGTTGACCTTTTTCTGGTCATTTAGAGTAAAAAATGGGCACCCCCTCTTTTGTGCATAAGTTTTCAATCCATGTTTTGGCTAAAATCATTCATCAAGGTTCCATGTCAAACCTGTTCTATGAGAAGACCAAGTGTTCACCTCATTTCGTTTAACCAAGTGTATTTTAGGTTTGTCAAGGGGAACTACTTCAGGATTTCCAAATGCAATTACTTGGTCCCCATAGTGTATTTTAGGTTTTGTAAACCACTTATGAAATTTCATAAGTAAAGTCACTTGCAAAACCTAATTTGGTATTGTTAGACCAAATCAAGATCTCCAAATGACTTCACTTATTTTGTCTTATAAGCAAAAGTAATCTAGAAATCCAAATGGGTCAAGACAATTGCAATTAGGTTTGTTAAGGGGTATTACTCATTAAATTTCATAAGTTTGAATAGTTCTAAAGTCTAAAGTAAGAGGCATTGGAGAACTTGAAAGGGTCTATAAAAAACATTTGGGTTTGTCAAGAGGCCTTACTTAAGGAATTTTATGAGTAAGTTCTTTTCAAGGACCTGATTCAGTCTAAGTAGCTTGCAAAGGCAAGGAATTTCCTTAAAGGGAACTTCAAATGCATGTAGGGCAATTGCAAAAGTTTTAAAGGGTAAGTGTCTTTGCAGAGGGCACTTGGTCAAGAAAGAGGACTCTTTTTACTTTTCCAAAGGGTCATTTTCAAAGTTTTTGAAGGGAAATTACCCTTACAAAGGAAAATTTTAGATGGGAGAAGCCTTTGTGGAGGACACTTTAAGAAAGAGAGGATGAAGACAAAATTCTTGAAGGGCACATGCCCTTTGAGAAAAGAATCAATCAAAGGAAAGAATTCCTTTAGACAAAATGTGCAAAGGAATTCTTTCAGACATTTTGTCCAAAGGAAAGCATAGCACAAAGGCCTATCGAAAGAAAGGAGCAAAGGCAAGCCTAAAAGAGAATTCCTTCAGATAAAATGTCTAAAGAAATTCCTTCAAACATTTAATCCAAAGAAATTTTACATTACTAAAAGCCCAAAGTCGACGATGATAGAAGAAAGATGAAAGGAAATCCTTCGAATAAAATATGTGAAGGAAATCATTCAGACATTTTTTCTTAAGGACATGGTGAAGACAAGCCCACCTAAAGGAAAAGACAAGGAAAAAGGATAGAAGTGAGAAAATAAATTCAAAGACCTAAGAGCCCAAATAAGTTTGGAAAATGGAAAAGATCAATACAAAGGCCCAAGAAATAATAAGGGCCTGAGAACCCAAATGGTTAAAGACAAAAGGAAACAATCCAAGGTAAAGGGAAACAACAAAGTAAAATAAAAAAAGGTGGATAACCTAGAACATGGCCATAGAACATAATAAAGTAAAATATCAAAACATTCCAAGTGGTGTGATAAGTCAAAAGCATAAACCCAAGGACTAACTAGACTAAGGCAAGCGGCACATGTGTCATCAGCAAGAAGATTAAATGCACTTAGGTGAAATAGTCTCTACCAAAAACTAATAAAAGGATTGGTTTCAAATTATAGAAGGTGCAGTTGTATTTGCATGCCAAGATTTTAATGTGCATCCAAGTCATGCCCAGGCATTGAAGAAAACATAGTCCAGCCATAATAACTTTAGGATGGCTTTGTCAGTTGCTAGAAGGAGTAACACATACTTTTATAAGCTAAGGACAATAAAGGTAGTAGTTTGGATAGCCTACAACATGGTTTCCATATGTAAATTTGGAAAACATGGTAGTAGCATGGCCTCTTATCTCAGTAGATGTTTGACTCAGCATGGGTCTCCTTTCCTAAGGATTTATTAGCTTCTAGTTCCAGCACTCTATATATTGTAACTTCTCATTTGAGGAAGGGATATCTTAGCTTGTATGGAGAAGCCCTGTAAAATTTTACCTCAAATCTAAGATAATGCATTTACCTTATTTTAAGTATTGCACTGAGCACACATTTGGGTGTTAGTTTTGTGAAAGTGTGCTCTCTTTATTCACCTTCATGTGCTAACCCTAAAAATGTCTAGTGTATGTGTTTTCTTCTCTTACAAGTCATAGGAATTGTCTAAAGAAGTATAGGCAAGTGAATAGGCTGCATATTAGTGTGTCTTAGAACACCTTTTGTGTTAGTTTTTTCCTTTCTTATCTCCCCATACGACCCGCTACTAAAACATTATTACAAGGAAGGTCTCATTTTGAGTGAAGTGTAGGCTAGCTTGTCTTGATTTAAATTATATGTCAAAGCTGAGTAGACCATCCATTTAGTGCATCACCACATAATTTAAGTTCTTATTTCAGCATTTTTCTTTCCCTTTTTATCCCCCAAAGTAGTTAGTAGTAGGAAATCTAGGGCCTTAAGGTGCATCAAGGGGAGCTAGCCCCTAATCTAGAGATTCATCCCTCACATTTGCCACCCATAACAAGAGGGATGTCTCCATTATGTCATGTGGATGAAGAGAGATGAGCCTCCCTTCAGAGGGTGCAATCTACCTTATCAATAGTTTTTAAAACACCTTGTGGGACCAATTTTTGTGTCCTACAAGTTTCAAGATTGGTGTTGGTCTTGATATTATTAAAAGATCAAAAATAATGAGTTATATTGAGCACCTAGTGACTCCATTTAGGAACCAAATCTCTGATTAATGACTATCTTGGTATCCCATGCCAAAGGTCACTACAAGATCTTCTTCTAGGGGTGTCCCTTTTAAACTTGTTGAGTTACCTTTGAACTCAACAAAGAGACTAAGATTTGAAAATATCCACCCTTAAGTAGGAAGCCATTTTCCTAAGCTAGCCATAAAATATACCTACTCAAGGAGACCCCTGTTGAATCCTTTCACAGCCATAATAGCCCCTAGAGCTTTCCCTTTTGTGGCCTTTAATGGTTAAAGTCCCTTGGACCTTCGGCAGTATGACCCAATTCCAGGGATAACTCTCAAAAGTGTTCCTCCCTTTAGTGGAGAGGGCCCAATCACTACTATCGAGCATATTAGAAACATAGAAAACATTTGCAACATCTATAATATCATTGAAGAAAATGTATTTATTAGATTATTAGCCTTGTCCTTCAAAGGGAAAGTTTTGTACTTGTATGGACCTTGTCTATGAACTCAATTGGCTCATGGGATGAGTTAGGGACCCTCTTGACTAATAGGTTTAGGGAAAAAAGTGACCATTTGTCTCTAGTTGAGTAGTTAACCACCATGAAGAGAGCCCCATATGAGTTTATGCAATATTTTAACACTAAGTTCCAAAAGACTTGGGATAAGATCCCAATTCTTGTGAGGCCAACCCCAAGCTATGCTTTCCTTTACTACTTGAAGGCCCTAAATAGTGACATTATTGTCATGATACATTCCATGGGTGGAAATACTCTACCCACTACTTATGAGATAGCCATAACTACTAAAAATTGCCTTGTTCAAGTAGGAAAGATAACTCCTAGACCTCTTATGCCACTCTTTCTTGATTTACAACCCTCAGTCAAGCCTGCTTTACCCACTCTAGCTCATCTACCTAATCAAGAGAAGTTGGTTGCTACCCCTAAAAATGACATCCATGAAGTTAAGAGCCTAATATAGAGTGTTACCAATGAGTTATTTTCCCTCAAAAGACAATAAGCTCAGAGTTATAGGCCAAATGAAGGCTACTAGTAGTTTGGGCAAGAAAATAGGCCTCCCTTCTATAATTATAATCAAGGGCAAGGTCAAATTACACATGTCAAGCCTTATCAAAGATATAATCCAAATTCCCCTTCATATTCCAAGGATCTTATCCCCATGAAAAATAATTTGGTGCAAGAGCAGCCCAACTATCCACCCTTGGAGCATGGCTAAGTACAGGTTGTTTATGCCAATGAGCTACCAAATCAAAGCATGACTACACAAGGTGATTAGGTAACCCAATTCTCAAATTTTGAGATGTCAACACAACTTGGGATAGATATCAGGTAGGCTCATTTTGATTCCACTCTCATGAATCACATGGAAGGAGAGTTTTATGCAGTCAACTTGTGGGGAGCAGAAATAATTATAAAGTTGGTGTTGCATCCAATATTAGGTCTAAAAGGAGAGCCATTGATTAAACTAAAGTAGCCACTCAAGCAAATACTATGTCTCTTTCACCCAATCAAGTAGGGAGTGTACCTGAAACATCCCCAAGAGCACAATAAAATCAAAAGTTTCCCAATTTTAGGCCAATGGTTGCAGCTTTAGCTCCTCAAGTTGCATCACAGGTGATGAATGTTCCCAAGGAGAACTCTAAAGGGGGAAATCCTTCAATCAATTTGGTGGAAAAAATGAAGAAGATGCACATGAAAATATCATTATGGGATTCTTTATCACTACTAGGACAAAAATATATACTCCAAAAGGAATTGTATGACTTGGGTGAGCAGGGTGTCCCAACAAGAAATGATAATGTGTTGGAGCTAAATGGGGCTCCCCCCATGACTAGTCAAGCAAAGAAAGATGAGAAGGTCCCCCCTTATATTTGTCCCTAATTATTGGTGATTTCTTGGTCCACAATTACATCATTAATAGTGGATTAATCACCTCAGTTATGCCTAAATGCATAGCTGATAAGTTAGGCCTTAAGTATGAGCAAATCACCAAAGGACTTTCACAGTTGGGTGGATCACCAAGTAAGACTTTAGGAGTGGAAAGAGTCTTGAATCTAACTATCCATGCATTTCCAACCTTCTCAATTCTCCATGATGTGGTGTGGCAAATTTTCCTCCTTACTTTGTTCTTTACTTGTCAAGGGATTTCATCTCCAAGATAGGTGGATACTTGGCAGCCAACTAGTCTTACATGGTTTTCAAGACAAAGTATGGAACCAAAGTGAAAATTGATTCAGAGCCCATCCACAAGGATCACCTAGATCCATACTCACCTAAAGTGGCAAATGTGAACTACACAATCATTGATAAAGAATATCTCTAGGTGGATCAATCTCCATCATCTTCCCTTGTAGGAGTTACTAACCTACTCTTAGATGAATGGGGAAATGACAACTTTGAGCATGATCATTATATTTCATTAAATAATATGGTCTTGGATTCTACTACATGCATGAGAAATATTCTTTCATACCAAAACTGATGAAGATAGACTAAGAGGATTTTGGTTTATGGCAGTTGTTCTTTGATGGATCTAGAAGCAAGTTGGGAGCTAGTGGTGGGGCAATATTGGTTTCACCTTCAAAGGACAAATATTTCTCAACTTTTAGGTTCTATTCCTCCTACACCTAAAATGTAGTAGAGTATAAGGCCCTTCTTCATGGCCTATAATGGGCAAGGAATAGAGGAATCAAAGAATTGCAGGTGTTTGGAGATAGTGAGCTGATTATGAACCAAGTGAGAGGTCAAAACTTGACCAAGAACTCCTTACTCAAGTCTAACAAGCATAGAGTGTGGGACCTTGTAGATAAATTCATTGCTTTCAACATCACTTCCATTCCAAGAGAGGAAAATAATTATGTTGATATACTAGTAGCAGTTGGTTCTTAGTTTTACATCCTAAAGGGGATAAGACAAAGCAAAAATCAGCATCATTTAAAGGTGATTGTGAGGCCTTCCATACCAAACAATGTCACAAATTGGTAGGTGTTTGAAAGTGACTAGAAAATATATCTTTTATTGTAGGAAGAAGCTAAGTTTGCTTCCAAAAATTATTCCAGATTATAGCACCAATATGATGGTTAGATTGTTTAACTAAAGACCAACTAGGTTCCCAAAGGTTTGGTAACTCTTGAGAGCATTTTCAATGAATATGAACGCTCAAGAGAGACAAAGCAAGCATGTTAACCAAGAATTAAAATTATGAAAGGGTAGATATCTACAAGGGTAAGTTGTTTGCACTTGGGAAGGTGTGTACCAATGAGGAAAACTATGCTTTCATTATGTTATGCCAAGAGTTTATTAATGTCTTCACTTGGGAGTATGGTGATTTGAAGGGCTTTGATCCAAGCTTGGCCCAACACACCATTGAGTTGGAGGAAGGTGGTAAACCCATCAAGAAAAATCAAAGCAAAATCAATCCAAATGTTGATCTTTTCATGAGGAAGGAGCTCACCAAATTGATCGAGTCTAGGATCATTTTCCCTATCAAACACTCTTCTTGGCTGGCCAATTTGGTCCCTGTTAGGAAGAAGAATGGAAGAGTTAGATTGTATGTGGATTTTAGAGAAATTAATAGAGTCTTATTAAGAGATCACTATCCCCTTCTAAGTATGGATAAAATTATTTAGATGGTGATAGGTAGTGAAAGGTTATCTCTCCTAAATGGCTACTCTGAGTACAATCAAATCCTGGTGCAAGAATGTGATCAATATAAGACAACCTTCACCACCAAGTGGGGAACATATGCCTATAGGAAGATGCCACTTAGATTTTAAAATGCTAGATCTACCTTCTAACATGTTATAGACATGGCTTTCCAAGGTTTGATCAATGACATTGTGTTAGTTTATCTTGATGATGTGACAGTCTTCTCCAAGGAGGCAAGTGAACACTTGAAGCACCTAGGGCAAATATTGAAAGGTGTAGAGAGTTTGGCATCTCTCTCAACCTAAATAAATCTTTGTTTGTCATCCATGAAGGTAAGCTCTTGGGCCATGTCATCTCGAAGGAAATATGGTTCATTGATCTAAAGAGGGTGAATGCCATCTTAACATTGTCCTTACCTAAGCACAAGAAGGGCCTACAAGGTTTCTTTGATAAAATAAATTTCATTAGTAGATTCATTCCTAACTTTATTGATATTTTCAAGCCACTAACTTCCATGCTAAGGTAGGATGAGACATTCACATAGACAGTAAGAAGAGAAAGCTTTGAAGGCATTAAGCAAGTTATTGCTCAAGCTCCTACCTTGGCTAGTCCAAACTTCTCTAAGGAATTCAATCTATACACCTTTGGGAATGAAGAGGTAATATTTGTTATGCTCACTCGAGTAAATGGTGATAATTTAGAATAGCCTCTTATTTTTTTTATCCAAGGTTTAGAAGGCTATGAGGTTAGATACATGTATGTTGAGAAGTAGGTGCTTGTATTCATACAAAGTTTGAAGAAGTTTAGACATATGTTGTCTAGCAGAAAATTTTACATCATGGTGTCACATCCTAGTGTAAAAAACTTATTGCTAAATCAAGACTTGAATGAGAAAAGGGTAGGTTGGACCACCAAAGTAATGGAGTATGATTTATAGATCAAGATCACCAAGCTAGTAAGAGGAAGAGGGATATGTGAACAACTTGCTACAAATTTGAAAGAGCCAAAGGAGGACATTTTGGTACTCTATGATGAACCTACAGTAGTTATACCTACAATCATGAAGAGCTAGGTGCAAGACATGGTTCATTTCCTTCAAACTGGTGAGTGTCCACAAGGTCTTGATAGGACCAAGAAGAGGTATTTTAGACTCAAATATCTTCCTTATGTCCTAGTTGATGGAGTTATATTTAGAAAAGACTTTTTAGGAGTGATCTTGAGATGCATTGATTTAGACCAAGTTGACAAGGTACAGTCTGAGTTCCATGATGGACTAGCTAGTGGCCACTTTGCTCCTAAGGCCATAGCTATAGTTTGGTTAATTTTGGCCTAGTTTTTTTAAATACACTCATGCTTGGGTGATTAAATGTAAAAAATGTGCCTTCTTTGATGGGAAACAACACCTGGTTGCCATGCCTCTTCATCCTATTCCAGTGGAATAGTCATTCATGCAATGGGGGTTAGGCTTCATAGGGTTGATCAAATCTCCTTCTAGTGTTAGCCACAAGTGGGTTTTGACTACCACCGATTATTTCACATGGTAGGTAGAGGTCATAGGTTTGAAAGAGGCCAATGAGAGTATAGTTCAAGACTTATATGAAGGCATAGTGATAAGATTTAGGGTCCCGGCCACAATCATTTTTGACAATGCATTAGCTTTTTTGGGAATAAAGACAAGTGAGTGGGCATTAAAGTATGGCATCTATCTCAACACTTCTTCCAACTACTATCCATAAAGAAATGGGTTGGTTGAGTCTACAAACAAGAATTTGATTAGAATCATAAAGAGGACAATGGATGAACATCAAATAACTTGGCATGCTGAGTTGAAGATAGCTCTTTGGGTAGATAGGATCACTCCAAAGAGGGCAATCAGGAATTCACCATACACACTTGTGTATGAAAGGGAAGCTAGACTTCCTATCTCACTTGAGTTACCAGCCTTAGATCCTACCCATCAATTGTAATTGATGGAGAGTGACATCTTAGAAGTTAGGTATTGTGAGCTAATGGAGCTTCAAGAGGTGAGAGACCAAGCTATGGATGTCATGACTAGCCACCAATAGTAAACAAAGAAGCATTTTGAAAAAAGTTCTATGCCAAGAAGCCTCTCATAAGGTGACATTGTCTTGAAGTGGGATAAGGACTGAGCTAAGCCTAAAAGACATACAAAGTTTGATGCTTTATGGAGTGGCCCATATGTCATCACCTAGTGCAAGCAACATAATGTTTTCCAACTCTCCAAGTTAGATGGTGAAGAGCTACATATCCTAGTCAATGGGATATACCTTAAGCATTATTACTAAGTTTCTTTTATCATGTACATAGTTTTCCTTGTTTTTCCTCTTTTTCCCTAAGTGTTGTTGCACAAGTATGTTATTTTTTATCTTTGTTGCATGTTGTTTTTCCTTGTTGTTTGAGGTAAAGCTTTGTTGGCTCAAGGGTCTTTACAAGGCTATTTTAACATGCTCAGGATGCATTCTGACTCCATGCCCAATGGACTTTGAGGCTACTAGTCTTCCCAAGCATAACAGGCATGTTTTTCCTATGAGTCGTTAATTTGTTGACCATTTTTTGGTCATTTAGAGTAAAAAATGGGCATGCCCTCTTTTGTGCATAAGTCTTCAATCCATGTTTTGGCTAAAATCATTCATCAAGGTTCCCTATCAGACTTATTCCATGAAAAGACCAAGCGTTCACCTCATTTTGTTTAACCAAGTGTATGTCAGGTTTGTCAAGGGGAACTACTTTGGGCTTTCCAAATGTAATTACCTTGTGCTTATAGTGCATTTCAAGTTTTTTGAACCACTTTACTTATGAAAATTTCATAAGTAAAGTCATTTGCAAAACATGATTTGGTCTTGCTAGACCAAATCAGGTTCTCCAAATGACTTTACTTGTTTTGTCTTATAAGTAGAAGCAATCTAGAAACCTAAATGGGTCAAGACAGTTACAATCAAGTTTGATGAGGGGTCATACTCATGAAATTTCATAAGTTGGAGTAGGTCTAAATTCTAAAGTAGGAGGCATTAGAGAACCTAAAAGGGTCTAGAAAAAACATTCAAGTTTTTCAAGAGGCCTTACTTAAGTAACTTTATGAGTAAGTTCTTTTTAAGGACCTGATTGAGTCTAAGTGGCTCACAAAGGCAAGGAATTTTATCAAAGGGCACTTTAACTGCGTGTAGGGAAATTACAAAAGTTCTAAAGGGTAAGTGTCTTTGTGGAGGGCACTTCATCAAGAAAGAGGACTCTTTTCACTTTTCCAAAGGGTCATTTTTAGAGTTTTTGAAGGGCACATACGCTTACAGAGGACACTTTTGGATGGGAAAAGCCTTTGCGAAGGGCACTTTAAGAAAGAGAGGATGAAAACAAAAGGCCTAAAGGGCACATGCCCTTTGGGAAAAGAAGCAATCAAAAAAAAATTCCTTTGAACAAAATGAAAAAATTAATATGAAGGTTAGAGAAATAAAAGGTGCTTGAGAACTCGAATGGTTAAAGATAAAAATAAAAAAGCCAAGGTAAAGGGAAATAACAAAGTAAAAGAAAATAGGGTGGATAACCTAGAATGCGGCCATGCAGCACAATAAAGTAAAAGCTCAAAATGTTCCAAGTGGCGTGACAAGTCAAAAGCATAGACCTAAGGACTAAATAGACCAATGCAAGTGGCACAGGTGTCATCAACAAGGAGAGTAAATGTACTTAGGTAAATAGTCTCTACCAAAAACTAATAAAAGGATTAGTTTTTGAATGATAGAAGGTGCAACCATATTTTCATGCCAAGCTTTTAATGTGCAGCCAAGTCATGCCCAAGCATTGAAGTAAACATAGTCTAGCCATGATTACTTCAAGATGGCTTTGTCAGTTGTTGGAAGGAGTAGCACATACTTTTATAAGCCAAGGACAACAAAGATAGCAGTTTGGATAGCCTACATCATGGTTTATATATGTAAATCTAGAAAACATGGTAGTAACATGGCCTCCTGTCTCAATAGATGTTTGACATGGCATGGGTCTCCTTTCCTAGGGATTTGTTAGCTTCTGGTTCTATCACTATATATATTATAATTTCTCATTTGAGGAAGGGATCTCTCAACTTGTATGGTGAAGCCCTACAAAATTTTACCTTGAATCTAAGACAAAGCTTTTACCTTATTTTGAGTGTTGCACTGAGCACACATTTGGGTGTTAGTTTTGAGAAAGTGTGTTCTATTTCTTTACCTTCATGTGTTAACCCCAACAGTGTCTAGTGTTTATGTTTTCTTCTCTTGTAGGTCACAAGAAGTGTCTGAAGAAGTATAGGCAAGTGAATAAGTTACATAGTAATGTGTCTCAAAACACCTTTTGTGCTAGTTTTTTTCCCTCTTATCTCTCCATAGGACCCCCTACTGAAACATTGTTTCAAGGAAGGTATCATTTTGAGTGAAGTGTAGGCTAGCTTATCTTGATTTAAAGTGTATGTCAAAGCTGAGTAGACCATCCATTTGGTACATCACCACATAGTTTAGGTTTTTATTTCAGTATTTTTCTCTCCCTTTTCATCCCCCCAAGTAGTTAATAGTGGGAAATTTAGGGCCTCAAGGTGCATCAAGGGGAGTTATCCCCTAATCTAGATATTCATCCCTCATGTTTTCCACCCAAAGCAAGAGTGATGTCTCCATTGTGTCACATGGATAAAGAGAGTTAAGCCTCCCTTCAGAGGGTGCAATCTACCACATCAACAATGACTAGGTGCTCAATATTGTGTAAAGAATCATCACAACTTGAGGTATCCAATGATACATCTAAATTGTTTGAGGGAATAAGGGAAGTACCCCCTATTTTATCTCAGATAGGGGTACTTCCCTAGGCTCAAAACTGTTAAGATTTGGAAAATGGAGAGAGAAAGGTGAACCAAAAGTTAAATTAGCCCTAGAGGAAGGTGTAGAAATTTTTAACACACCTATAAAAATCATTAATACCAATTATGAAGGATTGGAACTCAATAGGGCACCCTGTACTAAGGAAGTTGCAGACAGACCCATGAGGCATGGTTATGCCTAAAGACCAACCAGAGGTTGGTTTCAATTCCAAATACAAGATAGATTTATAATGGATTAGATAATGTTTTGGAGGTCATTTAAAATGTTTTTAAGCCTTTGGAGAGCAAGGATGTTGCAAATAAACCCAATTTTAGCCTAGGAATAACTTTTGGCTTATGTAAATGGAAGAAAGGGGTTCAAGTGACCAATTTTGAATGCTCATATATCTTCTAATGATTTGCATGGTAACTCAAGAAGTTTGGATAAGCTAGATAGGGTCCTAGCCAAATGTTTTATAGCACTGGATTGAAATTTAGACATGCAAACTCTATGAACAATCCTTAAAACCAAAAAATAGGTTCAAACCCCTACTAAACCCTTACCAAGGACCTATTTTGGAAAATTAAGTTGGATAGATATTAAGATGAAATATTTTGTCTTTAATGATGATTTTAGGTTGAATAGTACTCCCTTAGGATACTTCACACCAAGATGAGTTGTACGGAGTTGTACGGATGGGGGTAGAAATAGGGTTTTTCTCACTATTTTGTGTTTTGTGTAGGATACAAGAAGAGTTAAGAGATGAAAAAAAGTTTGGATGGAATATCAAGAATTAAGATAAATCCTAATATTCATTTAATTCCCTGAAACAACTTTAATTATTCTAACTAGGTGATTTAACTCAGCCAGTCAAATCTAGCATACTGGACAAGCTAGTGAAGAAGATGGAAAACTTTAAATAAGCTCATTTTAAGGTGTCTTTGATGCTTATAGGACCATGTAAGGTCTTTGAAATTTTAATACACTTCCTCCCATGTATTTTCATGAGAAAATAAATGCATTTTGGATGCCAAGTGGGTAGGGTACATGAAAGGGTAGTTTTTTGGATAGCAGATGATGATGGTTCACTTTCAAAGGTTTCTAGAGGACCAAGCATGAAAAAAATGAATGAAGAGGAATTTTTAAGAGTATCCCCTTCCATTAAAATCATTTTGGCTTCTCCTAATTATTTATATGATGTTAAAATAACTCCAATCATTAAGGCATTTTTTTAAGCCAACTGAGGACTTTTTTTGCCACTTTTCATGAGGTTTATGATTTGGATTGACATTTAGAGCTATTGATCTTGAATTTTCAAACCCATAACTTATTATCATGCATTTATAACTTATTTTTTATCATCTTTAAAAATGTTTTTTTACCCTTAGACTTCTCTCTTCCTCTCTCTCTCACAAGTTCTATAAGAACTAGCCATTTTGGCATTGTATTGGATGTTCTACCTAAGTATGGAAAATCCCTACTCATGTGTATACCTTTTGATCAATTAAATGACTAAGTGTTACCTCTTATATGACTATTTATATTGTGTTTCATTTGAATGATTTATTTTGCTTAAGTGACACTCTTGTTTCATTAGCGTGTCATCTCATTCTTGCAACCTATTTGTAGTTAGAAATATTCTTCTTGCAGGGCATGTGAAGTATTTTGAGATATGTCAAGGACTAAGTGATTTTTTCTCTTCATAAATGTCATTCTAGGCCTCTTTTCTAGTCCTCTTAGCCCTGTATATCATCTATGAGCCCACAATGTAACATTGATGTGAGAAGATGTAGATTAGAGAAGTGTATGTTTGGTTTGTTCTTTGATTTCAAGTGTAGTGTACATATGGATAGAAGTCATCAATCTATTTAGTGTATCACCTTTTTTAGGTTAGTTTTTTTCAATTATCTTTCTCCTTTTTCACCCTCCAAAGTTAGTAGTAGTAGTAGTAGCAATCCAAAGTGGTACATCAAGGGACCTAGCCCTATCTAGAGACTCACCTCATTCCTTAGGCTGCCCACAAGCCTAATGGTGATTCCATTGTGCCACTTGAATTAGGAGATATTTTCATATCCTCAAAGGGTGCATATCCAAATGGAAATAACTTGTTATTAAAAAAAAATCATAAAGAATTGTAATTATTTATTTATTGTACATTGACAGTAGTGATTGTAGACTTGTATCAGCCCTTACTGAGTTAATGTAATTACTTTCTATATTCACATTATGATGTGTTCTCATTATACTAGAGATAAATGACATATGATGTAATGTGCTTTCTTAATTATTATCACACTTAGAGTATTTTGTATGATCTCTAATTAGATTCTCATGGTGAAATATATTTATGGTATATGTGTGTTTTTTATAAAAATCATGTATTTCTAGGTAGATCCCAATGGAGATGTTACATGTAGTATCAAATCTTTGGCTCAAAATCTAGGACCTAATGAGTCCATTAACATTTTTATATCCTTTTATTGATAAAAATAAGGATGGTGAAAGATAGATTTTCTAGAGAGGGTCCTTTGAATGCTAAAGATAACAACCCTCCATTTGATCCTAGCCATTTTATCACTGAGCAATTAGCAAAGATGGACTAGATTCTCATAGCCATGAATGAGACCAAGGATCAAATTATATCTCTATAATAGATGGTTCATGAACATGAAAAGGAAAAACAATAAGATGTACTTGAAGAGCATCCTGTTGAATAGGAAAATCCTCAAGATGATAGAGCTTAGGTAGATGTGGAGTTGGCTAGAGACATGAAGAAGGTTAACCCACATAAGTTTGATTGGAATGTTCTAGGTGATGGAGCTGAGGCATGGATAACTGAGATGGATAAGTATTTCAAAATTTAAAACTACTTTGAGGTCACCAAGGTAGTATGGGAAGCATACTAGTTGGTTGGTGAGTGAGCTATATGGTGGGCCAACAAGAGTTTGGAAATGAATCTTAACTTGACCACCACTACTTAGGATCATTTTATGGCTTTATTTATTTCATGATGGATCCCATAGCTTTAGTTTGATCATAATCTCATAGATTTCAAAAATATGAAATAGGGTGGTTTTTCAGTGAATGAGTACTGGGAGTAGTTCACCAAACTTTTGAAGTATGTATCGTAGTACCAAGGAGATGAGAGGTTCAACATTAGGAAGTTCATCATGGGTTTGAGGCCCCATATTAATGGAGAGGTGGATGTTCATGGAACTTCTACCATAGACCAGATCTTTAAGAAGGTGATCAAATAGGAACAAAATTTGAAGTTTATTTCATAGACCAAGGACAAGTTCAAGAAAAGGTTTAAAAATTATAAATCAACCTTCAAAAATAAGAATTGGAAATAGAGGAGTGGAGACTCTAAGAAGCAAATTAAAAGTCAGAATGCCAAGTTCAATAATGGTTCAAGCAATAAAAAATAGGGTAATATATCCAAAGGTGGTTTCAAGGGAAACTAAAAGAATGACAAGAAAGGACCACCTAGAGGTTGTTTCATTTGTGAAGATGACCATTATGCTCATGATTTTTCTTAGAACAAGTCAAAGGGAAAAGGTCCTAGTCCTTAGTAGGGTAGATCTCAATACCAAATTCATATAGTAGTTGACAATCAACAAGCCAAATTTTAGGCATTACCCATAGAGCTATTGGATACTTTATTTGACCATTTAGTTTCCATTTTGATATATACAAGAGACAATGAATGTTTTATATCTCCTAAGATGATTAATAAGTTAACTAGAAGAGTTGGAGTAATGGCAAATGCATGATTAGTATAGTCTGGAAATGACTCAAAATTCATGGTTGATAAGTGTTTAGTTAAAGTAGAGATTAGGTTTCCCAAATTTATAAAATTTGTGGATCCATATGTAGCACCTCTAGAATCATATGATGTGATATTAGGAGTTAGCTGGCTTGTGAAACATAAAGCCAAGGTTGACTGCTACCTGAAGAGGGTTGAGTGTCTAGATGATTTTGGAAATTAGACACAAATTTAAGGTGAGAAGATAGAGTTGATGTTTAGACAAATTTATACAGTACAACTCAAAAGATCTCGAGGAAAAGGGTGCCAAACATTTATCATCAAGATAAATGAAATAGAGGAACCTAACGAACCATCTCTTGAAAATTACCCATTTCTTAGATATTTTTATGATGTGTTTTCAAAAGAGTTAAAGGGTTTACCTCTTATAGGTGAGTTTAATTTTTCTATCGACATCATACTTGGTTTAAAACCATAGCCTAAGGCATCATACAGGATGATAACCACTGATTTGGTTGAATTGAAGGATTAACGTCAAGAATTATTAAAAAAAGGTTGATCAGGCCAAGTGTGTCACCATGGGGTACACCAGTTGTCTTTGTCAAGAATAAGGATGGTACCCTTCAACTTTGCATTGATTATAGAATTTTGAACAAAGCAACCATCAAAAATAGGTATCCACTACCTCTATAGATGATCTTTTTGATCAAATATGAGGAGTAATAGTATTTTATAAGATTTATCTTAGATCGAGATACCATCAATTGAGGATATAAGATGAGAATATCCTAATAATAACATTTAGATCTCATTACGAGCATTATGAGTTCATAGCGTTACCATTTGGACTGATTAATGCTTCGATAACATTCATGAATCTCATGAATAGTGTGTTCAGAGATTACCTTGATCCCTTTATACTAGTTTTTCTAGATGGCATTATTATCTACTCAAGGAATGAAGGGGAGGACCTTTAGCATCTATAATTAGTTCTACAATGGTTGCATAATCATAAGTTGTATGGCAAGTTGTCTAAGTGTGCATTTTCTAGAAAAGATTCCAATATCTAGGACATATTATCTCTACAAATGATATCTCAGTAGCTTTAGAAAATATTAGAGCTATAATGGAATGGCTAGCACCAAGGAATGTGCATGAGGTAAGAAGTTTCATGGGGTTAGCAGGCTACTATAGAAAGTTTGTTTTAAAATTTTCCAAGATAGCTAATTTAATTACTTCCTTACAATGAAAGAACCATAGTTTTGTTTGGATAGAGAAGTGTGAAGTAGTTTTTCATGAGTTGAGAAGAAGGCATACTTCCACACTAGTGTTAAGAGTTCCTAGCCCTAATGGTCAATTTTTAGTGATCATAGATGCATCAAGGGATGGACTAAGAGGAGTCCTTATGCAAGATGGTGCAATGGTGACTTATGAATCATACAATCTAAATCCATATGAGGTGACCTATGTGCCTCATGACCTAAAACTTGTAGTGATTATTCATGATTTTTAAGTATGGTGACATTACTTATTTGGAAAACCTTTTAGCTCAATATGGATAACTTGGGACTCAAGTATATTTTCACCCAACCTAATTTAAATGCTTGTTGGAGATGTTGGCTTGAGTTCTTATCTAATTATTATTTTGGCATCATCTATATCAAAGGCAAGTAAAATGAGTAGTTGATGCCCTTAGTTATAGAAGGTACATAGTAGCTATGGCTATTATTAGGAGTAGTTTCATGGATCAGGTGATTGAGTTCTCACTGGGAGATAAATTTTATGATCAGGTCAAAAAAACATTATTTAAGAATGCTCAGAATCCTCAATATATAGGATTCATATTGGAGTGTGATGGTCTATTGCTTTATAATGGAAGAATATATGTGCTAGATCAAGAGAATTTATGGATCATAATGCTAAAATAATTGCATAATGTCCCATATTCAAGACATCTAGGAGTAACTAAGCTTATGGTAGAGCTTAGACCATTGTATTTCTAGAAATGAATCAAGAAAGATGTAGCAGATTATGTGTCACATTATCTAGAATGTCAGTGACTGAAAGTTGAGCATGTGCATCTGACTAAATTTTTATATCCACATGATATACCAAAATGAAAGTGGTAGGTGATTAGTATGGATTTTGTCAAATATTTATTGATGTCATAGAATAGACATGATATGATCTTGGTAGTTGTTGACAAACTAACCAAGGTGGATCATTTTATATCAAGTAATTTGATGGATAATGCACCTACCCTTACAAAGAGGTTAGTAAAGGAAGTGTATAGGTTTCATCTATATATAGATAAGATCATCTCAAATCATGATCTAAATATGACTTTGATATTTTGGAAAACTTTGAATTCAACTTTAGGTACGTAGCTAAATTTTTGTACAGCGTATTACCTAGAGATTGATGAATAGACTAAGAGAGTTAATCAAGTGTTATAGGATCATCTTCATATATATTTCATGTATTATAAATACAAGTGGACATATTATCTTCCATTGGTTGAGTTTGCATATAATAACTCATACCAATTAGATTTGAATATGGCACCATTTGAAGCATTATATAGATGAAGGTGCAGGACATCAATCAATTGAAATAGGTTAGAGGACAAGGTAGTCTTTGGACTTGAAATTCTTTCAAAAATGTAAGATCAAGTTAGATTAATTAGGTAGATATTGGTCAAGGCCAATGATAGGCAAAAGATTTTTGTAGATCTAAAGAGGATAGAAAGGCACTTTGTAGTACGTGATAAAGTGTTTCTATGAATTAAGCCATAAAAGGGCTTTATTAAATTTGGGAAGTCAACAAAATTATCAACCAAATATGTGGGACCCTTGGAGATATTATAAGTGATCAATCCTATAGCATATAGGCTTACATTGCCACCAGTCCTAACTCTATTACATAATGTCTTCCATATTTCATATCTTAAGAAGTATATAGTTGATCTTATGCATGTATTGGATTGGAATGCTTTGCAAGTTCTGGACCCTAGGGTGGTCAAGGTAGAACCAATCAGGGTAATTGACACATGCAAACTCTTTTTACATAACAGAGAAATGTCACAATGTAAGGTCTATTAGGACCAATATTCTAAAGATAGCGCTACTTGAGAGGACTATGATGAGTTCTTCAGGAGATTTTCATATTTATTTATTTGATTAGATATTATTATACTATATTATTTTTTAATGAACAATATTTTAATTCAAAATATATGTATGAATAAGAGTCATCCAGGATTATGACTAGCTTTAGGGGGAAGGATGTTACATTATGATTCCTCACTACAAACTATTTGATTATCCATGGATAGTTATAATTGACATATTTGATCTGGTTAATTTAGACTAAGCTCTGAGATATATGATGTTATGGGATAGTAGGATATTGCTTAAGATACATGTTTTCATTGTTTTGAGATAGATGTAGCATATGTTTTACAATATGAACATGTTGATGTGTTATTTCAATTATATTCTATGATGTGTGTATAATACATTGATATGATCTAACTACCTACTTGTTTTGAGGTTGACGCAGGATAACTCATCCCTCAAAGCATGCCAGAGGGAGAGTATCATCAGAGAGGGTGACATAGATGGATATGTCAGATGATGATAGAAAAACTAGTGAAAACCCTACACATGCCATATTAGCTAGCACATGCTAGAATATATAATAAATGATTTGCACATATTATTATTTATGCATGCATAAATAGTTGGTTGCCATTATTTGTTAGTGTAGGCTAAATGTTTTAATGGAACTCATTTTGCATAATTATTATGTTTGATCATTAATGCAATTAAAAATGTTATTAGCATAATTAGATTTAATTTGGATCATTAGTTGATGAAATTGTCATTAAAATTTTATGGCAATAAAAGGTGTTAATTAAATTAGTAAATTATGGATTTTATATAATTTATGTTAAAATAAATAAAAGTTGGACATTACCATGAAGATAAAAAACAATAAAAACTAAAGAAATAAATACATTAAAAATATAATAAAAAGAAAATAAAAAAACAAAGAAAAATCTTTTAGAAAGAAGGACTATGCCCTTTTTCCCTTGGAGAGATAAGGGAAAGGATATCATAAGTGTTTTTTTAAAATATTGAATTGAGAGGACCTAAAAAAGGTGAGGAACTTAGAGGATTCAGTTAAAAGAGGTGTTGGTAGAGAATTGAGAAAGAATCAAGGACAAACTACGGGCTTCTAGGTAGGCATTTTGGCCATGAATAAAACTTTAGTTTCTGTGTGAAATTGTTAATGCTTAAAAAATCAAATTTGGTAAGAGATATTTACATAACTCAAAAACCTATTAAACTAAGATATACACTTTTAGAAGCATTGATCTACTTGTTCACTAATGATTCAATCTACTTGTTCACTACTGAGTCGATTTATTTATTTGAGTCAATTTGCACAAATATATACTTCTGTATAATGGTTGGTGTGGTTGGAAACCAATTAGACATATTTGAATAAAATATGTATATATAATATATATATTAAAATAACTAATATTTATAAGATTGAATTAATTACATACATATTTTTAAAACATAGGCATCAATCTGTATTTTGACATAACACCAATCATAGTGTTAATATGTTTAGCCAATATTATAGGCATCAACCTGTATTTCGACATAATACTAATCATCCAATATTAAAGGCATAAACCTATAGAATGTGTTATCAATATTAACATCATATGGCTTTGATGTTCTCATTATTAACATTTTATGGCTCTAATGTGACCTGTAGCTGGACATGGAACCATCCAGAACCATGTAAATATATAAAGCGTCATTGTATTTTTATTAGTAGTGGGTATTGTTAACCTTAATATAGCATATGGCATCACTTAAATTATATCTCCAGATTGCATAACATAGTAATTGAATCTATTTTATATATAATTCTAGCTTGCATAACATAGCAATTAAAGTCATTGAATATCTAATTCAGAGTCTTACTTTAAATAGAATTGGTGTCGCTATATAATTATTTTTAGTCCTTATAGTGTATAAATGGCATCGTTGCATATCTAAGTCATAGCATGTATACTATTTAAAAAGGCATCAATGTATGTATAGAATTTTTATTTTTTTATGAGTCGCTAAGTATTTTTATAAACATATCTTTTATCATCGTTCAATTTGAGTTATGGCATCATACCCTATTGTGTATGGTAGGAGTTATTGATATGAACATTGAGTCATTAGAATTTATAATAGTAAGTTTTGTATATTGGCATCACTTATCTCTAGCCTATTTAATATATAAAGAGTTATTTCACCCTTTATATTTTATTCCATGTAATGGTTACTGAGTCAATATATATTTTAATACATAGATTGTATTCTTTAAGGAGTCACTGCATTGTTAATATTGGTGTCATTGTTTGTTAATGGAGTATCTATGGGAATCATTGTCCTTTATAATAGCGAGAAAAGTTACTACTTGAGATGTAATTATTAAATTCTAATGGCTTAAACTTTAATACGAGATATATATTTTAATGACATGGTAATTTAAAGCTTAAACATATGGGAATTAAGCTATAACATAGTTATGTCTTGCTAAGCATAAATGATTATAGTGAACTTTAATGATGGTTAGTATATCGAGTTATGGTCTGACTAATTATATATCAAGCTTTTTAATGATTATTTTTGTTATAGATTAATGTGTTATAGTAATTTTTAAAATATGAATGAGATTTATGAATAATGATCAACAGAATTGATCCTTTTACAAATATAAATTTGATAGGCTTAACCCAATTTAGGAACCTCAAGTGCGGTAGCCATAACCAAGAAACATTTTGATAAGGAAATGATTTAAACCCCAAACTTGAGCTAGATGGTTGTTTATTTATATGCCTTTGTTAAAATTGATAGTGGAATTCTAAAGGACCATAGTTATAACTTAACAGAATCATAAAAGGCTTATGGAGTATAAATTTAGTCTTTCATGGATATGCTTAAGATCATTTATTATATAGCTGGGGACACAAAACCCATTAGATAGATGTAAAATTACAAAATTTATGTATTGATGAATTATTAATGCTTTGCTCAAAAATAACATAGGTATACTCATGCTTATTAGCCTATACTTGAACAAAAGGGTGTGTTTCTATAACTATAAGTTCCATGGGTAGTTATAAACTATAGAATTATGTATAATAGAGATTTATGTATTGCATGCATACAAACCCTGGGAGTATAAAAATTGCTAGTTTGGAGCACTCTATGTTTCATGTATACTAAGACTTATTTTATTTTATCTAAATTTTTGTATAAGAGATTATTTTTCCTTGATTTTATGACTACTTTATTATCCTGGTTACGGTACTTAGTAGCTATGTTTAAATCACTAGACTATGGTAATATGGGTTATCATAGGGCATAGAATGTTTGGAAACTAATTCTATTAGTTATAATCTATAGTTAAATATGTATTTTTAACCATATGGTATTAATTATAGTCATTATTTATAGTATGGGATATATAATAATGTGAGATTCATTCATACGTTTGATGAAATAAATGTATGCTATGATTGATCCTATGTTTATCATGTTATGTGATATAATTGCTAGTAGGAAGTAAATTGTATGAATCTTGTGGTTAAATTATGTTTGACCAAACTTGTATTACTGATACTGAGTAATAAGTGAGATGGACTTTACTTGCTTACTAGCATCACATCCCAGATGAAGGCAATTCGATCAAGTGGTGTGTATGAATTTTGATTGATCTATAGATCACTTTTATTTATTATTCCTAAAACTTTGGCCAAAGTATTTTTAGTGAGGCATTATCATTTCATGAGTATGATTTACATTTTTATGCAATATCTTGCAATAGAAGGAGTTTTCTATTATACACTACATGTTTAGTTTTAGAAATCATATAGCACAAGGGTACTTGCTTGTCTCCCTAGATTCCTGCATTGTCACTATCTACTCATCCATAAAGGGAGGGATATTTCTTGATAGGATTAGTGTGAGTTATCATTGGTCTATGGTTAGTGTGTAAAAGCACTCGTATGATACTCTCCCTCCCTAAAGCAGTACTACTTTTGAGATGACACTTGAGATTGCCACAATTACTAGAGTTCAAGAACTATGCCCCAGGAGAGCCATGTATCATATATGTACATTGTATTGTATTGTACTTGTTATTGAAAAATTATCATGAAGAGTTGTAATTACTTATTTATTATACATTGATAGTAGTGACTCTAGACTTGTATCAGCCATGGTTGAGTTAATGTAATTACTCTTTCTATTCATGGTTGAGTTAATGTAATTACTTTTTATATTCAAATTATGATGTGTTCTCATGATATTAGAGATCAAGGATATATGATGTAATATGATTTTTATTTTTATCACACTTAGAGTATTTTGTATTATCTCTAATTATATTCATGTGGTGAAATATATTTATGGTATATGTGTGTGTTTTCAAAAACAAATCATGTATTTCTAGGTAGATCTTAGTGGGGATGTTATTGTTTCAGCTAGACCACTAATCACCTTCTTAGATTAGGAGATTGTTAATGATGATATAGATTTATATGCACTCTTTATACGAGCCTACATAGATCATCATTCTATTTAGAGTGTTATGATTGATAATGGGTCCAACATTAACATATACACTATCACACTTATACAACATTTATGGTATTTAGAGTAGGATATATCTTGTAAAGACATAGTTATTAATGGTTTCAATGGCCATGTTTAGAGCTCTAATAGGGAGATTGTATTTCCACTATAGGTTAGACCAGCACATGTGGTCACTAGATTCTTATTAGTACTTAATGCAGGCATATTTGACATGTTATTAGGTAGGCCATGGATACATTAGTTATGAGACATCTCATCCATTGTGCATAAATGCCTAAAATATATACATGTAAATCAGGTGGTCACACTTTAGGGTCTTCCATATGAGTATCCTCTACCTCTTTCATAGGTAGTTACATCATAGTTATTAGTTATAGCATAGTTACTAGTTACAACATAGTTATCAGTTACATCATAGTTGTGAACAAAGAATACGTAGAGGGGAGGTTAGAATTGTGTTAGTCCAATAAAACAAAAACAAAATAACACACTAAAATCCTAACACGTCTATCCTAGACACTAGGGAGAGCATAGGTAACAAACATACAAATGAAAGCATAATTAGAACACAAAATAAATCATTCTTTTACCTTCCTTGGAGTTTCAAATGGCTTGGTGAAATGGCTTTCTCAATTTGTGCATCAATAAGTCTTTGATAATGAAGATTTCTTTGTTCCTTCTCTCCTTGGCACCTTGACTTGGTTGTTTGGCTTATGAATTTGGCTTGGTAATGTTATTTTAAAAAAAAATTTGAATCTATTTGAGCATTATAATATTACACCAAGATAGCTTGTTGATCAATAGTTATGGTCTTGTATTTATAGCCTTCAAAAGTTAACCTTCACCCAAGGTAAGTTAAGGTTGAGTTTAAATATGGAATGGGTTCAAACTAACCTTAGGTGAGTTAAGGCTAACTCTTGTTGAGTTAAAATTTATCATGTAATTATGATTTTTAATTACTATGCATGGCTCTCAAATTAGATATTTTGAGAAATTTTGGAAGATCTTGACAATTCATAAAGGCAATAATGAAAAGGGTTGATATTTTTATTTTTGGAATTTACATTTTAAGATATTCATTAATTTCATATGGATAATTTAACTAAACATTTAATATTGTTTAATTATATGTTTCATTTGATTAACATTTTATCTCTATTTTAAGATTTGATCAAGTACCCCACTTAATGGGTCTATAGGCTAAACTACCAATTGTTAGGTGGCAAGGTGATTAGGGATGAATTCATTAGAGGTTATTATTGCATACGAGTTAGTATCCTAAATAGAGATGCCTCAACCTAGTTTTGAGCATTGATGAATGATGCATGGCTGAAATTGAGATGTTTAGTGATTCTTAGGCTTAATTTGCAATGTTTGGTAGGAATCGGTCTAAAGTCTGGTCAGAAGCCAGTTGTGGCTAGAATTGGGTGTCTATAGTTTACCCATATTTGGGAAGGCATTTCAAGATATAAGAATAATATTGTCTTCTCAAATAATGAAAAATTCATCAAGAAGGAAAGAAGATAATGATTAAAAAAGAATCTCTAAACAACGAATGGGAAGCCTATAATGATGCCCCTTCAAGGGAGTGGCTTACACATATAATTGATGGATAGTCCCTTGAAAAGAAGCAAAAAGAAGAATGAAATTAACCCATGGTTGATATTAATCCAATCAATATAATGCTTGAATATATTTATTTAAAAATTACATATTTTCCCAAAGGTGGTTATAACCAATAACAAAGGTTGAGACACTAATGTTCCCAATGACAGTTATAATCAGTGGCATATATACATGCCATAGTAGGGTAGATGAGTCAAAATAATGATTTTTCCATAAGCAATATTAATCATTAAGATGACCTGTATTGAATAATGATTTTTTATTTTGCCCCAGTAGAGTAAATTGGCAAGCATAACTCAAGTATATAACATGTACATAGATTAAAGATAAGTGGATGCAAATGTAGATGTGATGGTCTAATGACTGAAGAAGACACAAATAATTAGGCATATGAGGATGTGGAAAGTGATGAAAGAGATGATTAGAAGAAATAATATGGTTGATCTGATGCAAGATATGTCATGTATCCAAACATTACCTACATAGTCAAAAAGGACCTCATGCTAATGTAGTTCACCCAAAAGTAGGAAAAAATGGAATGAGGAATAGATGAATAATAATTAATCAATGTGAAAAATTTGTTTATACTTGATAATTTGGAGATTCCCATCCTGAGTAGCATTGATACAACTAAAATAGTTGATGGGTTGATTTGATCAAGGAGGGTGGGAGGATTTACCAAGGCAAACTAGGGAAAGTTTTTGTAGTACCATTACTTGTAAGATTTTTTGAGATGATTTTTGTTGTATCATATTATGGTATGCATCATGATATAAAACACCATGATGACCTAGCTATAATGTGCATAATGACTGACTCCTAATCCAATAAATAATTTAAAATAATGCACCAATGATAAAAACCATGATGACAATGTTGATGTATGAATATGGATAGACTCAAGAATAATGCACTAGGAATCACCCAATGAATGCATATATAATGATTCAAGGCAAAAAAATGAAAGAAAACATATAGGCAAACAAAAACAAACAACTAATTAAATAAACACATAGAAAGCTTGAAAGTAAAAGCAATAGAAAGCATCTTATCATTAACCAAGTCAATATATATGTGTGAAGGCTTAATGAAAGGATAAGCAAGTGGTTCCCCCAAGAAAAGATACATGAAAATGGAAGGTCACACCCCTAATGGTAGTGTAATGTATTGGAACCAACAATGGATTTCCCCCAATAGGGTAGATCGAGGATGACTTTAAACAGGACAAATGTTTGTTAGATTTGAGGCTTTATATCTCTCTAGGAGATTGTAAGTGGATTTTTTAATTTTTAAAATTCTAAAATGTTTTGAATGTTTTTTGAATTTTTAGGTATCTTAACTCATTATATATTGATAAGATACCACTCTCAAAATGGTGAGATCATTGGCTTAGGTTGCTCACAAAATGATGAGAGTGTTCAAACTTAAAAATTCTCACAAAAAATCAAGAGCATGGAAAAGGGGTGAGTGAGTTGACCTCAACATAAATCAAGCACTACCTACAATATTCCCATTAGGACCTCAAGTCACTATAGTTTTGCCTTGTAGTGGATGAATTCAACTAGGTAGTAGTAAGTTTGTGAATTAGTTAAATGACACAATATGGCATAGGAATGGCAAGGTGGGACTTCAAGGTATGATAAAGGTGTTGTTCCTAATTTTTCCATAGGTAGTTATAATTAGGAAACAATAGCATAAGTTAATGATACTAATTTTCCCAAAGGTATTTATAATTAGTAGTATAAAGTGGGTTACTAATTTTCCCAAAGGCAGTTATAATCAAGAACATTCATAATAAAACAAAACAAGAAAATGAAGGATGCAATTGCCAAACCATTATTATACTGGTCCAAGATATTGTCTCTATCTAGAATATAAAATTAATTATTTAAATTTCATCTAAATCCCCTTGCTAAATGTGCCCAAATAACCAATGAAATAGAACCAAGGTCAAAAGGGTTAGGAGGGAGTGTAAAAACAACTTTGGTTGATAGTGAAGGCATGGTAGAATGGTATATGATATGGTAAAAGGAAGATGATAGGGTCGCAATTAGTTATAATTGTAAGAGGGTTTCCCCAAAGTGATAAGGTAAGATAAATGGTAGGGTATGAAATAAAACCAATGGCAAGGCAAGGTGGATATCAAATGAAAATGACAAGGTAAATGGCAAGGCAAGGGTATGGTTTTGTTGTTCCTTTTGATGTGGATATGCACATCTTGATCAACATATGATACAACTAGAATAGTTAATCATGGATATTACTATCCCACACCTCTTGTAAATAGTTGCTCTATCAAGAACTAGTTGTAGATTTGGAATTCAATAATGTTATTGTGATCTTTGTTGGTCGTTGATTTTATTTCCTTCAAACATCAAGACAAGATGACTTTGTATCTTTTGTAAAGGGAAGTGTTACTAGGGATGGTAAATATGGATAAATATTGATTGATAGGTATAATTTGGAAATGTAATATAGGTCTAGAATAAATAAATGTATTGTAGTGGTATGTATAATGGTTGGTCAACAAATGAAGATTGGTATTTTTAGGCACACATAATGTTGTTGATTCTAGATTTGACATAATTTTGGTTGTGGTAGGGTTGAAGACTTATGAATATTCTCTCAATAGGACCATCAATTTTTTTTTGTTTAAGCATGAGAGTAGCTACCATATGATTATGTTATAGATTGGAAGTTGTATTTATGTTTTTTTGGTAATGTCTTCATAAATCATTGGAGAACTATTGTGCTTAGATATTGGCACCTTGATGAAGTTTTCACTAATAAAGTTATCTTGATTATACCATATTGCCTCTAAAAAGGATTCACTAAGGAACATTGATTGTTTACTTTGATTGTCTTATATCACCTCAAATAAGGTTTCACTAAAATATGTTGAGTTTGGACTTTGATTGCCCCCTAACTCCTCCTAAAAAGTTTCACTAGGAGATTGTTCTTCTTCTACATGAATTTGGTCTTGGTCCCCATGATATTATATAATTGATATGTCACCATGGATTCATTTTAATAAGGTGTGATTCTGTTGGTCCAAATAGACACTTATGGGAGGTGGAATGTCAATATAATGGCTATGTTGGGTGGTGGTAATGGTATGTGGAATGGGAATGAAATGGGAAGAGGCAACATAATCCTTATAGAAGATACTAGGAGAACTTGTGTTGATGTTGAAGTAATCATCCTCATAAACTATGAAAGGATCATAAATGTATTCAAATTGATCTACAAGGTAAGTATAATCAATATTGTAACAACCATGAATGTATTCTAATTTTGAAGTTGAGTCTGACTCAAGAAACTCTAAATCTGATGTAGAGATTGGCATTGATTTTACTTCTAATGTTAATCTGATATCAATTCAAGAATAGGACATAATTTCAATGTCAACTTTGCATCTGGTATGGATGTTGCTACAATGATATCTTGTTCAATTTTAGGTATGAGATAAGTATGGCATGTGATGGCATAATGGGATATTTAAGAATATATTCATATAATAAGGGTTCAACATAGACTAGCTCATCTAGGTGAAGCCCCTCAAAGAGGGAATAGCTTAAGGGGTGACTCCATGGAGACTAGCTTGTCAAAGTGAGACTCCTCAATGAGAGGAAAAAGGTCAAGAGACAACTCCATAAAGACTGGCTTTTCAAATGGAGGCTCTTTAAAAATAAGACAATGATCAAGATAATGATTTGCTCAAAGGCAATTATAATCATTGAGAAGTGGCTCAATAAAAAAAAAATCAAGGTGAGACTCCCCAACCAAAGGGAAAGGATCAAAAGGTGAGTCATCATATATTGACTCATCACAAATAGGCTTTTCAATAAAAACATCATGAATTGGTTAGTTTTCTTGGCCTTTATTTGTACTTAGTTACAAAATAAAAGTTTTTAATACTTTTTAGTCTTTGAGAATGATGGCTCTTAAAGGGGTAATGATTGGCTCTATTATGGCTCAAAGACTGCCTTGGATTTTCTAAAGTTGGGAAAGGTTATAACTATATATGAAGAATGATCTATGGTTGGATAATGACCTCCTTGTGAATAATATCATCTATGATGAGCTCAACAAAGGTTGGTTGTCAGTCTAGGATGGTAACTTTGTACAACCTTATTGGGATAATGAGATACCATACTTGGAAAGGCCTAGAATGATATTGGAAGGGCATTCTAAATATTGGTTACTATTGTGAGCTAAAGGACAAGGTCATAGAATGGTAATGGTAGGGCATGGCAAAGCTTGGTTGATGTCATGAGCCAAAGGACAAGGTATTGAAATGGTAATGAAGGGGCATTGTGAAGCTTGGTTACTATTGCAAGCCAAAGGATGAGGTCTTGGAATGGTAATGTAGGGCATTGCAAAGTTTGGTTACTATCACAAGCCAAAGGATGAGGTCTTGGAATGGTAATGGTAGGGCATTATGAAGCTTGGTTACTCATACAAGATAAAGGATGAGGGCCTAGAATGGTGATCCTTAGATGTTGTGGAGCTTGGTTTCTCACCTAGACCAAATGGGGTTAATGGTATAAGTAGGGGATCAGGTACCATTATCATTAAAATGGCAAACTTGGTACATTAATTAGCCCAAAGAAGGTGTCACTACATATAGTGCTTGACGGTCATGCCTTTATTTAATGTATGGAATGTTATAAGATAGATCAAGATTTATCTCGTAAGTTATATCATCATATGACTCTTAAACAAAAGGGTCATTGGGCACAAAATTCTCATAGCTATGATTATACATGGTCTCATTATGTGTATAACAAGGTAATTTTAGATCCATGGATAGGTTACATGACAAAAAAAAGGGTCTAAAGATAACAAGCCACTGAGATATAAAAAAGGGCCTTTGGCTTTCTAAAATAGACACAAAGGGAAAAAAAACTAAAGTAGGCAAGGTCAGGATAACATAAAAACTGAACCCAGTCTAACAAAATGATATTGATTTGCCAAAGGTAGTTATAACTAGCACCAAAAGTAACACAAAGATTCAAACTCATTTATGGCTAGAGATAATTTGCCGATAGGTTTTTATAATCAGTCAAAAGAGTGTATAGATAAATTAGAATAATTACAAACTATGGTCAATAGATAGAAACAGTTTTCCCAAATATGGTTATAATCATACTAAAATAGGGCTAGACTAGACTTGAAAACACAAGACTCAAACAATAATTAAAAATCAAACTAAATTAAGGCAATTAGTTTAGGTGACACTTAGTAATTGGCTCACTTTAGACTCAAAGTTTGACACACAAAATATTAGAAAAAAGGGATTAGGACACTCAAAAAATTGGTATAATAACATCAAACAAAACACATGGTAACAACATGGCTCAAAAGAATGCTCTAATAAAGGCATAAAGCAAATAATAAGCACTAGGTCTAAGCATGGGGTATTTAGATTAAATATGAAACCAACCCCAACAACACAATCCAAACACAAAAGGGAGACAACCTAATCTTAAATTAGATGAGGCTTGGTGTGAACCTATTAGTTTAAGATTTTTACTTTGAAAGGTTATGATTCAGATTTAATAAAAAGACATGAATGTTCTAAGGCAAAAGGTGAGATCAAAATGGGTAGCATAACAATACATTTGAAATAAGAAAGGTATGATAAAGTTGTAAAAGTTGGTTTCAAGAGTGACAAGGGATGAGAATAAAATTGAAAAGTAAAAATGTACTTTCAAACAAATAGCATGGAAAAATATTTAGACTAGAAGATCCAAGGCAAATGTTTGAGATGAAACAAGCAGCATGATGATGCCTCGTGCAAACAAGAGACACACAAATGGTTTTAGAATAAATCATCCAAGGCAAAAAGTGTGACACAAATAGATAACATAACACCTCTTATGCCAAAGGGGTGTACAAGACAACATGAATGTTTTTGGACTTTGTTTTGATGTGGTTTGAAAAACAAATGGTTGTGACTCAAAATAATTCAAGTAAAAAGGAAAAATAATAAAAACACCTAAGTGTATCATCTTAATACTAAAAATGACAAGGTGACATCATACTATCAAATTTTTTCTAGATACTTGCTCTTGAGACGATTTTAATTTAATCCATAAAGTAAAAGAGCATAAAAAGTAGGGGTTTTAGGCCCCCTCTTCTCTCAAGAGTTTTTACTATGACATAGAACTTCGAGCTACTTGCCCTACATCAACATTATGTTCACAATAAGTGGGGTTGTCTAAACTATCAATTTTCATTCATTTATAAATGGTCCCATATGTGTGGTAAACACTAGGGTGCATCATGTCATTTGGATCTATTTTAACTGGTTTGTTGTGAAAATGTTGTTATGAAAAGGTATAGTCCTTTTCACAACCACTACATCTATCAATTGCTCAGTGTAGTGTGATGTCTGAGTTGATCATACATTCTAAGATTGAGTACCACTAATGGAGCTTGTTTAACTGCTCAAACAAACATCCCAATGGGTCAGCCTCAATTTATATACCCCACTATAGAGTAGGAATGAAATGATGCTAGGAAATGAATTCCCAGGTCAACGCTTCCCTAAAGAACTCATGGGGAGGTGATTAACTCCTACCCACAATCCAAAATACATGAAATAAATAAAGTGGAAGGACATTAGGGTCATTTTGGGGTCATCCAAATCATGCAAATTTTAGGGAGGGCCTTGGCAACTTTCCTTCCATTATTTCATACTAAAGTGATAAATATAAAGAGTGAGTGTGTTTGATCACCCAAGTTCCCTAAAGGTAATGAGTGCAGATCATACACATGATACTCATCTTGCTAAACAAACACTCAACAACAAACATGAAAATGAAAACTCTTATAAGTATTTAACTAATGTGAGAGTTCATTTTTATAACACCAAATGAAGTATGTGATGAAGTTTGAGACCCTTGGCATTGTGTTGAAAACTTAGACAAAATGAAAAACAATTCAAGTAAAAATATTTTAAAACACTAATTTTAAAAGTGATTTTTCCAACTTAGAGTGTTTCAAAATGTCTTATCTTGGCCTTTAGGTCCTATACACGACATTAGGGGGTCCTTGTGCTTAGAAGCAAAACATAAGTAAACAAATGGGTTCTCAATTCTAGCTCTTGGGTTTTTAAATTTTTACACAGAGTACAAAACCATAGAAACATATAGCAATATCACCACTCTTCCTGCAAAACTACAACTATTAGCATAATATCGCTACTTTCCTACAAAATAGAGTATCAATGCAAAATTACAACTCTTAGCACAATATCATAGAAATAAAGATAATATCACTACTCTTAATGCAAAATATCCATTTACCCTACAATCACAAAATGGTTAGGGGAATAACTACTACAGTTATGCAATACCATGAAAGTTAGTTCGATATCATGACTATAAAGTTACAATATTACAATATTGCAATATTGCCACTTTTATTGCAATACCATGACTGAAAAGTCATGATTTTTTCAATATTACAATTCTTAATTGTAAAAACACAAATAGTTAGTGAAACCATGGTGGTTAAGCACAATGTTATAATAGTTAGTGCAATACCACAACACTTATTAAAAAAATTTGACTGTAAAAGTAATGATATTATGTAATATCGTGATTCCAGAAAACAAGAATGTGATTATACATAGTAACTTCACAATTTCCATTAAAATGTTCATGATCATTCAATTTCCACTTTTTTTATAAGAAAGTTTGGAGTTTGACATGAAAATTGCTAGGAGGATTTCCAAAAATACATTAAGAACAAATTTTTGGGGTTTGGGTCCCATCAGGCATGTCATGATTTGAACAAGGAATACCTAGAGGGGAGGTTAGTATTGTGTTAGTCCAATAAAACAAAATCAAAATAACAAACTAAAATCCTAACATCTTTAGCTTAGACACTAGGGAGAGCATAGGTAACAAACATACAAATGAAATCACAACTAGAACATAAAATAAATCATTATTTTACCTTCCTTAGAGATCCAAATGGTTTGTTGAAGTGGCTTACTCAATTTGTCCATTATAAAGTCTTTTACTATGAAACTTTCTTTGCTCCTCTCCTTGGCATCTTGGCTTGGCTACTTGGCTTATGAATTTGTCATGCTAACATTACTTGAAAGGTTTATTTACATCTATTTGAGCATTATAACATTACACCAAGATAACTTATTGATCAATAGGTATGGCCTTGTATTTGTAGCCTCCAAAAGTTAACCTTCACCCAAAGTGAGTTAAGGTTGAGTTTAAACATGGGATGGGTTCAAACTAACCCTAAATGAGTTGAGGCTCACTCTAGTTAAATTAAAAGTTGTCATGTAATTATGATCTTTAATTACTAGGCATGGCTCTCAAATTAGATAGTTTGAAATATTTTGGAAGAATTAGATAACTCATAAAGGCAATGATGAAAAGGCTTGATATTTTGATTTTTAAAATTTCCATTTAGATATTCATTAATTACAAATGCATAATCAAACTAAGCATTTAATCTTGTTTAATTATATGATTCATTTGATTAGCATTTTAGTTCTTTTTAAGATTTGAACAAGTGCCCCAGTTAATGGGTCCATAGGCCAAACTACCAGTTGTTAGGTCACAAGGTGATTAGGGATGAATCCATGAGAGGTTATTGTTATATACAGGATAGTATCCCAAATAGGGATACCTCAACACAATTATGAGCATTGATGAATGATGCATGGCTGAAATTAAGATGTTCGGTGATTTATAGGCTTACTTTGAAATGTTTGGTAGGAATCAATCTAAAGTCTGGTTAGAAGCGAATTGTGGCCAAAATTGAGTATCTACAATAATTAATTTGAATATCTCAAAGCATAGTTCTTATCAATACACCATAGAGTTTAATGGATCCATGAGTGCAAGCGAGTCTATTCCTACAGTGTTACCACATATGCATACTCTCTCATAGAAACCATTATTAGAGAGACCCCTACATCAGATATATATTGTAGATTATAAAGGGCCTCCCTCTCCTCACTTTCTTCTAGGATCAGTATTATTGAGTTTTTTGGGTTTTTTAACATAGTTCACCTATGCCACCTACAACATATTCTACTAGATGGGTCTTTAAGACCCCTATAATTTATAAGACACCATATTCAGTGTCACAAATTCCTAACACCACTCCATAGGTAGGGCCAAATATAGACCACTTAGTGTAGCAGTTTAGGACTACAGTTACCCTTTCAAATAATTACTCAAAAAACAAAAAATTATAGATTGTATGCATTTTTGTGTTTAAATTTCTTATATTTACCAGATAGTATATATAATAGTTATCTTTGTATAGTATATTTTATCATACATACATGGTTCACTTGTTCTTTTCGAGAGCTTGTAGATTGCTAAAGGACTCAGGTCCACTACAATAATCCAAATTTGTTATTATTTACCCACTAAGGGCACTACATTGATACATGGGTTCTTCAATTGACACATTCACCCATTTGGGGGTACCCTGTATATAATTTTCAATTACCAAGTTCTATCTTTCTATACTCTACATCGTAAATTTAACATTATTGTATCTCCATATTGATCATGCTACACTTAGTTTTTTTATCGACTACTATTACTTTAGACTCAGCATATGTAATCTTAGTGCTTGCATAGATTTATATTACATGTTCATGCATAATTTAATTTCTATCTTTCTTATTTTATATTTTATTTTATCTCTATGCTTCTTTTATTCAAGGGCATTTGAATATGGCATTGCTCTTTAGCTCTACGCCACTTCTATTTCATAATATGTATGCTTTAGACATGTGAACATGTCCTTGTGTAACTTTTTGATTGTGTATGCAGACATTTTAACATGTCTTTCTATGTGTATCTAATCCAACTTGCTTATCACTTACATATGTTGACATTTGAACATGTCCTTGTATGTCTTATCTTCTTAAATTTAGTGACATGTGGCCATGTCCCTTAGATTGTGGCCCCTTGGCCTACTTTGTGTGCCTCATATGTGTTATATGTATGATTTCTTGTATGTGTCATGGCCATGAAACTTGTCTCTTTCTTGGTACACACTCCATTTTTAGATGTAATGAGGGACCTCATGCATCTCCCCTTCCTACTTGGGTGTTGTGATGGACATCATACCCCATCCCCTTAGGTAGCTACTCATTTATTAATTATATTTATTGTTACGTACATTTTTATATCTATCTTGACACCCATGTGAATTCTATACATGACATACATCACACATTAAAAATGTGTGCTCATATTATAGTACATTTTGATGTTATGTATGCACATTATATTGGATTATTACATACATATCATGTATGCTCCAGCTAACACACATCTTGTGGAGATTTTTCTTTTGAGGATAATTATTGCACATGTTCAACAACTCCCCTCAAAAAAGGGGGCATTCATAGGGGTTTTTTAATAGATATCTAGCTCTTATAATGCACTCATAGTACATTTTTCAACACATAAGCTCAAATTAATCAAATTCAAGTAAACATAGTGGAAAAATAGTGACATAGAGATCAACATAGTTGCACATAAATTAGAGTGGAAGGACACCAATACCACAAATCCAATAATGGAACTATTGTCCAAGACATGGTTCTATTGTTCAGTAGCCTCAATTTTTAAAAAAACCCAAATCAGCCAAAAAATTATAGTAGATACAATACAAGTTTGCACATGTTTAGTTATAGAGTTATTAGTTTTGCCCAAAATTTCTTAGATTCATACTAGTTTGCTCAAATTGGGGACATTATACATGGCATGACCATTCCCATATTCATTACATATACTTAGATATATTATTATAACTCAATTCAAAATTCATATGCTCAAATATCATATTTGGGTGCATGTGCATGACACATTTTTTTGTATGCTCACTTACACACTAGTTGAAAAGATAGAATGACAAATTTCATGTCATTCTCTACATTCTATACATATGACATCATATTCTAGGTTGCACACTAGTTTCATTCCTTACTCCATATGCAGTGGTAGGCATTCTCGAGTGGCCTGAAGCTACCTAATATACTTGAGTGGTTGTAGAGGCGAGATACCTAGTTAGACATTTTTAGTTACATCATGTAGTTTTTTTTTAATGTATATACTACACATGGGTCAGCAAAGATGGATTTTTTGTCACTTGGATTTTCACCCTTTGAGGAGATGCCTAAGCTCTCTTCATCCAAGTGGCATAATTGAAACACCTCTAGGCTTGTGGGTAGTCTAAGGATGAGGTGAATCTCTAGATAGGGCTAGCTCCCGTGATGTACCACTTTGGAATACAACTACACCTAAACTTTGGGGGGGAAGGGAGAGAAAAAATTGAAATCAAACTATTCGAAGGGAGGTGATACACCAAATAAGATGATGACTTCCAACCAATAGCATGTTACACATGAGAACCAAGGGACTAACCAAACATACACTTTTCCAATCTAAATCTTCTCACATCAATGTTTCATTATGAGGTTATGGATGAATGTGCAAGACTAGGAGGACTAGATAAGAGGCTTTGAATGGCACTAGTGAATAGACTAACTCACTCAATCCTTGACATTTTCTAGAACACTTCACATGACTTACAAGAAAAAGCTAAAAATAGGTGAGAAAATGAGACAACATAATAAGGAATCCATAGTCTTCACTAATCAAGATTCATTATCCAATTAAACGCATTATGAATAATTATGGAAGAGATAAAAATTAGTAGTTTTATTGATCAAATGGTATGCAAAGAGTAGGGCTTCACCATACTTAGGTGGAACATAAGTTATAATGGCCAAAATGGCTATTTATTATAGAAATTTAGAGAGAGAGAAGAAGAGAGAAGTCCAAAGGTCACAAGGACACTTGTCAAGCTGAGCAAAGGAGTTACTTGTGCATGAGAAGAGAATATGGGATGAATCATGCAAGGTTATAAGGAACAAGTGTCTATCCAAGTCATAAAACTCATGATTTAGACCTATTTGAACATCCCAAAACTAATTATGGATAGGTATGATGATTATAATGAGAGGTAAGGATTTCAAGCATGCTTTTTTATGTATTGTTTATAGGCATGGTCATCTAGAATCATCTGTAAGTGAGCCATCATCTAAAGTCTAAAAAACTATTCTTTCATGCACCGTATACACTTAGACCCAAAAAGGCATTATTTTTCCATGAAAATACATGAGAGGGAGTGAATTACATGTTTCAAGACCTTTCATGGCCTTAGAGGCATCAGTCACATCTTAAAAAATCTCATACTTGAAGTTTTCACCCTTCTCACCATTGTGTTCACTATACTAGTTTTGACTGGCTAAGATGAGAGATACTATTTTAACACTTATAAGTTTTTTAAAATCATTATATGTCCATATTTATTTATTACAAGTCCTAATATTCCCCCCAAACTCTATTTCATCTCTTGGAACCTCCTGTAGCCTGAAAAACACACAAAAAGGTCAATAAAACCATGTTTTACACTCTATTCATATAGTTCCATAAAATACAAAAGTATGGTAGGATCCTGACAGAGTACTCTACAAGGTCCAATCATCATCTTATTTAATATAGTCCATTAGTGTAGGTTTTCAACTCTATTTCCTCAAACTGGTCACTAGCAAGGGTTTAAGAGGGTTTAGGCATGTTTTACACTCTTAAGGTTCATTCATAAAGATGGGATATTGAAAATTCCAAAAAAATCCACAAATTTATAATTCAATACCTTAATTAACATCCCTAAACTTCTCATATTCCCATGCATAGCCTCAAGTGAGATGTGAGCTTCCAAATCTCTCCTATTGAACTTGTTTTCAAAGTTTGTATGGGTCTAATGTAGCCCTCAACCAAAAAATGTATTCCTAATGTTTTTTATACAATTTGGAAGATTAAAAACACCTTTAATTAACTTATTAACATTATCCAATAGGTTATAAATCATATCTAATGCTAGAAGTGTGAATGATTCCCCATTTGGACACTAGGCCTAAACCTTGCCTAATAGGTTTGAGTTGCTTCAAAGCAAAAAATGACTTCTTATATCTTTCACTACTTATAAATAGCCTATATACCTCTATTTTTACACCAAAAACATGATTAAACAAGGTATAAATATCACCTCATGCTAAAAATGGATTTAACCTTTCATTTGGGCACTAGGCCAAAACCTGCCTAGTAGGCTTGACTGCAACTCTAGCCACCTAGACCACTTTGTTGCATTTCCATAGTTTTTTCTTGGTTTATAATGTTTTTAAATATTTTATAAAACTTCTCTCACATTCTATAAATTTTCCCTTATCTCTTTATGCACTCTTTTCATCCCTTCTCTCCAAACTTACCAATTTATGCATGAGGGGAAGTGCACTCTATCTGAGACAAAACATAGGGAACTTCCCTTATTTTCCTAGAATAAAAAATTATTTTAGGGGACTCTCAAAGTTTTATATACACTATACATAAATTTTCAACCCTCTAATATATCATTTGACCCACCAAAGACTCTAAAACCCAAAACAAACCATGCAAAGGAATATTGCATTTATGGTTTCCTCATATGGACTGTGTGATACCTATCTAGAGTCTTTCTCTACCTGTTTCCAACTCATGAGGATTACATGATACTATTATAGTCATTATGAAGGTTTTTTAATCTTTCCTATCACTTCAACTCTTCATATGCTCCTTTCCATACTTAACTTCTCAAGACTATAAATACAAATACTAACTATATTTTTCTGTCTTGGGGAGAACACATGTAGGTATACTTGTATGATTCAAGCTTGAAATAATGTTTGAAACCCTTATTGAAGCTTCCTTGACCATTTAACACTAATGGGACCCATTATTCACCTTTATCTTAGCCTAAAACATCTTTTTGACATACTATCTCAGTTAATTGTCTACCTATAGTCACCTACAGGTGACTGTAGGAGACCCTATAGGTAGATTTTCTCTCCAAAACCTATGATATACATTATTTGAAAACATTTGGAATAAATTAAATAACATTTCCTATTTATATATTCATTTATAAATTTATGTCCTTTTTTAAGCTCATTTTAAGAGATCTTTGATATCTACAAGCAGACTGTAGGTGTGCATTTTGTAGGTGTTAGTGAACTTGAAAGATTATCATGCTTACCTTTTAATATGCTTGAAACTTTTGAAGAATTTTCCAATAACTTTATAAACTAATAAAAATTTCTAACACTCATATATTTCAATAAATAAATAACTTCTTTAATTGAAGCTTATGTTGGTTGTAGATGAATGTGCTTAGGCCATTTGTACGGACTGAAAGTGTACATGGGAAGCAAAAATAGTATATCCTCCTCCTCTAATGATATTTATGACATTAATGCTCACTTAAACCATTTTTAATAATCCCCATATGTTTTCATGGTCTATAACTATTAACTTGGAGTGCAAGGTCACTTTTTGAACCAAAGTCCTATAGACATCAATGCCTGAGTTTAGCATCTTAGCAAGCAACTTGAGGCTTCAAACTACCAAACTCCCTCAACCCTCTACCCTCAATATTTTGTATAGGTCCTATTTTATGTAGTTAATACTATCCAATATCATTATAATTCATCAAAATCTCATGTAACCATGTCATATGTTATTCACAAAAACCCCTGGACTTCTATTTTCTCATTTTGGGGATTAAATCCTAGAACTCAGTCATCTCCTCTTGATCAAGGTTTCACTCTCACTGGTTCAACCTAGCCTTTCAATAAGGTATACCATGATTTATAAAACACATCATGAATTCAAATAGGATTCCATTTTATATTAAAACACCTCAAGAATACTCCTTAGCTCTCTGTTCAGATCACCTGTAGGTGTATATTCTAGTGTGCAAGCAGCAAAATGTAAATTTAGGGGCAGTAAGCATTTCCTTTGATCTTTTATGAGTTATGAACTTGTCTCAATACTTCCAAATACATATTTAAAATTATAAAACACATAAATAAATTTTCAAAACCTTTTCAACCTGAACACTTCCTGCATGTCACCTGTAGATGATGTTCAATGGCAGACTAAGAGCATATGTTGCACATTACTACAATAGTCCTCTTTTTACACACTTTATAGAGTATAATCTAATAATTCCCATTTCTAAATACATATTAAACCTTTTTATACCCTCACTAAACCTCCATTATCAAACTAGATAGTTTCATACACGTGATTGCAACTATGGCGATAAGTGAAAAGTGAGGAAAGAGTTAACCACATAGTGTTCATGATTGTAACTCATGGAATTTGGCTTTAGAGATGATATTTAAAGGATAAAATATTAAATATGACATTTATGAGTTGAAAAAGTACTTATCACAACCCTATAAAACCATGATCAAGCATAAATTTCTTGAAAATGGTGAAAAATTGCTTATTGCATAGAAAAGTGCTTACTCCTACAACCTAAGATACTTTTCTCATCAAAACATCATTAAACATGAAACCAAGCAAATATATTGTTTTATGAGGTAGTAAAAATCACTTTTAACCAACATGACTAATTGAATTATATGAAAACACTCAAACCAAAGCAAAACCTATAAGGTGCATGGATTAGCAGGCAAAAAAACATAATCAAATTCATGAGGATGGTTAATAAATCATGGGTGAAAATTATTCAAAATATTTTTATGTAAATGAAGGTCTATAAGTTTAATTTCACCTCCCAATGTTTTTTAACTTAAAATTTCTCCTGCTGACCGTACCCAGTACAAACCTGAAGATTGGTTTTATGTGTCTAGAAGGATGAAAAAGGAGAAAATTGGTTTTAGGCCTTTTTTATAACTTATAAATAATTTCAATAACTTATATGGATATAATGAAGTTGAATAGTCATTTTATGACCTTATCCCATGTGGAACATTTCCCCATGGGTTGTATAAGTGCCAAACTCCCCTCTTTTCCTAAGAAAACTGCTCTTTCTTCTAAAGCACCTACCACTTTTAGTTGAAAATAGTTACCTAAGACATAATATAACAAATGGAATGTGACATTACTTTTTTACACCTTCAAATTTCTTTATAAGGCTGTATAACTCATTTAATGCCCATTTATGACCCCCAAAATGACTCAAAATGATAAATGGACTAAAAGACTAATTGACCAAAGCTAATATGATATGTAATAACATAAGATACATATAATACATCTTATGACATAATATTATACCCATAAAAACACCTAAAACTCAAGTTTTCACCTATAGGTTCCCCAATTTGACTTGTAGGGTCAAATTTGGTCAATAGTTTGATGACTCATAGGGGTAGTATGCCTGCTATACTAACTAGACCAGTAGCCTTATCAGTCCATTAGGATTAGGTAGTCATTTTAAGTCTGAAACAAAATAAGGAGACCTTTTACCACTTGAAAACCATGCTTTGATCAAGATAATACCACTTGACTACCTCAACCACATAAAACAAAGGACACACACAAATCAAAGCAAACACACTAGCAAGACACACATGTGTTAAAAGCACTTAGGAAAAATAGGAAGAAAATAACTATATACAACTAAAAATCAATCATACCTCCCTTTCCAAAATTAAAAGGAAATTTTCTTGCATCTCTTTCTTCATGAGATGAATCATGGTTCTAAGCATGTTACTCTTTGGATTGAACACTTGATGGATTAGACCTACTTCTTAGTACTCCACTTATTATGATCTCAATTAGACCATATTCAAATAGTTATCAAATGTAGATATATTCCTCTTGGCCTTGTACACATACCTCATATTGTTGTCTACTCTTCATCTCATGTACAAAATTTCATCTTCTTTGTATGCATGATCTCAAGAGGAGTAGTTTCTTGTTCCTTTGAAGGTTAAGGGTAGTGGAAGCTTGTCTTGACCTCCAAAATATGAGGTGAACTTTATTCTTGATCATACATGGCATTTTGAGAGATGTCATCTTGTTCACCATCACTTGAAATCAACTCTAAAGAACCCTTGAGAGACTCAAACTCATTTTAAATGTTTTCAAATTGTTGCCACAAGTCCCCATCTTCTTTTTGATCAGCATCATTAATGGGAACAACAAGATAATCTCTTTCCTCTTCTTCTTTAAAATCCAAAAATACTTCATCCAAGACTTCTTTTTTGACACATGGAAGCTATTCTTCATTATCAACCAAACAAGAAGACTCAAAATAATGACTCACCTCTTATTCAACACTTAGGACCTCTTGAGGGCTCTCAAATTGTGTCTCATCTCTCATAATCTAATCTTGCTTCTCAAGGGTTGCAATATCTTCCATTTCCTTCTCCTTCTTGGTGATACCAAGACTAGGCATCTTGAAATCTAGTGACCTAGCCGAATGAGGCTACTAAGGAGTTGCATTTTCCTCAAGCAAGAGTTATGAATCTTCCTTAACCAAAGACTCTTATTTAATTTCCAATACCATATGTCCATCAAGGCAAAGGGTTATGAGATGAGGACAAAAGGAACTAGTTGGTGGAGGTGGAACATAGGTCTAAAAATCAAATTGAGAATGCATAGTAGGGGATTCTTTTGGGAGCTCTTGAGGAAGGGGAGGTAGACCTTGGTCTAAGATAGCCTAGTTATCTTCCTTTCACTTGAAAATCAATTCATTCACATTTTATTCAACTTGATAACTCTCTTGAGGGAGGTTAGATGGGGTGTGTTTAGGCATAGGATCTTCCTTTGGGTCTGAACCTTCCATCACACCTTGACTTAGCAAATTCATCCTTGACTCCAACTCTTCAATTTTATTAGCTAGTTTCTCTTGTAAAATCTCTCTTGAATTTGATAGGCATCATCATGAGGATAGGGAATACAAAAGGGCTGAAATGGAAGATAAGGAGTCTCTTGAGGAAGGGCGAGAGGGACTTGCAAAGGATCAACTTCATTCTCAACTTCACACTCCTTATTAATTCTTCCATCCTTTTTCTTTCCCCATGATTCCACTATCTTTTTTTAGCTTAGGATGTTAAGATTATAAGTCTTTTATTTAGGTGGTGATTCAATTTGAGGAGTGGATGAAGTATTCAAGAAACTTGAAATTTCCTTAGGCTTGGATTCTCCACCTTGTCTCCAACTTAGAATGTCATATCTAGAGGTTTTCTCTTGAGATGGGGATGTAATAAGAGATGGAAAATGAGGGCTTAAATACCACTTATTTTACTTCTAAGATGGACTGCTACATATGCATATTTTCCAACTCAATCTGCTTATCAAGATTAACTTCAAAAATAAGGTTTCTCTTTTCAACTCTCTCTCCCAACTGATTAGGAAAATGATGACTTTGAAAATCCTAATTAGGCTCATGAATAGGATTTAAATAGGACTAATATCACTCTTGGGTAAGTGGATATGAATTTTGATAGGTTTGGTGAGGTTGCCTTTCATGAATTCTTAGCCTATCCTCTAAGGAAGAAACCAAACCACTCAAATCTAGCATCTCACTTGTAATCCTTTACTAATTGGCTCTCTCAATAGGTGCCCACTCTCTTTTGACCAGCTCTAATGCATCTCTCACCTTATGAATAAGATGAATAGGAACATCTAAACCATATCTCCTTTATGTGTCAAGATCCAACATGTACTTCTCATAGCCCAAAAGTGTTTTCCTGAAGGTGGAAATGGATTGACTTGAGAAGTGGCTAGGTTTACTAAGAGGAGAAATACATTGAGAAGGATGGGATATAAGACTAATACACTTCATGAATGGGTTGATACACTTCATGTTGGAGTTAGCATTGGTCACATTAAAGCTGGTAAGGGTCTTGATAGGGTAGATATGGAATGCCATAGGCTAGATATACCTTACCAACTTGTGTAAAATAAAACTCAACACCAAGGTTAGCCATGAAACTTCATTAGGAATCAAGAACACAAGGAATTATCATAAAAAATATTCAAAATGAATACATGGGCTTCTTGACTAGTTGATGTAATCTGGGATTCACCAATGATGCTTAAACAGATGCCTCCAAAGGTTGATTGTTAAAAGATAACACAAAAACTTTTTCAACCTCTTGGACTAAGAGTCCCATCAAGCATGCCAAAAAATATCATCACTTGTATTTTCACCATTTGATGAGATTCCTAAGCTCTCCTCATCCTAGTGGCACAATGGAAACACCTCTAAGCTTGTGGGTAGTCTAAGATGAGGTGAATCTCTAGATAGGGATAGCTCCCTTTATGTACCACTTTGGATCACAACTACACCTAAACTTTAGGGGGTAAAGGGAGAGAGAAAACTAAAATCAATCTATTCTAAGGGATGTAATAAACCAAATAAGATGATGACTTCCAACCAGCATCATGTTACACATGACAACAAAGGGACTAACCAAACATACACTTTTCTAATCTAAGTCTTCTCATATCAATGTTTCATTATGAGTTTATGGATGAATGTGTAAGACTAAGAGGACTAAACAAGAGGCCTTGAATGGTACTAGTGAATAGTCTAACTCACTCAATCTTTGACATTTCATAGAACACTTCACATGACCTACAAAAATACACTGTAAATAGGTGAGAACATGAGACAACATGCTAAGGAATCCATAGTCTTCACTAACAAAGATCCATCATCCAAGTAAAAACACTATTAAAAGATATAGAAGAGGTAAAATCAATATTTTTATTGATCAAATGGTATGAAAATGAGTAAGGCTTCACCATACTCAGGTGGAGCATAAGTTACAATGGCCAAAATGGCTAGTTCTTATAGAACTTGAGAGAGAGAGAGAGAGAGAGAAGAAGAGAGAAGTAAAAAAGTCATAAGGACACTTGTTAAGATGATAAAATGAGTTACTTGTGTATGATAATAGGATATGGGATGAACCATGCAATGTTAGAATGAACAAGTGTCCATCCAAGTCATAAAACTCATGAAAAGTGGCATGAAACTCCTCATTCTTTCTTAGAAAATTGCCTTCACGATTTGAACCTATTTGAACATCCCAAAACTCATTATGAATAAGTATAATTATTTTAATGAGAGGGAGGGATTTCAAACATGACTTTCCATGCATTGGTTGTAGGCCTGGTCATCTAGAATCATATGTAAGTGAGCCATCATCATCTGCAGTCTAAAAATATCTTCTTTCATACACCTTGCACACTTGGCCTCCAAAAGGGCATCAATTTTCTATTAAAATACATGGGAGGGAGTTAATGACATGTTTTAAGACCCTCCATGGCCTTAGAGGCATCAGTCACATCTTAAAAAGGCTCACACTTGAAGTTTTCACCCTTCTCACCATTGTGTTCACTATGCTAGTTTTGACTGGTTATGATGAGAGCTACTATTTAAATACTTATAAGTTTTTTCAAAGCATCATATGTCCATAGTGAGTTATTAAAAGTCCTAATATTCCCCCCAAACTTGATTGCATCTCTTGGAACCTGTTTTAGCCTATAAAACACACAAAAAATTCAAGAAACCCCTATTTTACAATCTATTTGTATAGGTCCATATAATATAAAAGTATGGCGGGGAGCCTGAGAGAGTCCTCTATAAGTTCCAATCATCATCCTAGTCAAACTAGTCCATTATAGTAGCTTTCCAACTCCATTTCCTCAAACTGATCATTGGTAAGGGTTTAGGAGGGTTTAGGCCTATTTTACCCTCTTAAGGTTCATTCATAAAGATAGTACATTTAAACTACCAAAAAATTCCACAAATGTATATTTCAAACCTTCATAAACATCCCTAAACTTCTTATATTCCCATGCATAGACTCAAGGGAGATGTGAGCTTCCAAATCTCTCCTATCAAGCTTATTTTCACATTTTGTATGGGTCAATGTATCCCTAATCCAAAAAATGGATTCTTGATGTTTTTTCTGAAATTTGGAAGATTAACACACCTATAATGACCTTATTAATATGATCTAATAGGTTATAAATCATATCTAAGGCTATAAGTGTGAATGATTCCCCATTTAGACACTAGGCATAAACCTTACCTAACAAGTTTGAGTTGCTTTAAAGCACAAAATGACTTTTTATATATTTCACTAATTTTAAATAGCCTATATAACTCTATTTTTACCCCACAAACATTCTTCAATAGGTTATAAATCTCACCTCACGCTAAAAATGGATTTGACCCTTCATTTGGGCATTAGGCCAAAACCTGCCTAGTAAGCTTGACTGCAACTCTAACCACCTAAACCACTTTGTTAAATTTCCCCCTTTTTTGCTTGGTTTATAATGTTTTTACATATTTTATATAACCTATAACACCTTTTATTAATTTTCCCTTAGCTCTTGATGCACTCTTTTCATCCCTTCTCTCCAAACCTGCCAGTTTATGCATGAGAGGAAGTGCCATCTATCTGAGATAAAATAGAGCACACTTCCCCTATTTTCCCAAAATAAACAAGTATTTTAGGGGCCTCTACATGTTTTATAAACACTTTTAAAAAAAAATTCAACCCTCTATTAGGTAATTTGACCCTCAAAAGACTCTAAAACCCAAAACAAACCATGCAAAGGAATATTATGTTTATGGTTTCCTCATATGGGCTATGTGATACCTATCTAGAGTCTTTCTCTACCTATTTCCAAATCATGAGGGTTCCATGAAAATATTATAGTAATTATTAATGTTTTACTTTCCCATCACTTTAACTCTTCATATACTCCTTTCCATACCTAACTTCTCAAGACTATAAATACAAACCCTGACTGTATTTTTTTGTCTTAGGGAAAACACTTGTAGGTATACTTACATGATTTAAGCTTGAAATATTGTTTTAAACCCTTCATAAATCTTTCCTAACCATTTGACACTGATTTTACCCATTATTCACCTTGAGCTTAGCCTAAAACATCTTTTTGACATACTATCTCAGTTAAATGTTTACCTATAGTCACCTACAAGTGACTATAGGAGACCCTATAGGTATATTTTCTCTCAAAAACCTATGATATACATTATTTTAAACCATTTAGAGTAAATTAAATAACCTTTCCTATTGATATATTCATGTCTAAATTTCTATACTTTTTCAAGCTCATTTTGAGAGCTCTTTGATATCTACAACCAGACTGTAGTTGTGCATTTTGTAGGTGTTTGTAAATTTGAAATATTATCATGCTTTCCTTTTAAGATCATGGAAACTTTTTAAGAATATTCCAATCAATTTATAAAATAATTAACATTCCTAATATTCATATATTACAATAAATAAACAATGTATTTGCTTGAAGCTTATGTTGGTTGTAGATGAATGTGCTCATGCCATTTGTACAAACTGAAAGTGTACATGGGAAGAAAAAATGATATATCCTCTTCCTTTAATGATATTTATGACATGAATGATCATTTTAACCATTTTTAATCATCCCCATATGTTTTCATGGTCTATAACTATTAACTTAGAGTGCAAGGTCACTTTTTGAACGAAAGGCCTTTAGACATCAATGCCTAAGTTTAGTGTCTTAGTAGGCAACTTGAGGCTTCAAACTACCAAACTCCCTCAACCCTATGCCATAAATTTTTTGTATAGGTCCTATATTATGTAGTTAATACCATAAAATATCATTATAATTCATAAAAATCTCATTTAACCATGTCTTATTCTATTCACAAAAACCCCTAGACCTCTATTTTCTTATTTTGGGGACTAAATCCCAGAACTCAGTCATCTCCTCTTGATCAAGGTTTCACTCTCATTGGTTCAACCTAGAATTTAAATAATTTATATCATTATTTACATAACACATAAATATTTTAAATAATATTCCATTTTTTATTACAATACCTCAGTAAGACTCCTTAGCTCTCTGTTCAAATCACCTATAGGTGCATATTCTAGTGTGCAAGTAGTAAAATGTAATTTTACACAATAAGCATTGCCTTTGATCTTTTATGAATTTTTTTAACTTGTATCTATACTTCCAAATACATATTTCACATTCTAAAACACCTGAATTAAGTTTCAACACCTTATTTTCAACCGGAACACTTCCTTCATGGCACTTGTAGATGATGCTCAATGGCAGACTAAGAGCATATGTTGCACATGACTACAACAGTCCTCTTTTTACACACTTTGGAGAGTAAAATATACTCATTCCCATTTATAAATACATGTTAAACATTTGGAGACCCTCACTACACATCCATGAGCACACTAGATAGTTTCATGCATGTGATTGTAACTATGGTAGCAAGTAAAAAGTGAGCAAAGAGTTGACTGCATAGTGTTCATGACTGCAACTCATGGAATGTTGTTGCTTTAGAGATTAGATTGAAAGGATAAAGGAGTAAATATTAAATTTATTACATTAAAAAGTACTTATCACAACCCTCTAAAACCATTATCAATGATGAAGTTCTTGAAAATGGTGAAAAACTACCTGTTACAGAATAAATTGATTCCTCTTGTAACCTAAGCTACTTTGCTTATCAAAACATCATTAAAAATTAAAAAAAGCATGGATATAAATTTATGAGGGATTAAACATCATCTATAACCAACATGACCAATTTAATTGTATGTAAATGCTCAAACTAAAGTAAAATTTATAGGGTGCATGGATTAGCAGATAAAAAAAAACAGTCAACTTCATGAGGATGGTTCATAAATCATGGGCCACCATTATTCAAACTATTTTTATGTAAATTAATTTATCTAGGTGTAATTTAACCTCCCAAAGGTGTCTTACCTAGAATTTCTCTTCCTTATTGTACCTAGTACAAACTTGGAGACTGGTTTTGTGTGTCTATAAGGATGAAAAAGGTGTAGAATGGTTTTGGGAATTTTTTAGCACTTTAAAATAATGTCAAGAATTTATATGGATATAAGGAAGTTAAATAGTCATTCCATGACCTTTTCCCATGTGGCACACTTCCCCATGGGCCTTACAAGTGCTAAACTCCTCTCATTTCCTAAGAAAGTTACTCTTTATTCTAAATCACCTACCAATTTTAGTTAGAAATAATTACCTAAGACATAATATGACACATGACACATGACATAACCTTTTTATACCTTCACATTTCCCTAGGAGGTTGTACAACTCATTTAATGCCCATTTATGACCCCCAAAATGACTCAAAATGATAAATAGACTAAAAGACTAATTAACCAAGGCTAATATGATATGGAATAACATAAAAAAACATATAATACATCTTATGAAATAATATTATACCCATAAAAACACCTAAAACTCAATTTTTTACCTATATGTGCCCCAATTTGACCTATAAGGTCAAATTTGGTCAACAAGAGTCATATCTTACTTGAGTTCTTGAGCCACTTACATGAGAGGGTTAGACACACCATTAATCCAATCCCAGCTATTCATAGGTTATGATCCACCAAGCAAGGCTGGGCAATGATGGATTCAAAATTGGATTGAGTTCTTGAGCCACCCACACATGAGGATTGAGCAATCCATTCGCTCATTCCAAGATATTCACCACTTGATCACTATATACATGCACACACATAGGTTATCACCTGTATACACCCTAAATTAGTCAAGAAACCACACATATCATGTCTTTTCATAGTCCTTTCATAGGAGACTCTGACTAGATAATATGAGTTTTATTCACATTTAGCCATGTCTTTCATTTTATCCATTTAGGGTCATGTTCTATGCTTGAGTCACCTTTTTGCCTATTCTTGGTCATCTTAAGCCTTTTAAACACTCATTCCACCTCAACCAAGTTAGGTTTTCTATCTTATTTCCATCTCCCTAGGTCTTAGGATTATGGGATAGGAGTGTTAGGGTTGGACTATAGCATCGATGCCACTAGTGTCCATTTTTAGTGCTCGTGTCTAGGGCCATTTTGAGGCCAATGGTCAGTTTCTTTTGCTAATTGAGTCTTACGCCTTTTCTTAGCTTCATCTTTAAGCTTTCTCATATTGGATAAATTTAAATAAATCTATCAATTTTGAAATAAAGAGTCTCTTATATAAAGGACTTCACAAGGCATTTTATATCTAGCACTTATTACTTTGGCATATTAGACATAATAAAAATCAGATAATAGTATAGCTCAATATTCTGCATCACACATAAACTTGCATGCTTGATCAAATAATGGCCTAGGTGAAATTTATTCTTGCATATATTATACATGTTGATTATGTATGCTCCCTAAGGGAGAACTACATTTGATTTGAGAACCTAGCTTGAAGGTTAATGTAGGCAGTGATCAAGACAGCACAGGTTATAGATCGTGCAATCATTCATCTCCTAATGTAGCTTTCCCCATTATACTTTTGATAAATTTATTTTTTACATGTGTGTAGATGAATATAGGGTTTTGGAGATTAAAACAAACCTATATTGAGATTTGTTAACTTTCAGCCTCTAAAATTTGATGCATAAGCTCACATTGACCTAGAGAATAAAACCCAAAAAGATTCGATCCTCAAGATAACAATGGCAGAGGTGGACTATAGCACCAATGCCACTATTATCCACTGTCAATTCACCTATCCAATCATATAACAAGGGCCAAATATAGATTCCAGATAGTGTCCCAGTCCTGCATCTCAATTTTTAGCTCATGAATCATTCATTTTAGTCCATTTTCAGATGAGTTTACTTTTCTTCCTCATGTAATATACTTGATAAAAATATATATTTTACCATATTAAACTAAATTTTTCCCTTAATCTAGACCCCTTATTATTTATAAGCTAAACGCTAGTTTTCCCAAAAATAATAAAACATTTGGTGAACCCAACTTACTTTGAACAAAACTAAAACCCTAGATACCCTTAGAGTTTTTCTTTCATATTTTGTGCAAAAATTTAATTTCAAAATTTTAATTTTTATATAAATTTTTGTGTATTTATCCTATTCAAAATTATTTGTAGAATTTAAAATTATTGCATAATTTTCAAATTTTCTAAAACCCTATCTCAAACCCCTAGATTTCCAGACTAGGTCCTCAAACCCCAAGCCTTCCTTGCAAATTTTAAAACAATATTTTGAAATTTTTAAAAATTATTTACTTTATCAAAAATAATTTTAAATTTTCAAAATTAGTAGTTATATTTTGCAAAAATTTAATTTCAATTTTTTGATTTTTGTATAAATTTTTGTGCATTTATCCTATTCAATATTATTTTTAGAATTTAAAATTATTGTATAATTTTCAAAAATTTCAAAACCCTAGATTTCCAAACTAGGTCCTCAAACCCCAAGTCTTCCTCCCTTACAATTTTTATAAGAATACTTTGGAATTTTTTCAAATTTTTTGGATAGTCAAAAGTATTTTCAAAATCTCTATGTTCATAGTTATTTTTGAATTTATTCGTTTAATAGTATTTTTCAATATTCTCTTTGGTGAAAGAAATAAATTGGCCACTAAGGCACTTCTTCCCTCTCATCCCATAGATCTATTTTTTTTTTAAAATCATAATTATGATAATGAATGGACAAATTTTCAAAATTGCACATTAGCTAAAAATGTGGAAATTGATTTCATTTACAATGAAGATAATTACTATTGTTGTAATGAAGAATATGATGATATCCGTGATAGTGATAGTGAAGTACAAATAGATGCATCTTATTCTCTCAAACCTATCTCTTTTATTCTCTCTTCTAAAGAAAATAATTTTGATAAATGGGAAAGGTATTTTTCACCTCATTCTCCTATGCACAATGTACCAAATGAACAAATTAGTCATGCACTTCCAAGTGAACCTCTTATTGGTGATAATTTGTTTCCATGTGAACCTAATCTCTGTCTCTTTTTTACTACTTCAATGTTCAAATTACAACAATATAAATGTAATAAAATCAAATTGCCAATGCATAGTTCAAATCATACATCTCATGTTCCTAACTCTACTTTGTCAAAAGAATGTCTAAATGAAAACGCTTCTTCTCTTATTTCTCATATTTCACTTGAAAATCATGCATACACTCCATCTATAGATAACATAGATGCACATTATATTCTAATTTCAAATTATACTTTATTACATATTAGAAAATAAAGAGATTCTTCTCTTACACCTCTCCCTAGTTGCACTAAAAGTTATAATGAGTATGATTTTGAACATGCAAATGAATATGAAAATGAGAGTGATTATGAACAATATACCAATTATGACAATGCATGGAATAATGATGATTATTATGCACATAGTGAAGAATAATATGCATCTCATGTTTCTAACTCTTCTCTCACTCCTCTCAAACATAATGCACTTCAAAATGTTATTTCTACCTCTATGCATGATTCTATTTTAAATAATACACATGTCCATGATAATAGCACATCTTATACTCAATTAGAATGTGATACACTAAAATATAAAGATACCAATGAATCTCCCAAGGCACCCCTCACTATAGTAGAACCCAATTCTCACTCTTCACCTAAATAGAATGGTAGCCCACATCCCTCTAGTAAGGTCCAAGTTACCATTACTCCCAAGGTTCAAGTGAGCACACCCCCTTTTTATGATCCAATTGCTAAATGAAGCATTCCCATGGCTAAAATTAACAATCAAATTCAATGATTAAATGAACCACATAAAGACACTAATGTATCATCCCAAGATATTATATCTCTGATGCATGCAGTTGGTGAATTACAACACCAAGTACATCTCCTTACTTTGGAAAAGAAGGCTTATAAGTCTTGGATAGATGCCAATGATCTACATGGTAACCCACTTCTGAAGACATCCATAAAAGCTTCATTGCCTAAGCATTTCTAGATACCATCATTGCCTCACTTTTATGGAACTAGAGATCCATTTGTACACCTTCAATCCTTTCAAAAGGCTTCGCCATCTCATGCAAATCCTTTGATTCTACTCAAGTTATTCTAGCAGACATTAGTGGGGGAAGCACAGAATTGGTTCTTTCATCTACCCCCCATTGGCTCCTTGTACACATATGATGACTTAGAGGACGAATTTCTCAAACATTACTTAGCAAACATGGGCCCTCATATTACATATGAAAAATTTGCAACTTTACATCAGAATACTTCAAATCCAGTCAGTGATTATATCTTACGATTCAAGAATCACATGTTAAGATTGATATATAAACTAGTAGATTTAGAGATACAACATATCTTTATTAAGGGGCTTTACCAACCTCTCCTCAAGCATTTACTATATTGGATAGAGTCTTCTTTCAGGAACTTATGCTATATATTTTTAGCATTGGAAAACAAATTGGGATTGATTGAGGCAGATTCAGTTGATTGGATTACTCTAGATTTCACAACAGTATCTACATCTACAGTTCCTAGCACATAACATCCACCATGTCCTAAACAAGATAGGAGACCACAACTATAAAAGTAACTAGTTAAGAACATAAAGCCAGTCTTCAAAGTAAAACCTATAGTATGCACTACAGAGAACAACATCAAGGCACCATTATAGTTTGATTCAGAGTAGGATATCCCATCTATCATATTATCATCACTATTAGATATGAGGTTAATCACATTACCTTTTACTCATCAATGAGATCTACATGTCCTATGGAAATAGCCACATGACCCTTTTATAACTATCATCATATTCATGGACATAGAGATAATGATTGTTATGGACTCAAGGATTGCAGAAATAGATGTGTTAATAATGGCATCATAGCATTCACACAAGGGGCACTGAGATATCCTACACCATGAAACCATAGACCTCATTCATCCATGATTGAGTCATCCCAAGACATTCCTTCATAGAAATCATTGATCACTCATTGTGAGAGTAATGTAGGTTCTAGGACAGAGCCTTACAGGAGATCTCCTATCCCACCTATTCAGAAGGTTTGGAAACTAGTATAGTGAGAGTAGCCTACATATAGAATTGTAGTGTAAGGAGTACATAGTGAAATTCCATACACATATCTAATAGAGTCATAGGCACCACAACAGAGTACTACTCATGAGAAATATTCACTACAACTATATTTTCTAGGTCCTATCTCACGTATAAATCCACTACAGCTAAGGTTAAATGAACCCACATCATAGAGTACTACTCACAAGAAATATTTACCATAGCTAGATTTTTTGGGTCCTATCTCATGCAATAATCCACTACAATTATGATCAAATGAGCCTGCATCATAGGTTTCAATTCTAGCTCAATCTATGGCTTAGTCATACACATCATAACAGAGGCCATAGGGTATAAGATTAAAGATAGATAAGCCTTCTTCATAATACACAATTCTCATTACATGTCCAAGTCTCCATGCACATCTATAGTTAGTACATAGCATAAAGTATCAGATATAAAGTATATGCTTACATAGCATGAGCAGTATGGGCACTTGTTTAGTTGGCCAACAGGATTTAGATAGTGATATAGCACAAAGTGATATGATGCACATTCATATAAGCATCAATTCATATCTTCACTTAGTAAGGCAATGATGGAGCCAAAGGTCTAGCTAGCCTTTATATTCTTGAGCCACTTTCAGGGAAGTAATATGCACAATGTGTTATCTTACATCCCCACATGCTAACAACTAACATTCCTAACTCTCAATAAACTATTCATAGCCAAAAACTAGCTTATTGAAAATCTAGATCTTACCAAATCCTAGTTTACCAAGATTAAACCAATACAATTTATCCAAACAAATTACCAATCTCAAACCAATGCAACCTATCCAAACAAATTACCAATCTCAAACTAGCTCAACTTATCCTAACGATTTCCCAATTGTAAAACTAGTATATTTTTTGCCCACATATAATTACAAAGCAAATAAATTTATTTACTTACATACATTTAAAAATAAAAAACCTAACATCACACCTAAACATATCAACAACAATCAAATCATATTCCAAGTAGTATTTTACCAAACACATATGTAGCCTCAACATCAAATACCAAATCAACTACTTCTACAACAACCATATGCAACAAATATAACAATATATTTCAAATCCCATAACACAGTATGCATGAGCCAAAATCAAACCAACATCCATATATATATAAGTTTTAAATACATATATGTTATATCAAGTACAATCAATCATGAATGGGCATCATACCCTCAATCTTAGTCTCACTCTCTCCTCCAGTATTAATCCCATAGTCTAGCCTAGTACTAGATGATCCCACATCTCGTCGATCTCTTGACTGTCTCTTGTGATGACTATCTCACTCCAGTAACTGCCCATGCTCCTCACGTAAGTCTACATACCACCTATAAAGCATTGTAGACTCATCTATAATCCACATACTCACCAATCCATAATCAAGTGGAGGCATCCTATGCCTATCTAGCTTAGCCCTCAGATCATCTCTCTCTCCCATTACTCTAACATATGCAGTTGTAGCTACATTAGCCCTATCAAATAAATGTGCATAAACACTAGCTGTAATTGTCACTCACTCTATCAAACCCTCCTCCACCACATCATCAAGAACATGTCATGTCAACTCAATGATAGTCCCCTAAAACCCATCATCTCCACCTCCTCCCCCAATAGGTGCTTCATCTTGAGCACCACCCACTCCACCTACACATAAAAGTATAAACACTACATTAGACATACATTTTCAAGACAAGATAAAACAAGCATAAGCTTATACAAAATTCAAATGTTAATCAATGCTTACCTCCCATCATCTTGATCAACATAATATCCTCATACTAAGGAGCATCCCCTCCACCAATAGGATATAGTAGAGCCCATTGATTTCTCATCCACCATGTGGTATATGCCTTTGTGCATCCAACATCATATACATCAAGAATATCTATAGCCACATCTTATGCATCTAAAGGTAATGGTGATAACTCATCCTTGGTAGGTCTCCCACAAACTCCTACCCTTGCTAGTGCTCTTCCACTACTCACCTACACCCATGCTATAGGGGCACATCTTATGGTACCCTAAACTATCTAGTCACCCACTCATACTAAAAGCTCTTGTATGCTCCAACCCAGAATTCATGTATCCAAAAACTAACCCTCATATATCATAATTGCACTCCATCTTTGGGTCATAGAAGGAATCCTATATAGGGCCTCTATATGATATCCTAAGCCACCAATCTATCTAAAACTCATCTATAGTGATCTATCCTAGGAGATCGGATAGCCAACATACTCATCCACCACTCTCCAAATGGTTATGGAGGTGCACACCTCTCCCTTGATAATCCTATCAGTTATATAATAGCTATGTGCTCATAAGCCCAATAATATAATAAAGTAGCCACACTCACACCACCACTAAATGCCTCCTAAGTAAATTGGTAAAGATCTCTGTATAAGTGGGCAAGCATAGTCATACCCCATGAGAATACCATGCCATACACCTTTACACTACACATGATCCTATGCATCATGTATGTAATCGACACCCCACTCCCATTCATAGCAAAAAATGATGCCAACAACATGACCAACCACATCCATAGATGCATAACACTCAACTACAGAATAACTAATAATAATACATCACCATCACTGCCTCTCTTATGTATACCTGAAGGCACACCAATAAAGTACAAGGATGCATGATCAATAGCATCCACACCTATGTCACCTATCATCCACTAACTAGCAAATTTAAAATATGGTACACATCCTCAAGAGTAATCATAATCTCTCTAGTAAGAAGCCAAAAAGTACATGTGTCTACATTCCACCTCTCACATAAGGTGATAATCATATATCTATCCCACTACACAGTGCCTAGGTCACACACATGACCCAACCCTGCCCTATCCATCATAGCTCTCTCATCAATTGACAAAGGTAATAAGCTTAGGGTCTCCATCACTTGGCCTCTATAGAAGTCCCTCATTTGTACCTCACCCTACAAAAACACTAGAAAGTAGTATCTATATTAGTCAACCATTCCAAAGAAATTAGCTAAGTTACACAACAACAGGAAACAACTCAGAAACTCAAAAAACTAGCCCTGGTGGACAACAATGCTATAAAAAGACATTATCATTAGACAACAGTGCCAAAACCTAGATAGTGGCATTAAATACTAGACAGCAGTGTTAGAGGAAGGACAGTAGTGCTAGAACTAGTTAAAATTTTATTGACTCTTAAAATAGCTCTAAAATGTCTAAAACAACTTTCCAAACAAGCAAAAATCATGTGTTTTAGCTACTTACCAGGGTAATCTCCCCACTAGCCTCAATTTGGGTTGTCAACTACTCAATTCAGGTTGTGGTAGGTGCTCATCTCCTTGGCATATCTCCTACCCCAGAGCTCAAAATCTCAAACTAGTCAATGTGCAAATAAATCAAGAATCGATCCAACTTTTCTATATCAAACAACTTTTTCATCCAAAGCAAAATACCATTTTTCTTATAACTTTAACCTTGTAGTTCTATTTTACAAACTATTTTATTCCACATAATCATAATAATGATACCTTCAACATCACATGATCCTCACTCTCTCAATACATCATTTTCCTACTATAGCACACACATATCTATACCTCTTTTATATCCAGACATACAATTTGGTCCTAACCAATCAAAAATCTCATTTAGCTATCAAAAAACTCAATCTAATCAATCAAATGACTTCTCAAATAATTCAAACTATACCAACCTTGCTTTTATCATTATGCCACATGTCATCACATTTGGCTCAACCTCCTCTATCATATATTTCATCCCTCTCCCCAAAAGCGGGGCATCATTCCTACTGTTCCTATTCTTACACTTATCTAACATGACTACCCAATCTCATAAATGGATACACCATGGTTCTTACAGCTCCATCAGTCACATTATCAAACTTAGCTCAAGTCAATCAAAATATATAGTGATTCAAACTACATGGGTCACTCAACATGGTTTTTACATCTCTAGTATTCAGATTATCATATTCAACTCAAATTGGTCAAGATATATAGTGATTCAGATTACATGGGTCTCTCAGCATTACTCAAGACATTCAGAGGGACATATCTTCAGTTTATAGATACATAGATTATTTAGATATATAATGGTTCAAATTATATTGATTTATAGTGACTTTAATATAGATTTATACTAGATACCAGATTCAGGGGCATGTATATTACTACACGTCTCATATATATAGTTTCATATAGCATGACACAATTATAAAACTAGATAGTAGATTATAGGCATAGTGTATAGCACATTGTTTTGATCTCTAATTTTACACATGAGACCTATCACAATAGCTTATTTCACATGCGGTTATATAGATTTTTAGACTATACATATGCATCATTCACATACCAGATTTGGGGGCATGGCACAGATGTTCATGTTCTTCATCATCCACGATTATACATATTAGAATGGTAAAGCATGCCTTTCTCTTTTTGCACATTTACTAAAGTTTTAGATTATACCCAGTTGTACCCAGGTTGTCACTAGATTAGATCGTATGATTATCTGTAGTGGTTGGTCCATAGCATTACCCAGACCTAGACTACATGAGTTTGTGTGGAATAGAGGGCAGACATTGCTTTTGGACCTCCAAGCACTTCTCAATTCTAGTTCAGATTATTCAGAGTGGGGGCATGATAGATTTTGCTCTTCATAGTATATATATTATATACACACATTCTAGATTACATGATTTTATGTGGGACAGGGGGCAGACATTGGTTTTGGACCTCCAAGCATTTCTCATTCTAGTCAGATTCAGCATAGGGAGCAAGTATTTCCCTCCTTCTCCATGATTACATGGATTCCATATTTAGATTTAGTATAGGGGGCATCCATTTTAAGGATTCCTTCTTTCTCTAGGCATTATTTAGCTCTACATCCACTTCCCTAGCTAAGAAGTGAGTTGGACCCTTTTTCATCACTTATCTTCATGTAGGTAGGTTTAGGTACACATTTTTTTAATTTATTTTACTCTATTACATCATTTCATTACATCACTAGATTAAAAGTGGGGAAAATGTATACACCCTAAATTGGTAAAGTAACAACATATATCATGTCTTTTCATAGTCCTTTCATAGGAGACTATGACAAGAGAATATAAGCATTGTTCACATTTAGCCATGTCTTTCATTTTATTCATTTAGGGTCAGGTTCTATGCTTGAGTCACCTTTTTGCCTAGTCCCAGTCATCTTGAGCCTTTTAAATAGTCTTTTAGCCTCCCTCAAGTTAGGTTTTCTATCCTCTTTCCATCCCCTCAAGTCCCAAGACTGTAAGATAGGAGTGTTAGGGTTGGACTATAGCATTGGTGCCACTAATGTCCATTTCTAGCACTCATGTCTAGGGCCACTTTGAGTGCCAATGGTCAATTTATTTTACTAGTTAAGTCTTAACCCTTTTATTAGCTTCATCCTTAAGCTTTCCCATGTTATCCAAATGCAAATAAATCTCTTAAATTCAAAATAAAGAGTCTCCTATATAAAGGACTTCACAAGGCATTTTATATCTAGCACTTACTACTTTGGCACATTAGACATAATAAAAATTAGTCAATAGTCTAGCTCAGCATTCTACATCACACATAGACTTTCATGCTTGATTAAGCAAGGGCCTAAGTGAAAGTCACTCTTGCATCTATCATGCATATTGATTATGCATGTCCTTAAAGGAGAACTACATTTGATCTGAGACCTTAGCTTGAGGGTTAATGTAGGCAGTGATCAAGATAGCATGGGTTCTAGATTCTGTGATCATTCTTCTCCTAACCTAGTTTTCCCCCTTTTGCTTTTGATTTATTTATTTTTCTCATGTGTGTAGATGAATATAAGGTTTTAGAGATTAAAATGAACCTATGATGAGCTCTATTAACTTCTAGCCTCTAAAATTTGATACATAGGCTCACACTGACTTAGTGAACAAAACCCAAAAAGATTTGATCCTTAAGACAATAGTCGTAGAGGTGGACTATAGAACCAATGCCACTATTGTCCACTTTTGATGCTCATGTCCAATCATAGAATGAGGGCTAGATCTAGATTACAAATAGTGTCTTAGTCCTACATCTCAATTTTTAGCTCCTAAATCATTCTTTTTAGTCCATTTTTATTTGAGTTTACTTTTCTTCCTCATGTAATTTACTTGATAAAAATATATATATTACCATATTAAACTAGATTTTTCCCTTAATCCAAAACCCTTATTATTTATAAACTAAACACTAGTTTTCCCAAAAATAATAAAACATCACCAAATTTATGCATTGGTTTATGTACCCAGTGAGGTATTTCCTCTCTCTTATTATTTTACTTGGTTTTACTCAGTTTCACTTCTTTACTTAGTTTTGTCTATGCTTTTTATATCTCTTAAGGATTGATTTATGCATGTTTCACTTACAGGACACACATTGGATCATGCTTCACATATTCAAACCCAGCTTCACATACTTCACCTCTTAGGTAAGTCCAGGTATGCTTATTTTTCCTTTATATTAGTCATTTCACTTTTTTGCATTTTTAGAATAAAGGGGGGGTAAATGTAATCACCTAAAAGTGGTATTTGAGTGATAAGAGTGCTACTTGAGACTACATATCCCTAGTTTAGCCTAGACATATCCTATAGCCTATTATCACACTTATCCATCCTTTGTATGGGCCACAGGCATCCTTAGTCATGCCTAAAATAGTCCTAAACCCTCATTATTACATCATGTCCCTTTGTACCTAGTGTTATACAACTTGGACACTAGTGCCATAATAAGGATAGTACTACCACATGGCACTAGTGTCCTAATAATGGCAATAGTGTCCTTTCCCTCTCTTTTTCACAAATGGATATCTTTTCAAATCTAAAACCTCTTAGGGTCGGCTTAGACATCTTTTATCACCCGCCTAAACATAACAATGGTATAAATATGTGACTTGTATCCCTCTAACCACTACATGGAAATTAGATACAAAATACACATTCAAACTCAAAATAAGTTGTGTATAATTAAGGTTATCAATCCCTATTTTGCCTTACTTCTACATACTACTATCTACAATAGTCTTAAGCTTAAATTACCTAGAATTATAGTCTCAAGCACATTCAAACTACTCAATGCAACTATCATAATAGCTTCACTTACACTTGTACCAACACTTAGGTAGGGAAAACTACATTGAGCTTGATCCCCTCTTGGGGTATTGGTATGTAGGTAAATATCTTCACAGTGGGGTATTAAGGATGTTCAATCCACCCCACTAATGAACACACTTTTTTTCTTGTATTAATTATATGCCCTAGTAACATGGAGGATTAGATTTTTCTCATAAATTCAATCAAAATAAGTAATATACATGGTTTTAGAGCTTGTGCATGTAATAATAGACCTCATAGATCCAGATAGGTGCACCTAAAAGCTTAGGATAGTCTTACACTGAGGACACTACCACCAATATAGGGACACTACCACCACATTTCCAATAATGGCACTACTATCTAATTAGGGAACTACTATCCAATTAGGACACAACTATCCAAGAGGGATTTTGACACTGAGATCCTTCTTGCGATACTTAGACTAGTTTTTACCTCAATTTTCAACCTTTAAATCATCCATCTCAATCATTTTCTAGATAAGTTATTATTTACTTTTGTTGTACCAACATTCCACCTATTCTTTTCAAAGAATGGGGAGGCACTTTGGTTTTGATTTGGCCCATGTTTTTTTAAGTTTTATTCTTCGTTTTGTGAAATTTTTATAGATTATTCCTTAATCTCAACACTTAAAAGTAGAAGCGATGGTGTTTTACATTTTGGACTAATTTATTAATGTCTTTTGGGAGTTTTGTAATTATGAAAGTTTTGGATTCATGTGTACTTTGAAGGACTTGAACTTCTATGTTTTTTATCACAAGTTTGAATTTTCAAAAACTTTATGCTTCAAAAATTCTTAAGTTTATTCTTCATCGGACAATTTGTTTGGAACTTCTTCATCAGCTTTTAGGGTTGAAGAATCTATTCAAGGTTTTATTCGTCAAAGAATTTATTTAGGATTTTTTTATCAAAGAATTTATTTAGGACTTATCAAACATTTTGTTTGAAACTTTTTCATCAACTTTTATGTTCAAATAATCTATTTAGGGATTTTGTTTGAGCTTATGCCTCTTGTTTTGAAGGATTTGGTCATCAAAATTTTTATTTGGGGTTTATGTTCAGATCTTTTGATTCTCAAGAGTTACTTGGCTTGGTCCCAACATGAAACCCAACTCTTGACTACTGAAATCTTGCTAGGCTTATCCATTAAAATGGAACTACTTTTCAACACTTATTAAAAATCCAAAGATGTGGCTTCCCTACCAAATAAGACAACAAGGTTTGAATTATGTAGGTAAAGTAATTTTATAAACATGGGGAATTAAAAGTACATGAATTGGAATTAAATGAAAAATCTATATCAATGACTTACAGCTATTGACATGTTCATTAATGACAAGTAAATTTTGAGCTCAATTATCACTCTATGAATAATCCCTAGCCACCTACGCATCAATTGTAAAGATGCGACCAATAGAAAGAATTTTTCAAAATCTAAGAAACTAAATTTGAGAAAACTAGTTGGGAGGTAATGGTTTCATCATCCTTGGTCTTTAGAGGAGTCATCCCACCATCTTAGTTTTCCATTAAAGATTCTACTGAGTATACAAAAATTATGTTCTACTCTATAGTCTTTAATGATGGGTATGCTAAATATTCAGACCTATAGGATTCCATTGATGTTATTGACACCTTTTCCCATGAAGAATATCTATCACCAACAAATATCCAATTGGTGATAAACCTACTCTCTCTCAAAAGACAAGGATTTCACTTCATGGTAGCAAAGCCCAAGGTTATGTCATGTATCAACCTACTGCAAGACTTATTTTTTACTGACAAAGTGATAGATGACATCTTAATACATCACATGGATCATAAGATGTTCATGGATTGTATCTTAGGTGATGATTTACAAAGGTGTTTAGTTTTGGTGGAGTGTAAAAGAAGATTTGATAAATAAAAAGAAAAGCACATTCTACATATCTTATATGGTAATAGGTTGAATGTGCTACACAATGCAAAAAAATTCAAGGAGGTTGGAAATAAAAAGAAGCATTATTCATTGGCCACCTTGCCTCATAGATATTGGGACCCTCATGGTTGAATTCAAAAACATATCCAAGGCTTTGGTATTCCATACCAGCACATTCTTTATGACCATGATTTCTTGTTATTGAATGCAAAGATGATGTCCATGTCATGAGAAGCTCACCAAGTATTGAAGGTTGTTATGATAGAGCCTGGTGTGACTAAAATTGAGCATCAAAGAGCTTAAGAGGATCTAATTTACTTGGACTCTTTTGATTCAAAAATCCAATATCACCCAACTGCATCACTTGTGTAGGAATCTATAAGTGTAGAGGTTGTTACTACCCTAATTCAGTGAGCCTCATCCCCAACTAAGAAAGCTACAATCTACTACAAGAGGAAGCTAAGGGCTCCTCCTTTCTCAAGAAACTAGTAGGCACATCTTTATTTTGACAAAAATCTCTAACAAAACAAGTTATGAATGAAGAGGAGTAATTACAAAGAGCAAAGGACTTTAGTCTCATAGATGACAAATGGAAATATCCTATGAATGATGACTAATTAGATAAGGAGAGCTCAACTTTCAATCCCTTCTTCCCCAATTTCCTCTTTTATCCCCCTTTCTTTAGTAAATTCATTTGATTTAGTTCCTTTTAGTGCTATTGCATAAACACCTCTGGTCACTCCAAAAATAGTGGATGTTTCCTTCACCCCTATTATTTCTATTTACCTAGTAATTCCAACTACATCTATTATTTCCACCACTATAAAAAATCCCTCAGAGACTACCTCAGTCCATCTTAAAACCAAAAGGAAGGCTTATAAGAAGGTTGAAGGGGCATTGGCAAGCTCCCAACTTCATGTATCATCGACTCAAGTAAACTTACCAATCTATTCCATTAAATCTTCCTAATGCACTATTGTAACACCCTCAAGGAAGGCTAAAAGGGGAAAATAAGTGTATACAGTCCACCCACTATTCCAACATGGGGGTGTGGATTGGTCTAAAATCATATGGACCTCCCTTTCTAACTTAATACTTAAAGGAGATTTGGAGCAAAAATCAAAAGATTAAATAGTTGAGACTATAGGGGAGGACACACAACAAGTAAATCCAGCATAACTAGTCATCCCTCCATGGGCAATTAATCTCAAATAAAAGGCTTTTCAAAACCTAAAATTGAAAATCATAGAGTTTCCATAATTAAGATCCATGTTTGATAATATTATAGGAATCATCCAAAGGGTTAGAAAGAGGAAAGTGGAAGATGAATCTGGAAGGGAAATCATTTTTGAAGAAAGACAAAAATTCTTTACCTTGTCTAAAAGGAAGAATAAGAAGTTGGGGTAGTGCCCATATATAAAGGACTTTAATTCCCTTACTGAAACTCATAAGGATTCTTTGATAGCATTACATGATGGGACTAAAACGGCCAAGTAGGAGCTTGAGCAAGGTTTAGAATAAATAAAAGAGTAGCAGCAAATGGTCCACATTCCTCAATAAATTGAGACCAAGGTTTAGCATGCTGCATCAAATCTACACAATACTCTAAAATCAATTGATGTAATGAGGCTAGAATTGGATCCTCATATAACTAAGACTCATAATTTATTTAATTCGATGAATTAGGATGAAAATAATTAAAGATACTTATTCTTTATACTACTAATAAATCTTATAGCCATCTTAATTTAATGACACTATTAGAGGCTTCAAACGCCCTCAACTTGGTGGTAATTAGAACTCAGGAGGCTAGAGAGTGGATCACAATAGCTAGGGAAACAATGCCAAAGTATTAGGAACATGAAGATTTCATTTTATAAATCTTAGAAGAATTAAAGCTATCAAAGGCAAGAGACTCAACTAGTAAACTTATTAATAGAATCAATTTTGATCAACTCTTTCAGCAAGCATCTAAGAACTTCAAACATAGCCTTTAGGGATTATCACTTGAATAAATTGAGGTTAAGCTAAGTTTTGTTATGAAGAAGGTGACGGAAGTATAAATTTTTAAGATAAACTTCCATAACACAAAGGTGGAGCATACCAATCTCCTTGAACAAGTAAATAGGGTGCATAGACCTGCATTACTAAACATGGACACTATTAGATAGTAGCATGATTTAAGACATAAGTGTTATCTTGATTTAGAAGAAAAAAATAATTTTGATGTTGTAACTTCTAATTCAGTACCAGTATCTGCTACAACATCTCCAACAATTAGCAATGCCATTTAAACACCCATCCAACCTTAGTCAAAGGCTAATTTTGTGCACATCCATACAAAGGCATTAATTTTGTAATCATAGTTTGCTTGAGTTAGAACTTGAATATGAATGTTTTCTAAATTATTCATAAGCATGCATGTGTTGAATCACATTATACATGCTAACTTTATTTTGATAATTGTAAGTTAACTATGAATATGCATACATGTAGTTTTGAAACTAGAATTAGAACTGAGGTTGTAAGTACGTAATGTAATTACATGTTTGCATGCACTTGGAGGATGATTTTACCCCTCCACAAGTCTATGTTTACATCTAGAACCCTTATTTTCAAAGGTTTGAAAACTCAATACAGGAAGAAGTCAAATTTTGATTGTCATGTAATGGCGTTGGTGCCTTTTCTTTCCAAATTCTGTGTAATCAATTTTTATCTTTTCTTGGTTATTTGATTCAACAAGTCTAAGTGTGCAATAGCTATGAAAAATTCATTTTATTATAATTTAAATGTTGATTTTAGATGTGCAATGGCTATTGAAGAGTTATAAATTATTATTTATTATATGAAACTAGTTGATTGTCTCATCTTTCTAAGTGTGTAAAAGTGTTTTCTCTGATATAGTCTTATATGTGTGTGTAGTAGCTACCTTAGATACCTCCTTGATCTAAATTAAAGTCTTTTGAGTATGGGTGTGAAAAAGATACCCCATAACGATCAACCTTTGATTGAGATATTTGTGTTTCCTATATTAACTATCCCAAATTACTTGACTGTGTTTGTGTGTGTGTGTGCAATAGCTACTAACAGCAAACATCAGTTTTCAAAACACTTATCCATGAGGAATCCAGCCCAAAAGGTATTTATTGAAGTTATAGATCCCTCTTTTCTACTCTACCCTTCCCTATTTTAGAGATTATTTTTGAGATATGCCCACTTTAGATTAGTATCCACCCATCCACTAACTCACCTAGTTTTAACTTTCTTTTAGATATCATTCATCCATACATAGTCTTGGTTAACAACCTACATGCTTTACTTACTATTCACCACTTGGTTGTTCAACCACATACTTTAAAATCATGCCTTAGAGTGGATTTTCCCTCCATTGTGATCCTAAAATGTTAGAGGATACCTCGTTATGATTTGGTGTGCATAAAAATTGCATCAACAACTTTATTTATTGTTATTTTTAGAAAGGTCAAAGTTAGTCAAAATAATAAATGGTTGTATTTATTAAATATTATTACCCTAATTTAGTCTACTCGTATATTTAAAAAACATAAGTTTTACATTCATCTAAGTCCTAAAGGATAAAACTATAGGACAAGTAAGCTTCTCTGGACCACACAAATGCATGACAAGCCCATGCAAAAGGTTTTATTAAGATGTGCCATTACATTTGAGACATATATTGGATTCCATGTAATCCCCATCTACTATGCACCATGTTTAGATATCCAAAGCACCTACATGTATTCTTATTACTGTTATTCCAAAGAAACCACAAAACACATAGAGATGGGTCCCACAAACCCCTATTACTCATATTATCCCTTCATGGCCACATAGTCCTATTATTTATACACAGAGAATCACAAACGCTACAATGATAAATATTACACCTACACATGTTCCTTGGAAGTACCACAAATTCATTGCACTAGGTTTTGAGTGTGGAGATATTTATGACCATCCATTGTATGATCTTTCCTCTTCAAATATTCTAAAAATACCAAAAAATAAAAAATGTTAAAAAATCCACAAACACTATGAACACCTACATGTTCTATTAGATCCTTGGTGTTTATGTGTTAGTTTAATTTTGATGGATAGAATACTTAGTTATTCCTACATGTGTGTGTGTGTGTGTGTGTGTGTGTGTGTGTGTGTGTGTGTGTGTGTGTGTGTGTGTGTGTGTGTGTGTGTGTGTGTGTGTGTGTGTGTGTGACACTTCTACTTGAATTTGATATAGTCATATACAGATACATGATCTATTCCTATTTTGGTTGTTGGCCTTTCTCTCTACTCATGTCATGAGGACATTGGGGTCATCCACTTCTTTGATCCTGATATACACAAATTATATGGTTCGATGATCGCATTTAATTTTCATGTATAAGGTTGCATATGTATTTAAAGATGCCTTTATCCATGATTAAATCTTACATAGGTTACTTGATATGTTATGAACTTAACATTTTTTTCCTAACACATTTCATCCATGGGCTACTATGACATGTTTATGTTAGTTGTTTATGCTTTAATTTATGCACTTCCTTGAGTGTCTTTCCTTGCTATTGTATTCCTTATTAAATAATTTTAATATGCTTCTTTTCTTGCAACCCCTATGCCTATGTATGCTTTCATTGACATTTGCATATCATTGTTTGTTATATGGATGTTTGAATATGGCATCCTTAATTTTGTGGACATTTGAATAAGTCATGTCCCTTTGATTTTGTGGCATTTGAACATGCCCCTTATTTGTGGTCTCCTTGGACTATTATCTTTTGATCCACTTTTGAGTGATTTTATGTGTATATTTATTTGATTGTTGATCTTGTACTATTACTATCTATATGTTGTCATGATCTTTATCATGCATCTTTAGCCTTTATGTGATCACATTGCTTCTATGTGCTTTAATGCTATATCTACCTATACATATTCCTTATATATTTTATGTGGTTACATTCACAGACTAGACAATTGTCTTATCCTTTTGAGGTGAGGTAACTTCTAGTTCTTATCTTTCCCTCACCTCAAAGGGGGGTCATATTAGTGGGGGTATGTTTTGGAAACATGTTCTCCACACTTGCCACAATTTCCAAATTTAGTGGGGGCATGTCATATGGGCATGGCTTCCACATATTCACAATTTTTATATTTGGTGGGGGCGTGACTTGGAATCGTGTTCTCCACTCTTATACCATTTTTGAATTGTCCAAAGCACATAATTATATGATTTAAATTCATAGTTGTGGAGGAATTATATACATTGGTACCACTATTATACAAAGTTTCAACATGAGAGACATATAAGGTGCATATGTTATGCAATGTGCACCTAATATTACAAAATATAAATCAGTTTTAGATTTTAGAACATTCTTAGGGGTTGTCACCACCCATTGATTAGACTTTCATGAACTATATTGAGCCAATCTACTACAGCAGTTGGTTCACCTTTTGTTATGGTTGAGGTGATCAAATCACTCAATCTTTCCAAGTTTTTAGGTTGGACTTGATAGTGTTGTCCAACCTCACCATTTTTATAGTGTGGGTGACATAACTCACTCACACTCATCAAGTTATAAGTATCATTAGGTTTCATTATTGAGCTAATCTCAACTTTCAGGTGGTAACTCACTTTTACTCCAAAGGTTAGAGCATGTGCCATCCAATCTCTCTATATATCTCCTTAGATATATGCACTTTAAATATTTATCTATAAATTTGTCCTAATATCTATTTCAAATCCTTACAATGATACATCTTTTTCAACTCAACTTGTCAATAGGTAAGGTAATTACATCAACACACAAGTGTACTCCCAAACCTTGCTCTTTCAATTTCAATCTATTTCAAGCACATTCAATCCTAGATTATATACATTTATTATATATTTTAACATGTTCTTGGTTGAATGTCAGTCACCAGTAAAGCACTCAAGTTGGGAACATGCAAGTACAATGTGTGTTATACACACTTAGGTACACATTCCTTCCCTTTAAACTAGTAATTTCATTACTAGATTTAAAGAGGGAAATGTAGATGATATATAAGGATTTATAGCACCTCAGTCTTGTACACTTGGAAAACTTAGACCTTAGTTGTTCCTTTAATTTCTTGACCTTTCACACTTCTACAAGGCTCACATCTACTTTACATTGTACCATTTGGCCTATATCTCTTAATCTGATAAGTCTTATGTTGATGACCCAAGCATTCTCTCTTGCCCAAAATGCTTAAAATGTACTTATTTTCCACCTCTACAAGTTTTAATCCTATACCTTATTTTTTTCTTATAAGACACTAACATCCAAGATAGCCACTAGCATTGATGATAACATCTTAACCTGACGCAAGTGTCCAGTACCCTAAAGTCATCTATTTTATAAATGAAATGTATCCTAATGGTCAGCCTAAGTGTTTTAATGTGATTTAATTCTCCAAATGGATTGATATAAATACAATATCTACCCACATTCATTCATCACCTAACAACACATGAACAATACCAAGTATTCTTATTAAAGATCATTTAATCAAATAAAGCTTCCCTATTTACATACCAGTCATAAATATAACACATCTATAGGTTTAAAGTACTACAGGACAATCCAATAACTCAATTTGCCAAGTTATAACCAAGATAACTATTGTACTTACTTTACACATATTGTATGATTCGCACACAATCCAAAACATGGGGGAGAACTACATTAGTCTGAGGCCCTCTTTGAAGTACTGGTTATGTAGGTAGTGTTCACTAATAGAGGGGTCTTTGGGGTCAGCGCAACACCATGTGCCCACTAACCTATTTTTCCTCAAGGTCACTATGAAGATGAATAACTAGGCTTATGACATTTCATGAGGAATGACAGTCCATGACCTAGATTTGAATGTCCCAGAGTGAAGGTAAAGTCAAATTTAGAAGCATCTAGGTGGTCACATCCTTTTTCAACAAGTATTTCATATAGGACACTTGCATCGAACCTAGACTATAGATTCAATACAACCATCTTAGGCTAAAATTAGTGTTCAAAGCTCTAAAAGTGTTAGATCTAGAATTTGATGACTATTTTAGAATCTCCTTCTAGACTACTTTTTGCCTGTTTTAGATCCAACATTGTGTTAGCATCAAAACTAGCTAAGCATATTACTTCTTTCTCATTTTCATCCATAGTTTAGTTGTACTTTTTATTTTTAGTCTATACTCAGCATAATAAATTTAGTGTATGCTTATATTTGAGTTTAGTATTTAATTAGCTTAATGCAAATTTGATTATCACCCTTATACATTGTCATTTCTATATTCTTAACCCTATTATACCATGAAGGTATCAGAGCCTCATATCCATATAGGGTTAAATATAAATATATTTACAACATCTGAGTGGTTATAATTTTGAGACTTCTCTATGAGTACCCTATATAATCTAAGACCTTTACTCAAATCTTTAGTGCACAACATGTTATAAAACCTATACATGTTCATTTTATGAAGGTTGTTCAAAGATATGTAGTTGATATTTATCAAATACTAGTGATTCAATGGCCATTGCATCAAAGGTCTATTTAGGTTACACAAAAAACATTACATAGTCAATCACATCCTAAGTTGGTTCTACAGTCTACTCCATAGGTTCCACAGTGAACACCATCTGATGATCCTCAGGTACAAATCAATTTGCAAGTTACTATGGTTTCTAAATATATGCAAGGTCTATAAATCCATGTTGGCTATTATGACCTTGATGGATATGTTACAACACATGATCACTTCTTAGATTTAGATATAAATACAAGTGTTACTACTTGCCTAGGGTAAGTAACATTCACTACAATCGATCTAAGACCTACATGCAACAATCTCATTAGTGGAATCATTGGTTAGCATAAACATAATTAAATTCAATAAAAATATATACAAACAAACTAAAAAATACATGAAAATAGAAAAAAATCAAACTATTCAAAAACTTAAAAACCAAGACATATGTGTAACATGTGTTGTTAATTTACGTGGTTACTTTATGTTATTTATCATGTATACATGGTATATTACATATCCACTTTCTACGCACATGATTTTCACATTATACATGATTGGGATTTAGGACTATTTTAACCTTTTATGATTTAATTTAGTGTAAATCGTATGTTGTTAAAAGGTTGAGTATGATACTAATCTAGACTAAAAACCAAAAATACCTTATTTAATTAACCTTTCCAAAAATAGTAAGTGATAAGAAAAAGAGTACCGATTTGGAAATAGATAGGTCCTTTTATAGATCAAGAAAACTAAAATAGGCTAGAGAAATAGGTAGACACATTTTATTTTTTGATTATGGTTGAAATTTGGTCTTGGATAGTTGTACCAATATTAGTACAATAACACCATGTAGCTCTAGTTTCTAATTATGGTGCTAGTGTCCCTCCAATAAGAACTCTCTGAAACTATCAAGGAAGCTGTAGGAAGTTCTGGAGGTCTTGTAAGTGGTTTTGTGTCATTCAAGGGCTCACTTGTGTCATTGTTTATGTTGAATCTCTTCTAAAACCCTAATGAGTACTTGCACACATTAAACAACAACTAGGTCAAATGTAAAAAAAAGGGAAAAATTGGGTTGTGGGATGCTATAATCATGCAGAGTAGAACCGTTATTATCCTAGCCAGTGCCTAAATTAACCCTAATGTTAGGGGTCTTAAATCACATGTAGTTCTACCTTATGGAATGTGCATAATCAACTTACATGGTATACTAGAATGACTTATTTTTAGGCCCTTCTTTGATCAAGCATGTAATGTCTAGATGTGATAGTTGAGTAGTATGTAGAATACTAAGTTGTAATATTTATTAATTTTATATAATTATGTGCCAAAATAGTAAGTATTTCATGTAAAATGCCTTGTAAGGCTCTTTATATAGAAATAAATTTGATTTGAATATAATACCTTATTCATTGGTTGACAAGGTGTAAATCAAGGATAAAAAACATAAGAGAAGGCTCAAGAAAGGGTTAGGACTCAAACATAGGAAAAACTATCATCAAACACTAGAACCGTAATTGGACACTAGCACCAAATGGCTCTAATATTGTGAAAATGACACTAGTGTCCTAAGGCTTAAATTAGAGCTATAACTAATCAAGATAGGCTAAGGACCCCTATGACTAGGATAAGGTGACTTAGGACCACTAAGGGTGTTACAAATAGGGAAAACAAGACATAAAAAATATCAAAAGACTCAAAATGACCGTGCAAATAAAGGATTGTATTCATCACTAAGACCTTCATGTGAAAGAGCAATAAAATACATAGTACATGTGGTTGCTTAACCAAATTAGGTTGTTTACATTTGCTCCCCTTTTATTCTAGTAATGCAATGAAATCAAAGTACTAGTGTAAAAGAAAAAGAGGAACACATACCTATACTTACCTGTGTGAATGTGTTTTAGACCTAGCCCACTTCTTGGCTAGAGAAGTGGATAAGAGATGGAGTGAAATATGCAAAGAGGAACTCCATGATGTGGATGTCCTATGTACTAAATCTGATGGTGTACTAAATCATGGGGATCAAAAACCCTATTTTTGCCCTTGCCCTAATATCTATATTGAAACTGAGTATGTAAACTAAATGTGTGGAGAAACAAGACTTGTTTGCCCCCACTCTAATATCTAAACTGAACCTAAGTATGTTAACTGATTATGTGGAAAAACAAGGATTTCTTTCCCCCACTCTAATATCTGAACTAAATCTAGGTATGTAAAGTGGGTCTAGTGGAATGTTATGGATCAACCATTGCAAATGGTCTTATGACCCAAATTGGTGAAAACCTAGGGACATCCTTGTGATGATACTGGGTGTAACTTGATATTCTAAAAATAAATATCAAGGATGTGCATCCTACATCATACCCCTTGATCTTGATATTTGATTAATGTAGTTATGTATCTTAACATCTATATATCTAAATGAACTTATATATCTAACTCAAAATTGTATATCTACATAGTTGTATCTAGGTAAACCTATGTGTTTGAATAGTCATATTTAAATAGACTTGTGCATCTGAAAAACTATATATTTGTGTGGACCTGTGCATCTAAATATTTGTATATGTGTAGACCTATGTGTTTGAATAGATATATTTGAGTAGACCTAGGTATCTGTGTGAACTTATATATTATAATATATGCATATCTGCATAGACATGTGTCTGAATAGTTATATCTAAGTAGACTTATTTATCTATGTGAAACTATGTATCTAAATATTTGCATATATGCATAGACTTATGTATCTAAATAATTATATGTGATTAGACTTATGTATCTATGTGAACCTATGTATTTGAATATATGTATATCTACGCAGACTTGTCTATCTAAATTTATATTTGAGTGAACTTATGTGTATGAACCTCTATATGTTTGAATCTATCTATATGTATTTATCCCCCCTTTTGGTGAGAGAGCCGAGATTGTGGTGAGAGTGTCTAACCAAAAGTGGTAATGATCAGTTGGGCTGGTGTTAATTAGCGAGTATGAAATTATTTTAAGTTTGAATAGTTTGTTTATTGTGATAGAGTTGAATGTTGAAATTAATAATGGGATAAATATTTTGTTTATATTACATTTATTATGGTAATATCATTGTTGTCATTTTGTAGAGTTAAAAGTGATTAGGAGATTGGTTTAACCAATATAGGGTGAGGCACATTGATGTCAAGTCCCACATGTAAGAGACAGTTCATAAATTAGAATTATGTTTATCAAAATATTGTGCTAGCAAGAAATTAGTACTATTTGGTGAAATTGTCATGCAATGTCAACCTTAATAAGGTGGCACATGATAAATGTGACTTAAATAGGTGATTTGATTAGTTTGTTAATTGATTTAAAGCATTTGAGTTGAGAGAAATTATTTGTCTGAGCTAGAGAATATGTTGAGGAGACGAGGAGCTAATTTGACCTGATAGGAGGAGGTGGAGGCATAGATCCAAGCCAGGGAGGTAGTTACCCTAGTGAGGAACCCATAGTATTTCTTATTGTTGTCATTTATAATGCATTTTTTTACTATTTTTACTAAAAATCTACTAGTTTAGGACCTGTTTGGGGATATGGGCACTATTGTCTTGATATGGGCACTATTGTCTAGGACTTGGTGCTAGTGTCCAAGATGTGGTGTTACTATCCAGTGTTATTATCATGTATGCAATGCTAATGTCTAATAGGCATAATTTTTAATACTTATTATTATTGACTATATTTTGATGCTTATTATTATCTATTGGTTTTTTATTTTACATTGTCGATGCTTGATTTGGTTGTATTTTATAGGTTGATGCATGTATGAGAGATTTTAGGATTGGTTGGATGATGGAAACCCCATGGGGTATACCCCTATCAAATGTTGATATGGTTATGCTTGAGAGAGCGAGTTTGAGACATGTGGCATTATTAGAGCCTATGCCCTAGAATAAATACATGATGGTTGCATTATGTGAGAGATGGGATGTAGATACCTGCAATTTTTGCTTATCAACTAGGGAGATGACCCTTACCCTAAAGGATGTGTACAAGATTTTGTAGATACCTATTTCTGGGTAGAGAGCCATATTACAAGAGGAGATAGGTACTTAGGCTATATAGTGGGATTTTAGGTATTTCTCTATTATGGTTATAGGGAATAATTGTATAAGGATCCATAACAATATACCATTAACACTAATTATCACTATCGAGGTTCTGTAATTGTAAAAATTCTTAGCTATTTTATTAGCTTTATTTATGGTTGTAAATGGGAGTGAGATATCGATCACCTATAGGATGCATGAGATAGTGTAGGATATAGAGGAGCATGATAATGTATATTTGTGGGGTCAGATGATGTTAGCCCACCTATATATGGACTTATACCATTTCATGTAGGAGATGTGTGGTGGAGGGATTAGATCATCTACACTATTACAATGTTGGGAATATTAGCACATAGTAGTGATCAAGTTAGTGTTACCTTTAATAGATGATTAGGCTCATCTATAGTTATTTTTAAAGAGGTGGATAGGGATGGGTCACATGCTTACGAAGAGCATGATGTAGTGTTGTCATGTGCTAGATAGTTTGAGATTTGGTGATATTATTTGGAGGCCCTATAGAGGCTTTAAGGGATGGCTTGAGGATGGTACTCAGCTTAGATGGATTTGAGTGAGTTGTTGGTTGTAAGACTATTGGGTCAAATTACATAATCAATTTCAATATGAGTGGGTTATAAGATAGTTCAGTGTGATTCAGGGTGTGCCCCAAGCACCAGTGGTATGGTCGAGGAGTTCTCAAGCTCCTATGAGGCCTTGTAGTAGGCCTAGGCCATTGGCTATTGAGTTATCCCCCATTCCTATAATAGAGTGAGATCCTATGATTGACATACCAGATGTAGATGATGTATAAGTCATTGATGCCTATACAACCTGTTAGGGAGATCATATATGGGCACCTCTATTTCTGAGAGGTGGGATTACTGTCAAGGATGTACTAGAGGTGGATCCCCTTAGGGTTGTCAATGGTTAGTTTCTATAGGGTGCTTGTAAATTCTATATATCTAGTTATTCATTTATTTGGTTAGAAATATGATGTATTTCATGGGTATGTGCAGGTTCAGGTGATGATGAGTATTGGGAGACTACCATCAAGTCAACACGTCATGTATTGATGTGACATATTCTTGATGATGTTGTGGAGGATGGATTGGTAGAGAGGGCCACCAATATTACCAGTGTTCATGCCCATTTATTTGATCAAGTTATGATAGCTACTAAAGCATACAAATAAGTGGTTGTAGATAGAGATGAGGGATGCATAGAGTTCCATAGATGGACCATGCTCACACCCAATGCTCTAGGTTGGGTCAATAGTCAAATACTAGATAACTACATATATATTCAATTAGAGCATGCATAGTATATGGTTAATCTAGGTATATATCATTAAAGAGAGAGAGTAGATGTAGTCATTGATCTAGGGTAGAGAGGGAGAGTGGAGCCTCCAGTTATAGCATGGATATGTCTGAGAGTGAGAGTGAAGGGGTTGGTCCTAGTGGCCATGTCTGCATTATTAAGTGATGTACTATGCTTATATTGAAATTATATTTTACATTATATATATGGATGTTCATTGTTTCTATTGACACTGTGTATATTTTTATCTAGATCTGGTTATATGGTGTATGTTGATATGCATTTCATTGTTTTGATTATTTAAAATGATGATATTGGTATATGGTATTTTGTCTAAGCATAGGTAATGAATTTTTATCTATTTAAAAATATTTATCTTATATGTGTTTGAAATGATGTTGTGCTCTAATCTATGTAGTTATTTCCAAATATCTTAATAGGTGTTTGAACTGATGTTGTGCGCTAATCTTTGTAGTTATTTCCAAATATCTTGATATGTGTTCAAACTGATGTTGTGAATTTATCTCTATAGAATATTCACCATTATTGTTGAATCTATGGTGCACAAGATAATTCATAAATAGGTGTCCTAGAAACCACATGGCTCATACGATGAGTAACCAATGGATCCTCAAAGGGAATGTCTTGGGATAACTCTATCATAGAGGAGTGTGATCAAGGAGAATGTGGATATTGAGATATCAGTGTCCCCTGTGTGGATTTTATAATGCCTTAAATGACATACTAGTTAGTGTGGACTTAAAGTGTATAACAATGATTATCTGAATGTTCATTTATCTTTTAAAAATTGTAATATGGATTATTATGAACCCTGTGCAAATGGTGTGTTGGATGATGATTACTAGGGAGAAGTGTGGTCATCTCCCTATCTAATAATGTAAGCAAGATGTCATGAGGTCTATCCATGTTTGAAAACTATATAACCCCTTGTGTGTGTCCTATGTTCTACTCATAATAGGAAGTGCTCTATGAAGTGGCTCTTTGCCTTTGTTGAGTATCTTTGGAAGTGGAGTAGGTTCTTGTACCATTTTTTATGATTAGGATTTGAGAAGCCTACATCCAAATTTGACTTTAAATGTGTAACTAGTCTCAACTTTTTCTCTAACCCTAGAGCTATGTAACATAGATTATGAATGATTGTAATGTCTCATATAGCAATTTCTCTCAAATAGGGAGAATTAGACCTCTATCAAAAAGGTATTATACCTCTAAATGTTGATGAGTAGATCAATTGATGCATATATGTTTTGAATCTTAGAATGTATTTATTGATAGTTTCTATCTGGCCCTAGTGTAATGAAACCAACCTCTCATATGTAACCCAAGGTCTTTGAATGTAATGCATGAGAAATAACTCTTTTAAATTATTGTATGTGTGTAGTGAACCACTAAGGAGTGAATTATGAAACCACTCTATTGCCTAACACTCTAGAGTCCTAGGATATAGTTGTAAAGAGTCAAAGTGATAGTAACATGTGTCATAGCTTTCTTGTAAGATTTGAGATGCAATTATGGATCTCCGTGTCCATCAAAATTTGGTAAATATAGTATCTATAGTTTTTATGGTGTTGTTGCATTGAAAATACTGCATGGAATGGGATTATTATAGATGGGATTAGAATCCAACCATTAGTGGTATGCTTTACTTTCTAGTATGATATGATGCACTTGTTATTGTATACTACCCACAACACGCATCAAGGATATTACCTCTCGTGAAGGTATATTATCATTAACAAAGGGTTCAATTAACTTTTGAATTTTGTTATTTATTTTAGCTATTGTTGCATTGGGAATATTTTTTAGGGAGGGTTGGTTTGCTCTCTATAACCGTTGGAGGTGTGGTAGCTGGGACTTAGCTAGAGGGAATTGAGGTATCACCCTCATTTGGGTTAGTTTGAGAAATAAGTTATATTTTAGTAAGCGGGGTTGAGGGAGATTCATTGGTATCTCTTATATCATTAAGTTGTAAAGAAGTATCACATGATAATTGAATATATGGTACTTTAGTCTCAAGTAAATGTAAATATGAACATAAAAATAAGTGTGTGTGTTTTTTTACGTGTGACCTAGTATTTATTTGAACAAGAAAAATAGGTGAAGTAGGAGGAGAAATAGAAGGTGTAGAGTTTATGTCCTCATCATCATAATCATAGCAATCATTATCCCAAGGTTCATCAAAATCAAATTTTAATTCACTTGTAGAAGTGAGATTAGAAGAAGTATCATCCACGTGCTCACTAAGAGAGAGAGTAGGAGAAGATTTTAACTTTTTACTACTATACAATGTGTCATCATGTGTGGACGGAATACAATGCATTTTATGACTATATATGTGTGGAATGCAAGAATTATTAGTACTTTCAATCTTGGAGTCAATGGTAGAAGAAGTAGTAATCATGTTTTCTTTTTGCATATTATGACATGTAGGAGAAGAGTTAGAGACATTGGCATTATCAATTTGTTGTAAAGAACCATTACATTGAGCTTGAAATGTAAAAGAAGGTGATAAAATAATTTCATCTACCTTAGTTTGTGCATTAATAAAAGGTGTAATGTTATTAGTATATGTTTTTTCAAATTTAATTGAGAAGGGTAAAGAATATGCATTGTTCTTATCTACTTTACTTGAATCATGCAAAAGTGGGTTTCATGTATTGCACTTATATTGATTTAATTTGAAAAATGAGATAGAAAAATTAGTTGAAAAGTTAGGATCACATTGGAACAAAGCACTACCAACAAGAGGCTCTTTTGGAATTATATTATTAGTTTGATTTTGTTTTGTAAGAGAAGAAGGAGAGGGAAAAGATGATGATGTATCTAATATATCCTCATCTACATTTTTGTTGTAATGCTCATGGTAATTCTCATATCCATCATTATAATAATAATCATCATCATTATTATAAATGAAGTCATTATTATGTTTTAATGTACAATCTAGAAAAAAATTCCATTCATTATTATAATTATGAGAAAATTTCAAAAATTTATCAATTGGGTTAGGGGTAGAAGACTTCTTAGATGTCATTTTAAACTTGCCAAAGAAGATAATGTAAATAGTGAATAGCAATAAAAAAAGAGTTAGAATGTAATATAACATAAGTATATGTGTAATTGAGAAAATTTTAATGAAGTGTGCAATAGAAACTAGGATTGTAAGTGAAACCCTAATTACTAGTATTTGGGTGTACAGGGACCTAGTATGTGGATCTATGGTTTTGAATGAGGGTTGTGTTGCAAAAATTTAAATTAAATTAAATTAATGAAAACCTAATATAAGATGAATTTAAATGAACTAAGTTATGCCAAAAATCATGAAAAGATAGTAGTTTACAATCCTAATTTAGTGCACAAAAATTAGAAGGTAAACCTTAGGAAAAACTAGGGTTTTAAGCAATATTCAAAGTAAGTCAGTTTCACCAAATGTTTTAACCTTTTAGAAATTAACTCAATATAAATCCTATGTTATTAAAGGGATGACTATGACATTAGTTTAAAATGGAAACTATAAATAGTTGATTAAATTAACCTTTCCCAAAATAGAAAGTGAGAAGAGAAAGAGTACTTATCTAGAAATAGACAGGTCTTTTTTCAGATCAGGGAAATGGGCAAACATATTATGTTTTCTAATTATGGTTGAAATCTAGTCTTGGATAGTAGCACTAATATCAGGACAATATCACCATGTGGTGCTAGTGTCAAATTATGGTGCTAGTGTCTCTCTTGTAAGAACTATCTAAAACTTTCAAGGAAGTTACAGAGGTTTTAGAGGTCTTATAGGTGGTTTTGTAGGGCTTGCGTATGTCACTATTTTAGTTGAAAATCTTTAAAAAACCTAATGATTACCTGCACACATGAAAATAAATAATTATATCAAATGCAAAAATGAAGGCAAAAATTGGGTTTTGGGATGTTACGATTACATAGAGCAGAACCCATATTATCTTGACTACTACCTACATTAACCCCAATGCTAGGGGTCTTAGATCACATGTAATTATCCATTAAAAAATGTACATAATTATATTGCATGGTATTCTATAATGTATTTCACTTAAGCCCTTCTTTGATCAAGCATGTAATTTCTAGATGTGATAGTTGAGTAGTATATAGAGTATTTGTTGACCAATTTTGACTTTTTAGTCAATTTAGGGCACCCCTAGGTAAAAACTTGAGTTTTAAGTGTTTTATAGGGTTTAATATTTTTTCATAAGGTATATCATAGGTCATTTAATGTTATTCAATGTTATATAAGCCTTGGTCACTTATTTTATTGGTCAACATGTCCTTTTGAGTCATTTTAAGGGTCAAAATTAAGTATTTAATGAGTTATATAGATTTATTGAGAAGTGTTAAGGTTAAAAATGTGATTTAATGTTTTATGTGTCTTTATAGGTCTTAATTAACTAACATGACTAAAAAGTGGTAGGTTCTTCAGTTAAAAGAATAGTTTTCTTGGAAAAAAGGAGATTTTGGCACTTGTACAACTCATTGGGAAGTGTGCCACATGGGAAAATATAATGAAACATCACTTAATGTTCCAAAAACTCATCCCAAAATTTTATTTTATCTATAAGTGCCATTTCCCAAAACCATTCTGCTCCATCTTTGCTTTCCTAGACATGCAAAAGTGACCTTCACATTTTTGCTCAGTACAGACAACTAAGAAGGTTTCAAGTCAAATTATTTTTGTAGGTTTTATTAAACTTATATACCTTAATTTACATATAACTATTTTGAATAATAGTCATTTGTGCTTCATGAACCATCCTCATGAAGCTGATTGTATTTTTTTGCCTACTTATTTGTGCACCTTGCAAGTTTTGCTCTTGTTTGGGAAAGTTCATACAATCAAGTTACTAATATAGGTTAAAAATAATTTTTAATCATATCTCTCATGTTATACATTATTTTTTCACATTGGGAATTGATTTTATGAGCCAACTAACTCAGTTTTCAAGGAGTTAAGGAGTGGAGTTGTAGTAATGTTTTCCAATTTTTGGTGTTTTCTCTTACGTTATGGTTTAAAAATGAATTTAATTGATTAATTATTGATCATAAATGTATTTTATTCATCTCAAATTCAAGAAATAGTATTGGAGCAAGCTTTTGACATTTTGGGATAATTTCCCAAAATTGTCAAAATAGAGGTCCAGGCCCTTTTTGGATGTCCTTATACATGATTTCATTGATTTATATGCCCTCAAATTTTATTTTTATTCAATATATCACATATTAATATCATATTACAAAATAAAGGAGGTTTTTGAGTTAGAGAGGTTGGTTTTTTTAAGCCCTCAAATTGCTCTTCAAGACACTGAAATCACTCAGCATTATCTATAGCCATGTGAGTCAAATTCACCTCCCAAACCAATGAAATGAGTTAAAATGCATAATAATAGGGTTTTATGGTAAAATTTATCTAATAGACATATAATTTATATTTAAATAATCAAGGAAGACCACAAAAGGGGTATTTTGCATTCACCAAGTTGGAATAGTCCGTACACAGGCTTAATGAGTATCTACAGCCAGTTTAGGGCTTAAACAAGAGAAAGTGTTATACATTGAAAGGTATTAAGTATAATGACATTATTAAGAGGTATTGAAAAGATATGATGCTTCTCAAGTTTTCAAAAATCCTTAGATATTATAGTATGATCAAACTTCAAGTTGAATTGGCTTGCAAGGACATAAATGAACACCTATAGTCACTACCTCCTTTAAAGCCTAACTCAAGATTGCAAGACTAGACCTTGTTTTCATGATTGGTATAGTTCCTAATATTTTAAAAGACCATTTATGACCTAATAAACCATATAAATTGAATAAAATTTTGTTCTTTGGATCTCTCATACACCTCCAGGTATCTCTCTCTACAAGAAACGAACACTTATAGCCAACTTCCAGTGACTGAGATAAACAGTGACCCAAGTATGGGGTTTTGAGAATGTTTATCCCATAAAAAGGTAAATTCAAGTATGATAAAGTTCTAGGTGAACCCAAGGATAAAATTAAGGTTTCTAAACACCATAAACAAACTCAACTAAAGCCATTATGCACCTATAGCAGTCATCTTGGCAGAATTCACAATTAGAACAAGGAAAGACTCATTTCATGAGCTTAAGGTATATGTAACAAGAAATTTTAGAGTTAAAATGTTGAAAAAATATTTTTAACACCACCATTAACTCTTATAATGATGACACAATCTTATTTTGACCTCTCAAGCCCCTGTATACACCTAAAGTTGAGGTGTGCAGTCATGTGAGGGTAAAGAGGTGAATTTGATGAGGAGTAAGGTGTGAAGGCTTCAAATGGATGGAATGATTATATAATGCTTTAAATTATCCATATAATTTATATCAATCATGTATAGGTATGAATACCTATAGGTGTGCCTTCATGACTTGGAACACAGTCAAGAATGGAAACATGGTTCTGAGACAGGTAGTGATTTAAAGAGGGTATGTCTAAGTAATTGTAAGGCATAAGATGGAGAAAATAGATACAAACAAGTGTGAAACAAACCTAAAGAAACTATATATAGGTTTAAAACATTGTTTTAAAATCTTAAATATGCTCTCACCTATAGTTACAATCCAAAGATGCAAAAACACACTCAACCTTCTACACAGTACCTTTATGGAATCAGTTATGCATTTTCAAGGATTTGAAAGGTAAAAAATGTCATCATGGGATAAAATTTGGTGGTAATAATCCTAATAAATTTTATAATCATATAAAATATTCACTTTTTCTATAAAAATAGGGCAAGTACCCTCTATTTTGTCTCAAATAGGGGGTACTTCCCCTTGTGCACAGGCAGGCAGGTTTGAGGAATGCATAAAAGGGGTGATCAAGAAGTTATTGGAAAATTAGGGAGAGGTTTTTGGAGTTTAATAATACCTATAAAAACATAAATAACCTTTCACATAAGGTAAAATATCTACTGCGTGGCCTAGACCATCAAACCTGCAGTCAAGCCTAAAGGGTAGGAATAGGCCTAATGACCAAGTGTGAGATCCTTTTCACTTTTATCCCTAAGTAAGATTTAAAATTGATTAAATAGTATTGGTAGAGTCATATTATATTTATATGAAACATTTGGATGTAGGGGAACCATTGAAAATCCATTTTAAGCTTCAAGGGCAACTCAGGTCTACTTGAGCATGTTTAAGCCTAAAGCCACTTGGAGAGTCATTCACATTTATAGCTTTGGATATGATTTAAAATAAATTAAAAAATGTTTATGTGAGAATATTATATGTTTCTGAGCCATTTTTATATATAATAAATCATGAAAAGATCAATTTTAGGCTTTAAGGTCATTCAGGCTTGTTGGAATGGAAGAAGGAGTTTGATAGAAATTTGACTACTCACATCTTTCTTGATGTTTTGAATGGAACAAAGGAAGTTTAAAGATGTTATTAGAGGTCTTTAACTTTTATTTTTTTAATTATTTTTATAATTGGATGTTAGACCTTTATAAAACAACCTTAAGAGTCAAAACTATCAAAAACCCTTGCAAACCCTAATTAAAGACCAATTTGGAGAAATAGAGTTGGATAGCTGATATAATGGAATATTTTGACCATGAAACCTATTTGAACTTGTAAAGTACTCCTGAAATATACTCCCCAAGTTTTTTTTCTATACATACTTGTATAGATTGGGTGAAAAATAGGGTATATTTGACCATTTTTTGTGTTGTATAGGTTTTAGGAAGAGTCTAAAGATGAATCAACTTTGGGAGAAATATGAAGAATTTTAGTAACTCCCAATTTTAATTTAATTCCTTATAAAAAATCCTAAGTACCTCAATAGGAGATCTCAACTCAACCATTCAAAACTAGCCTATTTGACAAGTTAGTGAGAAGTGTGAAAACTCTAAGTGAAAGTGATTTTAAGGTGTCCCTAATGATTTTAAGGCCATGGAGGGTTTTGAAAGGTGTCATCCTCTCACCCCATGGATTTTAATGAGAAAATGATTCCAATTTTGAGGACAAGTGTGCAGGGTGCATGAAGGAAGAGTTTTTTAGACTACAGATGATGATAGTTCCTTTTCAAGTGATTTTAGAAGACTAGGCATGCAACCAATGCATTGAGAGGAATGACTGAGATACTTACCCTTATTTATAATCATTTGACCTGGTCCTAGTTATTTATGAGGAATTTAAAGGAGGCCAATCATGAAGGTAGTTTTTTTTAGCCAAGATAAGGAGTTTTATGCCATTTTTCATGAAGTTTATGACTTGGATTGACACTTGGAATTCCTGACCTTGTATAGTTCACCAAATATCCTATTCTCATGCACAAGTAACTAATTCTCTCATCTAGACAAGTGTATTTATGACCCTTGAAATCTCTCTTCTCCTCTCTCTCTCAATTTCTATAAGAACTAGCCATTTTGGCATTATAATATATGCTCCACCTAAGTATGGCAAAGCCCTCCTCATTTATATACCTTTTGTGTTAGGGTGTGGAGCTAAAAGCTTCAACTATTGCAGATATGAGGAAGGTTACTGAAGAACCAGAAGCACCGGCATTGGCATTATGACCGACGTCGGTCAGATGCAGTGCAGAAGGCAACCAGCTACGGTAGGGAGTCAGCTGATGTCGGCAGCACCAAGCAAGCAGGGACTGGCGTCGGTCACCTGTGTGTTCTAGAACTGCTGTTGACGAACAGTCAGTTAAGTGAAGTGAGTGTTTACATGTCAAATGACTAATTATAGTCACGAGCTGCGTGTCTAATTATTGTAGTTAGATTTCTATTTTTGTAACCATGGGATTCTATTTAAAGACCCATGAGGCATGTATTGTAATTATCAAGTAAAAGCATTGAAGCAAGCAAGGTCAAGGAGATCTACATGTGTAAGGTCAAGGAGATCAGCTGAAGCATTCAAGGAGCGATAATAACTCAGGCTATAGAGTTGTTGTGTTGAGAAAGAGAGAGAGGGAAGAAGGTCTTGAGGTGTGGCAAGCCTTTGAGGTGGAGGAAGAAGTGGCATCTTTCTTATTGTATTTTCTTCTAGTAATATTTAATACAATAGTGTGTACTGTCTCTCAAATTCTTTGTTGTCTCAAGTTTCTAGTTACTTATTCATTCTGGTATAATTCCGTGTTTAATTGCTTATAAGAAAGTAATCAATTGTGCTTCCGTTGGATAAGGGGTCCCTAATAGTTGGTATCAGAGCTACGGTTTGTAGGGAGCAGGTTATTCTTTGTTGATTATAGGTCATTCATAGGTTTTTGATTGAGTGGGAGTTCAGCAATGGCAGAAGAAAGTAAGCTACGAATGGAGAAGTTTAACGGCAAGAATTATCAACATTAGAGGATGCAAATTAAGGATTATCTGTATCAGAAGGATTTTTACTTACCATTGGGTGGGGTTGCATGCAAGCCCACAGATATGAAGGATGAAGAATGGAGTGTTCTTGATCAAAAGGCTCTCAGTTCCATAAGGTTGAGCCTTGCATCATCTGTGATTTCCAGCTTATCATAGTGCAAGACAACGGAAGAGTTGATAAAGTCCTTGACAAATTTATACGAAAAGCCCTCGGCTTTTAATAAGGTATATCTTATGAAGCAGCTATTTACTTTGCAAATGCAAGAAGGTGGATCAGTACATACTCATCTCAGTGATTTCCATGGTTTGGTAAACAAGTTAGCTTCAGTCAATATTGTTTTTGATGATGAGGTAAAGGCTCTCTCGATTTTATGTTCTTTGCCTGAAAGTTGGAACAGTTTGGTTATGGCAGTAAGTAATTATGCATCTACTTCTAAAATCTTAAAAGTTGATGATGTTGTGAGTGTGATCTTGAATGAGGAAATACGCAGGAGAAGCATAGGTGAATCATTAGGGAATGCTCTAAGTGCAGAAAGCAGGGGAAGGTAAAGGGAGAAGGTTGAGCAAGGGAAATCAAGGTCGAGAAGGAGATCCGAGTCCAAAGGTATTACCTGCTGGTTTTATGGAAAGAAAGGACACACAAAGGAGTGTTGGTTGAGAGATAAAAAGAATCAACATGCAGGTATTGAAGAAGCAAAGGATGCAAATATTATGGTACAAGATGCTCTCATACTTTCTTTGGATAGTCAGCTAGGATCATGGATTTTAGATTCTAGTTCATCTTTTCATGCATCCCCAAATAGAGATTTGTTCCATGAGTATGAATAGGGAGACTTTGGAGTGCTTTATTTAGGGGATGGTACGCCTTGTCAGATAGTTGGCAAAGGGAAAGTGTAGCTGAGATTGCAAATTGACAACACATGGGTGTTGAAGGAGGTCATGCATGTTCCAATTCTGAAGTAGAGTTTGATTTCTGTAGGAAGGTTGGGTGATGAGGGATGCACAATAACCCTCACAGTGGATTCTTGGAAGGTTACCAAGGGTGCACTTGTTCTAGTAAGAGGTAAGAAAGTAGATACTCTTTATCTATCTACTTATATTGTTGATTCTACTTCTGGTTTATCTACTTCAGCTGTAGATTCGAAGATGTGGCTTAATAGGCTTGGTCACATGAATAAGAAGGGAATGGACGTTCTTGATTCAAAAGGTATGTGTTCAGATTCGGAAAGAATAGATAGAGTTCATTACAGGAAAAGGAAATTTGATGCTTTTGACAGGAATAAAGAAGCCTTGGTGTTTATGAAAGAGATGAAGGACAGAGATCAGTCACAGGGGCTGAATAAATCTGAGCAGGGCAGTATGGATAGAGGTTTGATCCAAGATGAGCTCATAGATGAAGATTTCATCACTTACAGGAACACACAGACACCAATGTCGGTCACTTGGGACCGACGTCGGTCAGCCAGATACCAGCATCGGTCATGTGCAGACCAACAGGGTCAGTAGAGTCAGGTAGGAGAAGTCCAACGTTGATCATCAAGACTGACGTTGGCAGGGGGGACACCAGCATCGGCCAGGGAAATGACATTGACAGTCAGGGTCAGTGTAGGGAACCGACATCGATCGGGAGCAAACTGGGAGATGGTTGAGATCGGTCACTGGAACGGATGATGGGTGGATAGCTAGCCGTCAAGGAGTCTCAAACACCCATATGGAGGTCAAAAATGGTAAGTGAACCTCACATTCATTGTTCACCTTCTTTATATTGCTTACTGATAGTCAAGAACTAGGGAGATGGAAGAAGCAATGTAGGTAGAATCCAGAAACAGTGGGAGCTTGGCATGGATGAGGAGTGTGAGTCCTTGGAGAAGAAATAAACATGTATTTGTTGGTAGAGTTGTCAGCTAGAAGAAAGCACTCGATGAGAGATGGATTCCCATATTAGAGAAGAGAGTGGATGGACACGTGAGACAGAAGGCTATGGTATATGGTCTTGATTACGCTGTAGGACAATGGAGGTTTGACCATTGTATTTTATCTTTACCAAGTTGGATAATATTAGCTACATTATCCTGTTACTGTATTGTGTTACTTGTTGTAGGGTTTCATATACAGGGAGTTTTTTGAGCTAAGGGTAGAGTTGGTTCAGAAGTATGTCATGAAGAATTTGGGAGCAGCAAAATTCTTTCGGCATAAGTGATAGGTATAACATCATAGGTTTGTGTGGTGGTTGGTCTTCAAGAGTGACTTTGAAGAGGGATACAGAGCCAAGGGAACAAAATAGATGGTGTACAAGTACAGGTACAGTAGCAGCTATTTATCTCCAAGTGGGAGATTGTTAGGGTGTGGAGCTAAAAGCTTCAACTGTTGTAGACATGAGGAAGGTTGTTGAAGAACCAGAAGCACCGGCATCGGTAGTATGATCGACGTCAATCAGATGCAGTACAGAAGGCAATTGGCGACAGCAGGGAGTCGGTCGACATTGGTAGCACCAGGCAAGCAGGGACCGGCGTCGGTCGCCTGTGTGTTCCAGAACTGTTGTTGACGAACAGTCAATTAAGTGAAGTGAGTGTTTGCATGTCAAATGACTAATTATAGTCATGAGCAGCGTGTCTAATTATTGTAGTTAGATTTCTATTTTTGTAACCATGGGATTCTATTTAAAGACCCATGAGGCATGTATTGTAATTATCAAGCAGGCAAGTAAAAGCATTGGAGCAAGCAAGGTCAAGGAGATCTACAGGTGTAAGGTTAAGGAGATCAACTGAAGCATTCAAGGAGGGATAATAACTCAGGCTATAGAGTTGTTGTGTTGAGCAAGAGAGAGAGGGAAGAAGGTCTTGAGGTGTGGCAAGCCTTTGAGGTGGAGGAAGAAGTGGCATCTTTCTTATTGTATTTTCTTCTAGTAATATTTAATACAAGAGTGTGTATTGTCTCTCAAATTCTTTGTTGTCTCAAGTTTCTAGTTACTTATTCATTCTGGTATAATTCTGTGTTTAATTACTTATAAGAAAGTAATCAATTGTGCTTCCGTTGGATAAGGGGTCCCTAACATTTTGATCAATACTAATAATGATTATTACCTCCTCCATGACTATTCTTATTATGTTCATTTGGAATGTCTAATTTTGAATAAGTTATAACTCTTATGTCCTTAGCATGATTGTTCCATTCTATCATCTATTTACAGTTAGAAAGCTTCTTATTGCAGGGCATGTGAAGTGTTCTAGGAAATGTCAACGATTTAGTGAGTTAGTCTTTTCATGAACGCCATTCAAGGCCTCTTCTCTAGTCCTCCTAGCTTTGCACATTCATCCATAACCTCATAATGTAACATTGATGTGAGAAGATGTAGATTCGAGAAGTGTATGTTCAATTTGTCCATTGATTTGAAGTGTAACATGCATATGGTTAGAAGTCATCAATATATTTGGTATATCACCTCATTTAGGATAGTTTTTTTTTCAGTTATCTCTTTCCCTTTTCACCCCCCAAGTTAAGTGTAATTGTGATCCAAAATGGTACATCAAAGGAGCTATTCCTATCTAGAGATTCACCTCATCCTTAGACTACTCACAAGCCTATAGGTGTTTTCATTGTGCCACTTGGATGAGGAAAGCTTTTCCATCTCCTCAAAGGGTGCAAATCCAAGTGAAAATAGTTTTTGACATGCCTGGTGGGATTCTTGTCTAAGAATTTGAGATATTTTTGGTGTTGTCTCTCAATAATTAGCCTTTGGAGACATCTATCAAAGCATCAATGGCAACTATGAAGATACATTAGCTAGTCAAGTAGCCCAAATTTCTGTTTGAAGATTGTTTGTAACAATTTCCTTTGTATTCTTGCTTTTAATGAAGTTCATGGATAATTTTGGTGCTGAGCACTATTTTACACAAGTTGGTGAGATTTTAAAGCTTGTGTTATTCCTTATCAATATGAACAAGTTCTTAATTAGCTTTGTCATGAAGCCTACTAGCTTTATCATGAACTGTATTAGTCTTATAGCAAACCTTAACCTAGTCACTTCTCAAGTCCATACATTTCCACCTTCAAGAAAACACTCTTAGGATATGAGAAATACATGTTGGAGTTTGATACTCTAAGAGGATGTGGTCAAGAGATTCTTAGTCATCTTATTCATAAGGTGAGAGATGCATTAGAGTTGGTCAAAGGAGAGTGGGTACCTATTGAGAGAGCCAATTGGAAAAGGCTCACAAGTGAGATGCTTGATGTGAGTGTCTTATTTTCTTCCTTATAGGATAGGCTAGGATTTCATGAAAGGAAACCTCATCAAACCTATCAACCTTCATATCCACTTCCCCAAGTTTCTTATTAGCCATATTTGATCCCTACTCATGAGCCCAATCAAGGATATCAAAGTTATCCTTCTACCAATCAGTTGGAAGAGAGAGTTGAAAGGAGAAACCTTATTTTGGAAGCTAATATGGATAGGCAAATTGAGTTGGCTAATATGCATATATAGCAGTCCATGTTGGCATAAAAGGAAGTAGAGTTCAAGCCCTCATTACCCCCTTACATTGCATCCCTACCACCTCAAAAAGAGACTTCTAATCCTAACATTCTAAGCTGGAATAAGATAGTGGATTCATGGAGAAAGAAAAAGGAGAAGAGTCTTGATAAATAAAGTTAAGAATTATCTTGATCCTATACAAACCCCTCCCATCCTTCCTCAAGAAAAGACTTATAATCCTAATATCCTAAGCTAGAGTAAGATAGTATAATCATGGGGCAAGAAAGAAGATAGAAGCATTGTCAAGGAATGTGAAGTTATGAATGAAGTTAATCCTTTAAACATTACTCCCACTATTCCCAAATAAACTTCTTATATTCCATGTCAGCCCTCATGCATTTCTTATCCTCATCCTAGCCAGTAAAATTGAAGAGTTAGAGGCAAAGATGAACTTGCTAAGGTAAGGTGTGATGGACGGTTTAGACACAAAAGAAGATCATATGCCTAAACACACCCCATCCACCCTTCCTCAAGAGAGTCCTAAAGCTAAATCAGATGTGAATGAAGTGGTTGGTAAGTGGAAGGAAGAAAATCAAGTTGTTTTATCCCAAGTTCTGCCTCCTCTTCCTCAAGAGCTTCCAAAAGAATCCCTTACACTTCACTCTCAATCTGATTTTGAGTTTTATGTGCCACCTCCACCAACTAGTTCATCTTATCCTCATACCATCACCCTTTGCCTTGATGGACCTATGGTATGGGAACCAAAGGAGGAGGAGTTGGTTGATAAAAACTTAGAACTCTTACTTGAAGAAAGTCTAATTCTTTGGTAGCCTCATTGGACTAAGTCACAAGACTTAAAGATGCCTAGTCTTGGAATCACAAAGAAGGAAATGGATGATATTGTAGCCCTTGAGAAGAAGGATTAGATTATGACAACTGAGACACAATTTGAGATCCCTCAAGAGGTTATAAGTGTTGAAGAAGAGGTGAGTCCTTGTTTTGAGTCTCTTTGTTTGGTTGATAATGACAAATGCCTTCCTTGTGTTGAAGAAGTTTTTGATGAATTCCTTTTGAAGTCTAATAAAGAGGATGAAGGAACTTCTCTTGTTGTTCCCCTTCATGTTATTGATCAAAAGGAAGATGAGGACTTATGGTAGAAGTTTGAAAACATTTGTAATAAGTTTGAGTCTCTCAATGAGTTTACCACTTCTTTAGAGCTGACTATAAGTGATGATGAGCAAGATGACATTGCCCAACATGTCATAGATGAGCAAGAACAAGTTCTTAAGAAACCTTTGGATGATTTTTTTGAAGTCATTGGAGTAGGATATACTACTCTTCAAGGAGGTTATGATCTAGTCAAAGATGGAGAAGGCAACTTTGGTACTCAAGTAAGTATGTAAAAGAAAAGTAACCTTTCAAATATGTCCTTTAAAGAAGTATATTCATTTCATGATGACATGTTTGAAGCCTTCAAGATGGGATCTCATCCTCTCAACCAATTGGGAGAAATATAATAGCTCTTGAAGGATGGAATAACCTCCTATTGGCCTTAATATTCCAAAGAATAAGAAACCAATCCTCTTGAAGCCATGCCTACAAAGAAGATGCAAGTTGACCATGAGATCAAGAGTGGGAAGAAGTATCATGTGAACATGTTCAAGAGGAATATATATACATTGGAGACCTATTTGAGGATGATCTCCTTGAGAGTAGATCAAGTGAAGTGCCAAAGAATAGGTCTAATCTACAAAGCATCAAATCCAAGGAGAAACATGCTTGGTATTATGATTCATCCCATCATAAAGATGATTCAAGGAATTTTCATTTTGATCCTAGAAAGGAGGTATGCTTAGTTGTTAGTTGTGCATAATATTTTTATTTTAGATTCCCCTAAGTGCCTTGAGCACATGTGTGTGTGTGTCTTGTTAGTTTTTTGTCTTGTTAGTGTCTCAAAATTCAGATGACTCCCTTATCCCTATGAACTGATAAGGCTACTAGTCTAGTTAGTATAGCAGGCATACTACCCTTATGAGTCACCAATTTGTTGACAAAATTTGACTTTTTGGTCAAATTAGGGAACCCCTAGGTAAAAACATAAGTTTTAAGTGTTTTAGGGGGTTTAATGTTTGATCATAAGGTATATAATAGGTCATTTAATGTTAACAATGTTATATTAGCCTTGGTCACTTATTTTATTAGCCAATATGTCCTTTTGAGTCATTTTAGGTGTCAAAATTGAGCATTTAATGAGTTGTATAGATTTATTGGGAAATATGAAGGTTCTAAAATTTTACTTCACATTCATGTGTCCTTATAGATATTAAGTAACTGGCATAGCTAAAAATTGGTAAGTTCTTCAATTAAAAGAGTAGTTTTATTGGCAAAAAGGAGGTTTTGGCACTTATATGGCTCATTGGGAAGTGTTCCATGTATTAAAATATAATTTAACATCCCTTTATCTTCCCCAAACTCATCCCAATGTTTTATTTTATTTGGAAGTGCCATTTTTGGCCCAAAACCATTCTGCTCCATCTTTACTTTCCTAGACATGCAAAAGTGACCTTCAGGTTTTTGCTCAGTATGGATAGATAAAAAAGTTTCAAGGTAAATTATTTTGGGATGTTTTATTACACTTAGATAATTTCATTTAAATATAAGTATTTTTAATAATGGTGGCTTTTTCTTCATGAACTATCCTCATGAAGTTGACTATATTTTTTTGCCTACTTATCTGTGCACCATGTAGGTTTTGATCTTGTTTGGGAAGGTTCATACAATAAAGTTACTAATATTGGTTACATATGATTTTTAATACTATCTCTCATGTTCTCCATTATTGGTTTCACATTGGGAGTATATTTGATCAGCCAACCAACTCAGTTTACAAGGAGTGAAGGAGTAGAGTTACAGTAATTTATTCTAATTACTGGTGTTTTATCCTATGTTATGGTTTCAAAATTAAGTGAATGAATTATTTCTCATAAATTTATTTTATTCATCTTAAATTCGAAATATAACTTCAAAATCCACTTCAAGAGCCAAGAGAGTAAGTAAATGCATAAAATGGTCATCTACAGTAGTTGTATGGCTTGTCATTTCTTGGAGGAGCATGAAAATGTGTTTGAACATCCTATGATGTTTAGAGGGTGAAAAACATGTTTTATCATCATTTTGAAGAGGGTTTAAGTGGGTTGGATCACCTATAAATGCAATAAATAGTCTTGGACTAAGCTTGTGACATTTTGGGATAATTTCCCAAAATTGTCAAAACAGAGGTCCAAGCCCTTTTTTGGATGTCCTTATACATGATTTCATTGAGTTCCAAAACCTCTAGGTTCATTTTTATTAAATATATCACATATTCCTATCATATTGAAAAATAAGGGAGGTTTTTGAGTTAGAGAGGTTGGTTTTCTTAAGCCCTCAAGTTGCTCTTCAAGACACTTAAATCACTCAGTGTTATTTATAGCCATGTGAGTCAAGTTCACCTCCCAAACCAATGAAATGAGTTCTAATGCATACTAATAGGGTGGGATGGTCCAATTACACTAATATACATATATTTGTTATGTAAATCATCAAGGAAGAGCACAAAAAGGGTATTTTTCATTCACCAAGGTGGAACAGTCTGTACACATGCCTAATGAGTATCTATAGCCAGCCCATGGCTTAAAAAAGATAAAGTGTTGTACATTGTAAGGTATGAAGGATAATGACATGCTTAAGAGGTCTTGGAAATATGTGATGATTCTCAAGCTATCACAAAGCCTTAGATATCAGAATATGATATGATCAAAGTTCAAGTTGAATTGGCTTGTAAGGACAAAAATGAACACCTACAATCACTACCTCCTTCAAAGCCTAACTATGGATTGCAAGATTGAAACTTGTTCTCATGATTGGTATAGTTAATAATAGTTTAAAATACCATTTTTGACCTAATAAACCATATAAATGGATTAACATGTTCTTTGGATCTCTCATACACCTACAGGTGTCTCTCTCTATAAGAAATGAACACTTACAACCAACTTTCAGTGACTAAGATAGACAATGACCTAAGTATGGGGTTTTGAGAATTTTTTAGCCCATCCAAAGGTAAATTAAGGTATGATAAAGTTATATGTGACCCCAATGATACAAGTAAGGTCTCTAAACACCATGAACAGACTCAACTAATGCCATTATGCACCTACAGTAGTCATCTTGGTAGAATTCATGGTCAAAACAAGGAAAGACTCATTTCATGAGATTAAGGCATATGTAAAAAGAAATGGTAGAGTTAAAATGTTGAAAAAAATTTATGAACACCTCCATTAAATCTTATAATTATGAGACAAGGTTATCTTGACCTCTCAAGCCCCTGGATACACCTGCAGTTGAGGTGTGCAATCATGTGAGGGTAAAGAGGTGAATTTGTTGAGTGAGGTGTGAAGGTATCCAAATCATGGAATGATTATAGAGGTATACAAATTATACATAGACTTTATATCAATAATATATAGGTATGAATGCCTACAGGAGTGCCTTCATGACTTGGAGCGTAGTCAAGAATGGAAATAGTTCTGAGACAGGCAATGATCTAAAGAGGGTATGTCTAAGTAATTATAAGGCATGAGATGAATAAAATAGATCCAAAAGGTGTGAAAAAAACATAAATAAACTATATATATGTTTAAAAAATTATTTTCAAATCTTAAATATGCTCTCACCTATAGATGCAGTCCAATTATGCAAAAACATAGTCAACCCTGTACATAGTACCTTTATGCAATCAAGTATGGTTTTTTAAGGATTTGAAAGGTCAAATAATGTCATCAGGGGATAAAATTTACTGGGAAGAATAATTATCACTTTTATAATCATATAAAATATTCACTTGGTCTATAAAAATAGGGGAAGTACCCTTTATCTTGTCTCAGACAGAGGGTGCTTCCCCTTGTGCATAAGCAGGCAGGTTTGGGGAATGGAAAGAAGAGGTGATAAAAAAGTTATTGGAAACTTTTGGAGATGTGTTTGGAGTTGAATAATACCTAAAAAAACATAAATATCTTTTCACATAAGTTAAAATCTCTATAGGGTGGCCTAAACCCTCAAACCTGCAGTCAATCCTAAAGGCAGGATTAGGCCTAGTGACCAAGTCTAAGATCCTTTTCACTTTTAGCCCTAACTAAGCTTTCCAATTAATTTAATAATGTTTTTAGATTAATATCAGAGGTGTATGAACCATTTTTATGGAGGGTAACTATTTAAAATCCATTTTGAGCTTCAAGGGCAACTCAGGTCTACTTGAGCATGCTTAAGCCTAAAGCCACCATGAGAGTCATTCACATTTATAGCTTTGGATATGATTTACAATACATTTAAGAATATTTATTAGAGAATATTATATGTGTTTGAGCCATTGGTATATATAATAAATCATGAAAAGGTCAATTTTGGGATTTAAGGTCATTCAGGCTTTATTGGAATGGAGGAAGGAGCTTGATAGGAGAAGTTTGAATACTCACATATTTCTTGATGATTTGTATGGGAACAAAGGAATTTAAAGGATGTTAGAAAAGGTATTGAAATATTATTTTATGGAATTATTTTGAGAATTGGATGTCAGACTTTTATGAACAACCTTAAGAGTCAAAACTGTTAGAAACCCTTGTAAACCCTAATTAAGGACTAGTTTGGATAAATAGAGTTGGATAGCTGATCTAATGGCATAGTTTGACCATGAAACCTATTATAAATTTTAGATTAATAATTCAATCTACTCCCCATGATTTTTTTTGTATGAAATTATACGGATTGGGTGAGAAACAGGGTATTTTTTACCATTTTTTGTGTTATAAAGGTTCCAGGAGGATTCTGAAGATGAAACCAACTTTGGGAGAAAGATTAAGACTTGTAGTAACTCACCATTAATTTCATGCCTTAGAAAAACTCCTAATTACCTCAACAAGAGCTCTCATCTTAGCCATTCAAAACTGGCCTATTGGACAAGCTAGTGAGAAGTACGAAAACTCTAAGTGAAAGTGATTTTAAGGTGTCCCTAATGATTCTAAGGCCATCGAGGGTCTTTAAAGTTGTCATAAACTCCCCCCCCCCATGTATTTTCTTGAGAAACTAATGTCATTTTTGAGGTCAAGCGTGTAGGGTGCATGAAGGAATAGTTTTTTGGATTACAAATGATGATAGCTCCTTTCTAGGTGATTTTAGAGGACTAAGCATACAACCAATGTATGGAGAGGCATGACTGAGATCCTTCCCCTTATTCTCAATTTTTAGACTTGGTCCTAGTTAGTTATGAGGCATTCAAAGGAGGCTAATAATGAAGGTAGTTTTTATGAGCCAAGATAAGGAGTTTTATGCCACTTTTCATGAAGTTTATGACTTAGATTAACACTTAGAATCCCTGATCTTGCATGGTTCATCCCATATCCTATTCTCATGTATAAGTAACTGATTATCTCAGCTTGACAAGTGTCTTTGTGACCCTTGGAATTCTCTCTTCTCCTCTATCTCTTAAGTTTTATAAGAACTAGCCATTTTGACATTGTAATACATACTCCACTTAAGTATGGGAAAGCCCTACTCATTTGTATACCTTTTGATCAATAAGACTAATGATTTTTATATCCTCCATGACTACTCTTAGTGTGTTTCTTTCGAATGTTTGATTTTGCATAAGTGATAACTCTTGTTTCCTTAGCATGATTGTTCCATTATATCATCTATTTACAGTTGGAAAGCTTCTTATTGCAGGGCATATGAAGTGTTCTAGGAAATGTCAAGGATTGAGTTAGTCTTTTCATTATTTCCATTCAAGGCTTCTTATTTAGTCCTCCTAGCTTTGTGCATTCATCCATAACCTCATAATGTAACATTGATGTGAGAAGATGCATATTAGAGAAGTGTATATTTAGTTTGTCCCTTGATTTCAATTGTAACATACATATGGTTGGAAGTCATCAATCTATTTGATGTATCACCTCTCTTAGGATAGTTTGTTTTTATTTATCTCTCTCCATTTTCACCCCCCAAGTTAAGTGTAGTTGTGATCCAAAGTGGTACATCAAGGGAGATAGCCCTATCTAGATATTCACCTCATCCTTAGGCTACCCACAAGCCTAGAGGTGTTTTTATTGTGCCACTTGGATGAGGAGATATTTTTCATCTCCTCAAAGGGTGAAAATCCAAGTGACAACAATATTTAAATGTACTATTTACTATTTTACATAATTATGTGCCAAATAGTAAGTGTTAGATGTAAAATGCCTTGTGAGGCTCTTTATATAAATGGAACTTTGATTTGAATATAAGACCTTGTTGGTTGGTTGATAAGTTGTAAAAGAGGGTTAAAAAATAGAAGATAAGGCTCAATAAAGGGTTAGGACTCAAAAATGGGAGAAATGCCCATTGGACACTAGAGCCATAATTATATACTAGCACCACATGGCACTACTATCCTGAAATGGTGCTAGTGTCCTAAGGCATAAAGCAGAGCTAAAAATAAGAAAAATAGGATAAGGGCCCTTGTGACTAGGATAAGATGACTTAAGACCATTAGGGGTGCCACAAATAGACAAAATAAGACAAAAAATATCAAAATACTCAAAATGACCATGCGAACAAGGATTGTATTCATCATTAAGACCTTCATGTGAAAGAGCAATAAAAGACATAGTACTTAGGGTTACTTGACCAAATTAGGGTATTTATAAGGACATACAGGTCACATATGACATGGACAAATAGATGTGTAACATTCCTACACCTAAGGGATACCTTCCTACATTGCGGGTATGTCTACACTAGGGGCATATTGGTACACTATACATGTTTTATCTTTGTATGACCATTCCATTGATCATATTGAGATACCTATAGTGATTATACATGAATTCTTGTTGTGTAAACCCTATAAATTGATACATTATATGGATATTAAACTTTATTATATGCAATGATGCCATGAATTGATTACGTAGACTAGCCTTACTTATTTTATGCATGTTTGATTCAAATGAATATTGCATGATGTGATACTTGATTGGGTATTACATTATGTGATGATTACTATGTGTGAAATTATGTGACCATTGTGTCATACATTATGTGCTCCATAAGTGACTATTGATAAATGTTGCATTGAGTGGCCATTAATGTGTGTGACATTAAGTGTTATATTGTGTGCTTTTATGAGTGTATCAATTTTGCGTTATCAAGTCATGCATAAATTGTGTCAAGGATCCTATAGTTGTAGACACTAAATCTAAATTATATATTACCTCAGTCTTGTACAGTTGGCAAATACATATCGTGGTTATACCCTTTAGATCTAAGACCTTCATACTGCTAAAAAGATCGCATTCATTATCTTTTTATGCCAAATTTCTCATATCTTAGTTTGAACACTATTATTCTAATGACCAAGCCTTATATACTATACAAAATGATCTAAAATGGATCATTATCCTTCTCTACCAGTTTTGGACCTGTACCTATTTCTTAGCTTCCTGAACACATGCATCTCAGTCTAACACCTATGTCGATGCAAGTGTCCCTTTTAAAACTAAGTGTCTAGTGCCCAAAATTCATCCAATTTATAAATTAAATGTGTCTTTATGGTCAGCCTAAGTGCTTTAGTGCAATATATTTTCAAAAGGGATTGGTATATATATAAGATCAACCTTCAGTCATTCCTCACATAGTAATATTAAAAACTCACAAGGTAACATATCAAGAAGCATTCTAGTGATTAAACCTACCCTATTCATCCATATTTCCATATTAATCATAAGATAAATATCCATGCAAATATGAAGTATTGAAGGAGCATCTCATGAGCCATATTTGCTAAGTTACAAGTTAGGTCACTTTATCTACTTGTTTATCACACATTGCATCCTTATGCACACTTAAGCTAACACATAGGGGGTAATTACATAATTCTAAGGAAATTTTAGAGTATCTGATATATAGGTAGTTACCATTGATAGGGGGTCTTTGGGATAGCTTGATACCATGTTCCCACAAACCCATTTTTCCCATAGTCACTCTAAGAGTGAAGAAGTTAGTCTTTGTTAATTTGATGAAGAGCGAATAGCCTTTGCACATAATATGAAGACATAATAGGAAAGGTGATAGAAACCTATAAGGTTCTAGTTTATTGCACCTAGATCTAGTCATCATTCCATAAAGGACACCTGCATCCAGTTAAGACACCAACATCAATGCAATTATCTAGATCCAACACAAGCATCCAAAGCCACAAAGTACAAAATTCTATAATCTGATGAATGTTATAGGATCCTAATCTAGTCCACTTTCATCCTATTTAAGAATAGATATACATGTACACATTAAATTAGCTAGTTAACTTTGTTTATAATTTATTACAATATCGATCCATAGTTGTACTTTCTATTTTTGGCATATCTCAATATTTAAATTTAGAACATTGTTTATCTGAGTTTGTAAATTAATTGGCCTACTATATATGTATTTATCACCCTTATGTTTAATCATATATCTAAATTTAAGGTTTAAAACATTTGGAAAACCCAACATTTATCTCAAAACCCTAGAAATAAACTAGGGTTTCCTTTTTTTTATTAATGTAATTTATTTCAAATTCTAAGTTTTTCATTTATAAGCAATGGAAAGTGTTAATCACAAAACTCATTTTCAAATGGAAGATAAAAAATCATTAATTACTCATCTTAATAAAAATAAGGGCTTATTGTATGCATTTTTGCATGCTACAAGAGATGAAATTAGTAAGCATGCTAAGTCTAAGGCTTCCTCACCTAGTGATGGTGAATCTTTAGGTGGTTCCCAATTACTAGTTTCAATGTCTATATCAACTCAAACTATGGGTAAACCTATTTTGGTGAATTCTCAAGCTTCAAACATTAGTGATCAAAATGTTCAAAATCTTGTCCAAACTATAAAGCTTTTGCAATCTAAGGTTTCAAACAGTGAATAAAATTCTATAAAGTCACCTTGTGATATTGATTCACAAGAGGTTTTTCCTAACCCTCTTACACCTAAAATATATTTTCACCCCTTTCCAAATAGTTTTGTCACACCTAAGTTCACATTTTATAGTGGCAAGGGTGATCTTGAATAGCATCTTAGATCTTTCTATGTGGCATGCCTTGATTATGCCTCCAATGTTAAACTTTTGACTAAATTATTTATAAAGAGCCTCAAGGAATATGCTTTAAGCCAGTTCTATAATTTACCAATACAATCAGTAAAAGCATTCAAACCTCTTACAGATTAGTTTCTTGCACACTACTCTATTGACATTACCAAAAAGGTTTCTTATGCCTAAATTGCAAAGATCAAACAAGGAATTAATGAACCTATCAATGAATATGTCTTGAGGTACAATACAATGTTAGCTAAAATAACCAATCTAATGGTAGATAAAGAGATTAAAGACATCTTCAAGCAAAGTTTTCTTACCCTATTACATGAGTCCTTTATTTTTAAAATATTCAAATCTTTAGATGATTTATGCCATATTGTTTGTGATCATGAAATGAATCTTATCACAATAAAAAAACTTAAGTACATAGCAAACACACTGACTACATCTAATACCAAGTTTACTAGCAAGCCAAGTTGTAAGGTAAAACCTACAAAACCTAAAAAGGAAACACCTACTATGATTAATGCAGTGTCAAAATAAACTATTCAGATTGTCTTATCCAATGCACCAAGGAGATAATTTTCATGTTTATCTGGGTATCTGGATTTATTACTTTTGAAGCTCATGGAGTCTCACCTCATATCTCTCCCACATATATAGGTTGTTATGAGTCGACCTCTATCCAAAGGATATGATGTAAATACTTATTATGACTATCACCAAGGCCTTGTATGTTCTAAAAATAGATGTTTTACCTAAAAGTATAAAATTTAATACCTCATCAATAACCAGAAAATTACATTTGATGATCCTCCAAGGAATTAGGTTCACAACTTGGTAATCACCAGAATCAGAAGATATTTAATAAACCTTTACAAGACCATTCTAAGAAGGATTCATAAGTCTAAATGGCATATAATGCACATCCTCTTCCACCACATTATGGGCACCCATTAGATGGGATTATTGATACTTATACACCACAGAAACCTCCCACAAGTTAGAGATATTTTATTACTTTTGATGAAAATGAGATTGTGGAGATGACTTAGATCTTCATTCATTATTCATTCCAGCATACCTTGATCACCAACCTATACACAATATTATGATTGATAATGGTAATATCGAGAATGTTTGCACCATGAAATTACTTACACATTTTGGATATACACATGATGATTTACACCCTTCAACCAAAATGGTTAGAGCATTTGACAGAGCCTCACATTAGGTCCTTAACGAGATTAACTTAAGTTTACAAGTTGGCCAAGCACATGTGATCATTACATTCTCAATTATAACATACATGAGAGTCTTTTATGTGTTATTTGGAAGACCTTGGATGCATACACTCCATGTAGTACCTTCTATATTGCATGGGTGTATTAAATACATTCATGACAATAGGGCAATTACAATTTTTAGAATTCCATATAAACATCCACTTGAAGAAGAGAAGTTTATACCTAGATAGTTACTTATAAAACCTAATATGGTTGATCCTTTGAGAAAGGGAAAACAACAAATAATCCCCTTTCTTAGGTGACTAGTACTTAAGAGACCATTGCATCAAAGATACACATTAGATTTCACATAATCCTAATCTACTACTACATAACATATTCAATTATCTAGAACAACCAAACATGTTCATAGTTTTACTATTGTAAAGAAACCATAGAGCACTCAATGATGGGTTTCACAAATCACTATTCCTTCTATTAATTCCTCATGACCACATATTCCTATTATACATACATAGAGCATCACATATCTTATAGTACTAGACATTACGCCTACACATACTCCTTGGCAGTACCACCAATTTCTTGCACCAAATTCCAAGTGGGGAGATACATACGAGCATCCCTTGGATGAGATCATAAGATAGTCTTTTCTTCTCAAATATTCCAAAAATACAAAAAAAAATTCAAAAATATTTATCATTTTTATGCCTTATTATCTCCTTGTCATCTATGTTGTTGGTTCCATGTTGATAGATATCATATCATTTTTTTCTATATACACACATATGTTTTATGCATCTTTTGAGTGTGATTCAAGCATACCCAATCACATGATATATGCAAATATGGATGTTATACCTTCCCTCTACTCATGTCATTAGTATGTTGGGGCATATACTTCTTTGATCATGATACACCCAGGTTAAATTATTCTATGTACACTTTTCAGTATCATGTTTGAGCTTATGTACTTACACATGCTTTTATCCATGTTTATATCTTTCAAAATGTACTTGATATGTTATGTACTTAGTGTTTTTTGCTAACACATATATCTAAGAACTATTATGATATGCTTATGCTGGTTGCTTATGATTTCATGATTTTATTTTACACTTCCCTGAGTGTCTTGCCTTGCTTGCTCTTGTCTTGTTTGTTTGAGAATTTGAATATGCTCCATTGCTTACAACCTTTGTGCCTTTGTTTGCCCATTTATACATTTTAATATGTCATTATTTGTTGTATGTGGACATTTGAACATGTCATCTTATGATTTATGGACATTTGACTAAATCATGTCCCTTCAATTATGCGACATTTGAATATGCCCCTTGTATGAGGTCTCCTTAGACCTTTGCCTTCTATTTTGATTTTGAGTGCTCTTATGTGTGTGATTGACTAATTGGTGAGATTGTATTGTTACTCTATTTATATTTTCCATGATTTACATCATGCATCATAGGACTTAATGTGATCACATACTATGTACCTCATTGTTATATCTACCTAGACATGTTGCTCCTATATGTTACATGATCCATACATAGATTATACAAATATATTATCATTTTGAGGTAAGGTAAATACCAATTTATAATTTCCTCACCTAAAAAAGGGTGGGCATATTAGTGGGGGCATGTCATAGAGGCATGGCTTGCACATTTTCTTAATTTTAGATTTTAATGGGGGCATGTTATGGAAACATGTTCTCCACACTTATATTATTTTTCAGACTCTCTAAATTAAGTGGGGGTATGTCATGGGAACATGTCCTCCACACTTAAAAAATTTTCAAATTTGGCAAAATTTCACAATTATATGATTTAGATACACATTTGTGGTGGCATTCTATACATTGGTGCATATGCCATTGTTATACCCAAGTTTCATCTTAAGACATATGTAAGGTGCATATGCCATGTAAAAGGCACCTAAAATTGTAAAATCAAATTACTTTTTAGATTTCAAATACTACTATGGATTGTTATCACACCCATGATGGACTTTTATGGATTTTTATTAAGCCAATCTATTGTAGTATTTAGTTCACCTTTTCGTAAGGTTGAGGTGATTAAATCATTACATCTTGCCAAGTTTATAAGTTAGACTTGATTAAATCATCTAACTTCACTAGATTTATAGGATGGAGTGATTAAATCATCCTCCGTCACTAAATATATAGTGTGAATTGATTGGATCACTCACACTCACTAGGTTATAAGTATGATTGGGTTACACGATTGAGATAATCTCAATGGTTGTGTGGCAATTCACATTTTAACCAAGTTTGAGGGCATGTTGTCCTCCAATATCTATATATTTATGCACTTGTAGGTTCCCAAATTATCCCAATCTCATATCCAAGGCTTAATATGAAAGCATATCTTCCAATCAAATTGCCAAAAGGCAAGAAGGTTGCATTGACACACAGGTGTACTCCTAACCTTGCTCTCTATCTTTCAAGCATTTCAAATTCTTTCAATTTTAGATTTCATACACTAATTATATATTGTAACATGCTCTTGGTTATAGGTTAATCACCAGTAAATCACTCAAGTGGGTCTCACACAAAGATAAGGTATGTTATAAAAACCCAAGTTCATATTTATTTTCCTTTAAACTAGCAATGTCATTACTAGATTAAAGGGGAGGTAAATGTAAACACTAAGTCTAAATTATATATAACCTTAGTCTTTTACATTTCAAAAATATTTTAGATCAAAATCCACATTTTTTCATTTTAGAGCAATCCACCCTTTTTGCCTCAGGCTTGTTCGGCACCTTCTGTGGTTCTTCCTTCAGCCTCTTCTTTCCTAAGATCATTTTTTGAAAATTTTGTCTAAGTATCAACCTCCTTCTGATTCCCCCACATGTCAACCTGATGCTTCTTCAGCCCAAATCTCTCATTTCCCTTTGGTATAGCATCGGTCAACACATGGTGGCCTAGCACTCATCCAACGTTGGTTCATTTTAGTCAGACCTTTAGGAAGTACCATTGGCTAGTGAATCAATAGATGGGGCCCATCAAACCATTTATTGGTGAACATGGTTCCAACACGTGGTGTGATCGCATTTAATTTTGTAAATAAATGCCCAACTTCTCCCTAAAGGAGCATCTTCTTTACACGTGGCATCCCTCTGCTCAGCCTTGCCAAAGAAGAGCCCAATTTCCCTAGAGAAGTGCTAGCTTGACACATGTCATCCCTACACTTATCCATGAGCATTTTTGGTGTGTCATACCTTGGATTTGCACCATTGGCTAGTAGGAAAAAGAGGACCCACCATGCAATTATAACAAGAAGGAGATGAGCCTTTCCAAGTGGCACCATGGTGCTCTTTGAAGGTAAAGGTTTTGTTGTTAGAGCTTAGAGTAACACCATTAGATAATAATGTGGGCCCCTCCTTCTCTCAATAAATCTTTTGGAACACTTTAAACTAGCTTAAAGTGTTATCTATCAAATTTAAAAGACCAAGGTCAGAGAGTTGTAGTATAACAAAACATCTCCACGTATAGACACATGGTGTCACTTTGCTTTTCCTAAGCATCATGATCACAACAAAATGATGAAGTTGCACCATATCTAGGATCTAGAGGCTAATTTCACTCATGAGATCAAGTCCCTCATTCAGTTATAATGACATCATCATGGGCATGAGTGTTGGGATTTCTAGGTGTCATTTTCATTAAAGGCCATCTCGCCTATATATTATAGGCTCATCTCTTTTGGAAGGGGTTGGTTATCATTTTACTTGTATTTGATACTTTTAAAAATAGCCATTTATAATACAATAGAAGTAATAACATTTAACATTTTCTCATTCTTTGACCTTAATAGGTGCCCCTCACAGGTCTCACTGGATGTTTTATATGTGCCCTTGAGGCCTCTGTATTTTGTTCTCCACCTAATAATGAAGAGGATGTGGTATCCTGTGTCAATTTGAGTGGAAAGTTGTCTCTTCTTGTCATTTCTTTTCTCTGCTTCTATAGTTTTGATCTTTGCTTGCCTTATAGATCTTAATTCATGCTTCATGCTCCTTTATGTTCTGTAGTGATTAAGGATTCATTATATTTTATGTAATAGTAGGTTAATGATTTAAATTTCTAGATGTATCACCTTAGTTAGTGTTATTATAGTATTATTTTCATTTCTTTCCTTCTCCCTTTTCACCCCCTAACTTAGAACGAAGAGCCAGCTTCTAAAATCCTAGACATTGCTTTACAGACCATAACTTGGTCCCACACTTATAAAGCTTCCCATAAGATGTTGTTAAACTTGAAGCAAGAGTTTTAGGCATCAATAGTTTTCTTTTTTGGCACACCTGATAAGACATATCTACTAGTCTGATTAGAAGTCAGAGGCATGAGTTTATGAGCCATAGGCCCATAAGAAGGTCATAGACAATGAAGAATCCAATCCTACTAACCCCATATATAAGATATCTAACTCACCAAAGGACTATAGGGCCTCATACTACTCCATAACAACAATAACAAATGGCTCTTCTAGGCCTACCAAGGAACTTTGTATCATGGGACAGCAACAACCCACTTATCCCACTGACACCCTCAATCACATGGGATACCCTTCTCATGAATTCCTTAAAGGTACTCCCTAAATTATATAGAGAATATTTAAACACCATGGTAGAACATTTCCAAGATGTTGTAAATGTGTGCATTGTGCACTATGTCAATGCACAAAACATATCCTTAAGTCTACTAGTCGTGTCTTTCAAAGGATGGGCTCTTGATTGGTACCGATCTTTACTAGCTAACTCCATTGGCACCTGGGATGACCTAGGAGATAAATTCTTTGAGCTATTCAATGAGAAAGTAAACTGGTCATCCCTCTTACAACAACTAATAACCATCAAGAAAATCTTATAAGAAGCCATTATCAATTTCAATACTAGGTTAGAAAAGACCTGCCAAAGGATCCCAATAACAACCCAACCACCCACAGACATGGTTATTGCTTTCTACCTCAAGGCCTTTAACTCAAATATTATGGTTATGATTTAATTGCTTGGATTCCAAGCATTGTTAAACACTCATGATCTAGCAGTAAAGGTCAAAAATAATTTGATATATGCAAGAAAGCTACCTCTACATCCATTGATGTTGATGTTCCTAGAGATATCAATGTCTCTACAAGAAGAAGCCCCGAGTACCTCAAGAGCCCCACCTTCTATGTATGTATATCTTTCCACTTAGGCAAGCACATCTTCTCAATCCTTCTTATCCATAGAGATGAATGATATAAAGAGTATTTTATAGAGCTTATCCAATGAGATAACAAGTCTTAAAAGGTAGCAGGCTATGCCTCTAAAGCCCCCTTACAATAACTACCAATAAAGGATATCACCATACAAACAAAAATAGTACCAAGAGAGACAAAGGTTGAACCACCAAGTACCAAACCATCAGATGCAACTCATAAATCAAATGGTTGTGGTACCTAATCCCTTGCATACAATATCACCTAATGTGAATAGAAAGCTAGTTATTAGCCAAAACAACTTGGTATATGACTCTAATTCATGGTGCTTTCATTTTAATGACACTCATGGACCCTAAAATTGTCCAAGGGGTAACTTATAATATAAGGTTGTCAAATAATGATGATGATAAGGGAATGCTCCCAATTCAACCTACACATACCAATCTCTAGGGATTGAGAATGTAGTTTTGATGGTGCAAATGTAGGGGATGCCATTAGAATAAAAAGAATAAATAGCCCTAGAGCATGTACTATTTTCCTAGGTTGAATGAGAAGATGCAATTTACATGAGTGAAGTTCCCATGTATAGATCCCCATGGGTTCAATCAGACTACTACACTCGCTCAAAGAAAAGATGGAATGAAATCCCTAAAGCCATTGTAAGGCCTAAAGTGACCTTTGAGAAAGGCTTAGCACCTCAACCCTCACCTCTGACATATCCAAAGTAGAGTGAGGTAGTGCAAAATAAAGTAAAATATCTTGAGGTCTCACCTTAAAGGTCATATAGCATGGTGGAATATCTAAAGAGGGTTTCAGCCAACATCTCCCTTTGGGATGTCCTATTAATCCCTCAGCAAGATTCTCTATTGAAGGAAGCCTTGGAGAAGTAATAAAATCCTACACAAGGAAATCCAACTATAGAACCTATAAGAACAAAGAGGAAGGAAGCTAGCACAAGTGTATAACCCCAAATTTCCTCCACATTTATCAATACTAAAGAGGGGGTAAGCAAAACAAAACCTACCCCATTATATTTAACATTGATTATAGGGAAGAAATTATTACACAACTCCATGGATGATTGAGGTGAAAGCACAATGATGATGGCTAAATAAATAGAAGATGACTACAATTGAAGTATCAGATATTGATTAAAGGAGTGATGTAGCTAGACAAGAAGAAGGTTCAAACCTTAGGGATCATCAAGGCTCTTCCCCTCACATTATATTATTGTCCTAGCATTATTATACCATAAGACATTGTAGTGATAGACATCTCCCCTGTCTTCAGGCTATGCTTGTCAAGAGACTTCACCACCAAAATATGTGGGTACTTATCATTGGAATGGTCCCATCTAATCTTGAGGACCAAGTATGGTTCAAAGTTGAAAGTGTTATCCAAACCACTTCACCTAAAACATATAGTGGATGAAGTTATGATGAACTTTGTAGCAATTCACACCTCCTTCTCAAGAATGGAAATGCGCTACATGGAGATGCTTGAAGGAGAAAAGGTTATGGTTACCAGAAGTCTAAAAGAATAAGCCCTTGTCAATGAATTCATTGAGAATGACCCATTCACAAACATTGATGCCACCAGTCTTGGAACCTACATAATCCACGATGAAGACCAAGGCATTCTCGAGGTCCTAAAGAAGAAAGGAGATTAGAGTGAAGGGCTTGAAGATGAGTGCGTATTTTGAAATCTATATTTCAATGGTGCAAAATACAAGACTAGCTATGGAGTTAGCATCTGACTAACATATTTTTCCATAAAAGAGACCCTCTAAGCCTTTCAATTTTAGTTTGCCTATACAAATAATGAGGTTGAATACGAGGTGTTAGTCCATGGCCTCTACCTTGCTGAGTGGATGGACATCAAATAGCTTAAGGTATTCAGTGATTATGAACTAATAGTAAGGTAGGTAAGTGGGTAGAGGCCACAAAAAACATGTACATGAGATCTTAACAACACCATATATGGGATCTAATTGAAGCCTTCGAAGCCTTCAACGTTTAGATCATCCCAAAGGTCATGAATGTAGAGGCTAACATTATGGCAATGATTGGTTCCTAATTTGACTTAGTAATAGACTTATCCAGTAATGAGTAAGTAATGTAGGTAATCATTAGGTTATTTATCCTGAATAACAACCATAATTGATAGGTGTTTGAAAATGATGCTCAAATTATCCTGTTCCTCTATCAATCATGCAAATTCATGGAGCAACTGCAACTAACATTGAAGAGGCCTATGGGGACCAAATCATGTACTTAAAGACCAATAAGTTGTCAAAATGCCTCATTACCCTGAAAAATCTTTTTGACTTCGATGATGCAAGGAATGACAAATGAAATTTTATCATAAATAAGGGTGATTACTCTGAGTTTGATGTCAGAGGTGAGAGGAAGCTAAATGGTGGAAAGGAAGCTTGCTGGAAAGATAAAGCATGGCTAGTTTTTCTACAAGAAATATGAAGGAGTCATCATATGGACTTATGATGAATTGAAGGGATATGACCGCGAGTTCATTCAGCACACCATAAATTTGGTGGAAGGAGCCAAACTAGTCTAGCAGAAATAAAGGTTAGTAGACCCAAAAATCGAATCACTGATGGCCCAAGAGCTTAGGAAACTAATTGACTTAAAGATTATATACCCAATCAAGCATTCAACTTGGGTGTCCAATCTAGTTCATGTGTAAAAGAAGAGTGGAGAGATTTGGTTGTGTATGGATTTATAGGATTTGAATAAGGTACTATTATCCCCTTCCTTCTATGGAGCAGATCCTCTAAACAGTAGTAGGTACAGAGATGTTTTCTCTATTAGATGGATTTTTTGGGTATAATCAGGTGTGGGTGAATGAAGAAGACTAGAATAAGACCACCTTTACCATGAAGTGGGGAACCTTCGCATATACGAAGATGCCTTTCAACCTCTCTAATGTTCGGTTGACATTCTAGTGAGCAATAGATTTAACTTTTAAAGGCCTAATCAATAAGATCATCCTCATCTACCTATATGACCTCAATATTTTTCTAGGGAAAAGTAGAATCACTTCAACCATCTGGAGAAGGTCTTCCAAAGGTACCAAGAATTTAGGTTGCCCCTTAACCCCAAGAAATGTGTCTTCGAAGTCCTACAAAGGAAAGATACTTGGATATGTAGTATTCAAAAAAGAGATTGCATTGATCCAGAGAGAATAAAGGCCATTAGAGACTTAGCCTTGCCGATAAACAAGAAAAGAGTACAATCTTTCTGTGGAAAGATTAATTTCATTACCGAGTTTATATATGACTCTGTAAGATTGGTGAGACCATTCACCCTGATGCTAAATAAAGACCAAGCCTTCAAGTGGACACCTCAAAAAAGAGCAATATTTGATGAAATCAAGGATGTAATATATACCGTGCCTATACTGGTTAACCCCAACTTTTCCAAATATTTCATTATGTACATATATGGGAGTGAGCATAGCCTAATAGCCATGTTAACTCAAAAGTAAGAGGAAGGAAGAAATGAGAACCCGATCACATTCTACTCAAGAACATTATGTGGGTATGAATTCAAATATAATTTCATAAAGAGGTAGGCTTTTACCATAGTCAAGGGCCTCAAGTAGTTCAAGCACCTTGTGGTGGGTAGTAAACTAATGGTGTACATGGCCCACTCCAACATCCATGAATACATAATAGAAGGAGAAATCATCTAAAAATGGGCCAATTAGATCACTAATATCCTAAAATATGACATCAAAGTCAGGCTAACAAAGGTGATCAGAGGAAGGGGAATCTATGAGTACCTAGCCCAATGTGCAGATGTCTCATTGGATGAATAAGCAATGCTAAAAATGGTCTTGTTAAACTAATTCAAAGCTAATGGATCTTGGGTGGTCAATCAGACCCACTTCATGCAATCTAGTCAATATATAGATGGCCTCCTCATGCATAAAATGGGTTTCTATAATTTATAGGGGTTGAGTTACACACTAATCCAAGGAGTTTTATTTAAAAGGAACTTTGATAGAGATTTACTCCAGTGTGTTGAAAAAAACCAAGCTGAAAAAATCTTCCAAGATATGCACTTCGCTCTCCCAGGTGGCCACTTCTCAACTAAAACCATCATGACCAAGATTATATGCATGGGGTATTAATGGCTGGCCATGTTTGTAGATTGCCATCGAGCAATCAAAAAATGCCAAAAATGCCAGTTTTTTGTGGGGAAAAGAAAGAATTCAGCCATGCCTCTGAACTGAATAATGATCGATGAACCCTTTGCATAGTGGGGCTTAAACTTCATTAGGATGATCAATCTTATATCAAGCATTGGTCACATATTGATATTGATGCCCACCGACTACTTCACCAGGTGGACCAAAGCAATCCTACTGAGAGAGATGATCGAGACTATGATTCTCGGCTTCTTGGAAGAGCTCGTATCAATATTTGGCCCACCCAAGTAAAACATCTTCAATCATGCAAAAGCCTTCCTTAAGTCTAATATCTTTGAATTAATGATTCAAAATGGCATCTTCTTAAAAACTTTGTCTAATTACTACCCTTAAGGGAATGGGTTGGTAGAGTCAACAAATAAGAACCTTATAAGACTAATCAAAAGCATGGGATCTGACTGGCAAAAGGAGTGGCACATGCATGTGAGAATGGCTTTATGGGCAAACCACATCACTCCAAAATAGATCCTAAAAACTTCCTTGTATGAACTTGTATACCAAAAAGAGATGGTTATGTCAGTGTCATAAAAAATACCCACCTTATAGCTTTTGAAAGCTATTGAGATTATAGAAATTGGGGCAATGGATGTTAGACTTGCAGAGCTACTTAACCTCCATGAAACAAGAGAACAAGTAAGTGATGCAAAAATAACCTAGAAATAAATGGTCAAATGGTGGTTCAACAAAAAAGCATCAGACCTAGCATTAAAACCCAAAGTTTTAGTTTTAAAATATGACCAATGGGATGTGAAGCCAAGTTAACATGTGAAATTTGACTCTCTGTGGAGAGGACCATTTCGCATCATCAACAACAAGTAGGGAAATGCTTTCAAGTTAGAATATTAAGAGGGAAATACATTGGAGATATTGGTTAACAAGATAGATTTGAAGCATTTTAACTTACTTACCTCCTCCTTGTACATAATTAATTAGTTTCCCTTAGCTTTATTTCCCTTTCCATTGTTAATCCCTATAAACAAGTGGCTTATCTAGTTGCCACATGTCTTCCCCCAACCCTCCTAAATCTTAAAAATATTATTTGAAAGATAGTTAGCTACTCACCTCACTTATCATTAATGTCAAATGATCTATTTTATGCGATTCCCCATAATGATCACCACAAATCTATTGCAAGTGACTCTTCAAGCGTGTGTACTGCCCTTATCATTTATGGGGGTGCTCATTTTCAAATTTTCCATAATGAGCATGCCTAGTACCATTGGTATATAAATACCCTCACCTCATTTGAGCCAAAAACTTAGATGCATTAGAGATTTTGAAGAGCATTGTGAAATTGAGTAGAGCATAATACAACAAAAAGAGCCAAGCCTAAAACTGAGAAATTTGTGAGCAGATTTGCTAACCTAGTATCTTGTTCATCATAGAGAGTGGTTTTTGAGAAGAATACATGATATGGATCCTTCCACATCTTCAAGGGGAGAGAACCATCCCACAAAACAAAGAACTTGTGGCTCAGGTAGCTAAGGAGAACTTCCCCCCAAATATGCAATGTGTAAATCCTATACTTCCATTCTCACTCAGTGAAAGGAGAAAGTGTCAAACATTAAGAAGGTAGCCAAAGGGGACTATAAAGACCAAACATTGGTCACTAATTTTGTAGATGATATTTTTGATCCTAAGCTGGCCAAGAATCCCAAAATTTTGAGAGAGGGTGCTCACATTCAAATACTGGAAAGGGTCCATAGGGAGGAGTATGACTCGTTCGATTGTAGAATATGGGACTGCATGCTAACATAGTTCATGGTGCCTTATGTTCATCCATGCCTAGAAATTATTTCCCTCTACATGGAGAGGTATGACACTAGCACAAACATAATTACTAACAATGCCCACTTAAAGGTGAAAATTAGTGTGGATGATATTGGGGAGATGTTACATCTCCCAAGTGACCCCAAGGCTCATATTTATAGCATAAAAATCCTTCAAGATGTCTAGGGTTCTCGAGTTCATAAGAAGGCACACTTCCTTAGCTTTCTCCTCAAGAGTGACATCATGGAGATGCCTCCTCTACCCATACCCCTGGTGAGCTTCCCCACGTAGTATTTGAAGGATACCCCATCTATGTTGGCCTTCATCTTTAGGATGGACTCGAACACCAATGTCGATGACTTTCATTTGGGGGTGCTCTTCCTCTTAACCATGGTGGAAAAGGGGGAGGTATACAGGATAGATTTATTAGAGTCCATTGCCATCGCCATGAAGGATGAGTTGATGAAATTTATGACACGAGGAACCTTTCGATACTCCTCCCTCCTCCTACACCTCATCCTGTACCAGAACTCCCAATTCTTCTTTGCATATCTCAATCTTAACTCCTTTAAGATGGGCATCTTCCCAAACATGGTGACCCTAGTCATCATATGGACCTGCATCCTATCAGTCACATAAGACTACTACGGGTTCTCAGAGCTCCTTCTATCTTTATTTCTCATCAACCTTAGCACCATGGCCATTACATTTAGAGTGATGGATGTGCAGTGGTCATGGCTCACCAGGAATAGGGTCCCAATTGACTGGTTCTAAGGAACCTATTTTACATTCATCTAAATGCAAAGTTTCTAAGGAAAGCCTTTCTTGCTCCCACATATACCAACAAATAAGACCCTGGCCCTAGAGTTAGCTTGTCAGCTCGATGTGATGGAATCCATCTATAGAGTAGGGAAGAAGAAAAAGGCTTTATATGATGTCCCTTTCACAAAAGATGGCATCACAGTGGTAAAGAGGTAGCAGGGATGCCTATTCATAGCTAAGCTAGTGGAGCTTCACCTTGACCTAATCGATGATAAATAGAAATATGATCCAAGTAGATACATAATGTCCTTGAAGACTACCAATGCTCCCAAACATTAGACCTAACCATAACTGGAGTAGAGGAGGTCCCTCATAGAAGACATCCTCCAAAATTATGTAGATTTATCTCATATCTCATTAGATGCCCTCAAACTATGGGAATCCTTTTATGATGTGGTCCAGATGTATGACCTATTTAAAAAATTGTCGAAGGGGATAAATAAGTAGCTCACCTAGATGGATTGAAGCAAAGAGAAAATTACTGCTTATACAAAATATAGGTATGAGATCGGCAAGCAGCTCACCTGGATAGATTGGAGCGAAGAGAAAATCATCACTTATACAAAATATAGGTATGAAATCGACAAGCCATACTCTAATTTTGATAGTGAAGAAGGAGATGAAACCTTCAACAGGCTCTGGGATGAGAATCACCCAGAGGAAAGCCTGGTAGAAGGATTCTCTCTTAATATAGAGATAGGAGGAGAAAAAGAAGAGGAAAAGGAAGAATAAGAAGATACCCTTGGGCAAGAAGTAGGGGATGTACCACAATAAAAAGAGGTTGAAGTCTTGGAGGTTTGAAAGCCTTAAACTTAGCTGCCTCTCATGTACCCATATCCCATAGCTTTGTAACAACAGCAAGCCCCTTTTGAGCACCTCACGATTGGTTCATCCTAGTAAAAGTGGCTCAAGGTGCCAAAATCTAACCCTCCACTAGAGCCTATCAGAATAATACATGCTTCTCATATCACCTTCTTTCCAATTCCACCTCTCTCATTACCTCCACATCTCCATCCACCATCTTGCCTCAGGTTATGGCACTCTCTATTGCCCAGCCAATTACTTCCCTAACCCCACTCTCCTCTTCATTCACTTATCCCATCGTTGAGCTCTCACCATTTCTTTTACGTTCTCGATATCTTACCTCATGCCTTTTCAGACCCGTCTACCTTCATCATATACCTCATCCTCCATCATGGTGCAATCACCATTTACCCCACCCCATGAACCCCTGCCTTTCTCTCCTTTCAACCTCACCCTTCATCCACTCACATCTGGAGGAACAACATCCACTGCTTCACACCAGCAAGTGACCATTCCATTTACACTAATGTAAAGACTCCCCTTGGTAGGGAAAACATTCAAGCACTAGAGCAGTACCATCAATAGGTGGCTATGGCAAGAAGAGCTTAGGAGGATCAGATGGAGAAGAAAAGGGGGAAGCATGCCAAGGCCCCAGTGGAGACTCACATATAGACATTATATAATCATTCACAACAATCCCTCATGATTGCTCATATAATTCCTTGAGTAGTCAAGCCCCAAGAGCAGATGAAACCAGGGGACTATGCCATACAAGCTATCGATCTCAATCTCAGTTAGGCCAGGCCCACTAACAGGTTCAAGATGATGGAGGAAACACAAAAGTTTATAACCATAAACTACATCAAAGCAACTTGATAGCTAAAGAAGACCAAGCTAGAACTCACCAAGGTGAAGGATATGGTTGACCACCTCAATGTTGAGGCTAAGGCCAAAGACATGGAGTTTAATAAAGCAAGGTCTGACCTTTGGAACCATGTCTCTAATAAAAGCTTCCAAGTAAAATCTAATCTATGAGTGGCTACCAAGAACAAACTATAGGAGAGAGAGACTAAACTGATACATATCCATCAAAAGTTCTCATATTCTAATAGGGCCTCCCAATCATTACAATAGAAGGCATAGTAGGAATCATCAGTCAAGGATCAGGAAATTAAGAAAATGAAGAATGATCTTGTCACTTACTCATAAACCATAAAAATCCTTCCCATGATTCAACAACTATACAGATATTACTAGGAGAGGATCAAGGACATGACCATGAACCTGAAGCTAATGCTCACTTTCATTGCATATTTGTAAAAGTTGAGATCTCAGGTAAACACAACCATTGATGATGTCATCAACTTTGTGTCCCCTAAGGTCTTAGATTCATAGCTCCTTGTCCAAAAGCTTTATAATGCTTCAAATAAAACACTAAAAGTAGCAGGGTTGGCTAACCAAAGTTAGGTGGTAGTAAAGGTAAATGAATTCCTAGGCTACAAAAAGGGAGCCAATAAATACAAGGCATTCCTTAATGCATTAGAGTAGGTAGTCCAAGATAGGTGGGACCACATGAACAACTAGTCTAATTGGAACTCCCCTCCCCATTCTTGGAAGACAATAGTGTCCTCCCAGAGGACTTAATTAAAGTTCTGTTAGAACTAAATAAAATGACTAGATCGTATTCGTGGCTCTCATTCAATCACCTGGTGTCTCTAAAGTGAAGAAGATATTATAGGCACTCACCTAGCCGAAGTTATAAATGTTTGTAGTTATTCAAGGCTTGGGGAGAATCTCCTTTAAGGAGATTATTGATTTAGACAAAGCCTTTGCATCTCTTAATAAGAAGGCCCAATCTAAGGAGGAAGAGTGGGCACCTTTGCAGGTAGATCTTCAAAAGTTGTAAGTTTACAAGAACTTCCTACTCCATTGAAATTTTGCTTTGACTGGTTCGAGTACCAAAGTTTTAGGTTCTCTCATTCACAAGTGGATGCCCCTGTGAGTCACTAATAACTATGGATTAAAATCCACATTTTTTTCATTTTGGAGCAGTCAACCCTTTTTGCTTCTAGCTTACTCGACACCTTTTGCAATTATTCCTTCTACCTCTTCCTTCTTGGGATCCCTTTTCATAAATTTTGTCTAAGTGTTAACCTCCTTCCACTTCCCCCCATGTATCAACTTAACATTTCTTCAGCCCAAATAAGATCTCATTTCCCTTCAATGTAACATAGGCTTAACACGTGGCAAATCAGTGCTCATCCGAGGTCAGTTCATTTTGGTTAGACCTTTGGATAGTGTCATTGGCTAGTGGATAAATAGATAGGTCCCACCAAACTATTTATTAGTGAATGTGGTTCCAACATGTGGTGCCCTTGCACTCAATTTCGTAAATAAATGCTCGACTTCCCCTTAGAGGAGCATCTGCTTTACACATGGCACCCTGTGCTTAGCCTTACCAAAGAAGTGCCTAATTTCCCCAGAGAAGCACTAGCTCAACACATGTCATCCTTGCATGTATCCATGAGTGGTTTTAGTTTATTAGACCTTTGAGTTACACCATTAGCCAGTACAAAAACGAAAAGGACCCACCATGCAGTTATAAAAAGAAGGAGATGAGATTTTCTACGTGGTACCATGACACTCTTCAAAGGTAAAGGTTTTCTTGTTAAAGCTTCAATCAGTGCCATTGGATGAGAATGTGGGCCCCTCCCTCTCTCAATAAAGATTTTGGAATACTCAGAGCCACCTTAAAGTGTTATATGTTGAATTTGAAAGACTAAAGTCAAAGGGTCGTGACATAATAAAGAAGCTTCAAAAATAGACATGTGGTGTCACTTCACTTCTCCTAAGCATCATGGTTATAACAAAATGATGTAGTTACACCATATCTAGAACATAGAGGCTAAATGTACTCATGAGCTCAAGTCCCTCATTTAGTTATAACGGCATCATCATGGGCATGAGTGCTAGGATTTCTAGGTGGCATTCCCATGAGAGGCCATCTCACCTATATATTATAGGCTCATCCCTTTTGGAAGGGGATGGTTATCATTTTACTCATATTTGCTACTTTTGAAAATAGCCATTTATAATAGAATAGAAGAGATACTAGCTAGCATTTTCTCATTATTCAACGTTAATAAGTGCCGCTAACGGGTGTGCCTGGATGTTTTGTAATGTATTTTGTTCTCCACCTAAAAATGAAGAGGATGTTGTATTCTATGTCAATTTGAGTGGAAAGTTATCTCTGCTTGTCATTTATTTTCTCTACTTTTATAGTTTTAATCTTTGCTTACCTTATAGATCTTAATTCATGCTTCATGTTCCTTTATGGTCTATAGTGCTTAAATATTCAATCTATTTTCTACAATAATAGGTTAATGCTTTAAATCTCTCAGCGTATCACCTCATTTAGTGTTATTTCAATATTATTTGCACTTATTTCCTTCTCCCTTTTCACTCCCAACTTGGAACAAAGGGCCAGATTCTAAAATCTTAGCGATTTCTTTATAGACCACAACTTGGTCCCATACTTGTAAAGATTCTCATAGGAGGCTACTAAACCTGAAGCAAGAGTTTTAGGCATCAACAAATACCTCTTGTGTTTATACCCTTCAATTATAAGACCTTCCCATTGTCAAAAGACTCGCATTCACTCAATTTATGCCAAATTGCTTATCTCTTAATCTGACCATTTTTATTCTAATGACCAGGCCTTCTATCTTATGCAAAATGATCTAAACCTAATCATTATCCTTCTCTACCAGTTTTAGACCTGTACCAATTTTCTAGTTTCTTGGACACTTGTATTCCAGCCAAATGCCTATGTCGACATAAGAGTCCCTTTTCAAACTGAGTGTCTAGTGCCTAGAAGTCATTTAATTTGTAAATGAAATATATCCTTATGGTTAGCCTAAGTGTTTTAGTGCAAGATATTTTTAAAAGGGGTTTTTATGTATACAATATAACCCCTCATTCATTCCTCACCTAGCAAATACCAAGAACTCACAAGATAACTTATAAAGAAATACTCAATCAAACATTTAAGTGAGCAAACCTACCTAATTCATCCTAATTTCCATATTAGTCATAGGAGTAGTATCCTTGCATGTTTGAAGTACTAAAAGAACATCCCATGACCCATATTTGACAAGTTATAAGCTAAGTCATTATATGTACTTATTCATCACACATTGCATCCTTATGTATAAATAAACCAACACATAAGGGAGAAATTCATAATTATGAGGCCCACTCTTAAGTATTGGCTATGTAACTAATGCTCATTAATAAAGGGGTCATTAGGGTAGCTTGACACTGTGTGCCCACTAACTCATTTTTCCCATAAGCACTCCAAGGGTGAGGAAACTAGGGTTTAATCATTTGATGAAGAGAGATAACTTGTGCACATGATCTAAAGACATTTGAGGAAATGTGACAAAAAATATAGAAGGATCTAATTGGTCACCCCCATATCCAATTAGTATTTTATACAGGACACCTACGTCTAGTTGAGACACCAACATTGATGTGAATGTCTAGATTCAACATAGGCATATGAGGCTATAGAGTGTAAAATTATAGAATCTAATGACTATTCAAGGATCCTAATACAGTCCACTTTTAACTTGTTTTAGCCCAGGTCTAAATGCACATAGTAAACTAGCTAGGTACTCTTGTTTCTAATTTATTGCAATATCAATCCATAGTTACACTTTCTATTTTTAGCATATCTTAGTATTTAAATTTAGAATATTATGTATCTAAGTTTATAAATTAATTAGCCTTATATCTATATATATATATATATATCAACTTTATGTTTAATAATTTTTATATTCTTAACCCTAGATAACCCCCTCATATCTAAATTTAGGGTTAAAACAATAGTCCATCTCATGACCATCTTATATATGTCTAGTCAAAACCATGTCATGTCTTGAGTGTTTGCATGCATTATGATCATGATATTATGTGCATATGTGTGTGTGTATTTACATGATTATTGAGATTATGGTGTCATGATTCATATTACGCATTCTTCTACTTATGTGTGATGCCATTATTCATATCATGTATCTTCTGCATGGCTCACCATTGAGTGCTTATATTTGTGGTGATCATTATTGTGATGACTACTAATGGATGCCTAGTTATTATATACATCTTGACATGACACCTACATGTCTTAAGATATATGTTTCATATGTGAATGAACAATCTAGTATTTAATACAATGACATGATCTAACCATGTTAGCACACTTGCCTTGCATGCTTACATATTTTCTATATAATGTGATGCATATAACACTTTTATTTTAAGATGAGCAATTCACAAGCTACATCCTTCACCTTAAAAGGGGGGCATACTAGTGGGTTTGTCATGGATATTTAGTCCTTAATAAATATATAATTCAGATGTTGGGTCAAATTACATGATTTAGATGACATGAATTAGGACATATTATGATTCAAATTGGGATAAACTGATAGATTTTTACATATGCAAGGCATAGGGTCATTTTATAAGAACATGTGAGAAATTATATGACATAAAGAGACATATTACATGGATCAAAATGAGAGTGATTATTAGATTACATGGGTCAGATCATTATATTGGACAAAGTGACATATAAGTTTATGCCATTCTATATCACATATAGCTACAGATGGATATGATTGTGGAGCACAAATGTTGCTTACACACTCTTTTATATTTATATGATGGTAATAAAAGTAACTATGTAAACTATTTAGGTCTAAAATTTGTTTGCAACAATTGATTCAAAGTTTGCATTTTACATGTGAGCCTAGTATGGGGCACCACCTTAACATATGACCCTGATATAAGCTCCACTAATAGAGTTGTGATGTAATTTTACATTCCTTAGGGCATAATTACCCTATGGCATTCTTCAAATAAGTGAAAAATGATAGCTTGGTTCCCATACCCACATATGTATCCATTCCTTATTTTTTTTAGTTTTAAATATTTCAATGAACTAGATTGCTTCAGATTTTATATCATGAATGGACATTGATTTCTTAAAATTTCATTTTATGTTTTCTATTTGGATACTCAAGGAATACCTAAAGACACCAAATGTAGTTACACTTAGATAACCAAATTTCTAAATGTATCCTTTTAATCTAGCATTTTTAATACTATACAAAAAGAGGAGCATTTGTAGACACTTAAATTTGGTATTAGACATTTGACGATCTCAATTTTGAACAGTCCTTAATATATGACTTGTGTGTGCACAATTGACTCTCGGTCACATTCTCTCATAGCCATTATATCTATTTATGAGCCTAACCTTCTCAATTTTTTGTCATTCACATACAATATCTCCATATATATATGCTTCACTATTATGTTATCCTAAGTAGATTGTTTCCATTCTCCAATTCAGTATTTATTCCATCATGGATAGTGTCAACAACATTTAGATGATATTAGTTCCTAATATCATTTGCCTTTATTATAAGTGTCCCAAGATATACAACCAACTATTTTTCAAATTTAAACCCTTCCCTTGGTCATCCCACTTGTTACCTATTGACCATTTTTTGCCCAACAGACCAAAAATCAGTCCCCTTTCTTCCCTTGTTGTTCTAGCCCAATTCATTTTTTATTTTTGCACAAGTTCAGGATTTTCTATGGACTCTACAGGTTAGTCTTTTGGTGCATGAAGAATCAGTTCAGAGAGTGCTGGGGTTTACAAGGCTCTTTTGGGCCTTCGTCTAAATAAATTTACAAGGAAGGTTGGCATCTTCAAACCATTGAACCATCGCTTCAGTTCAAATCCTTGGTTCAATCGACAGTTCAATCGGCCTTAGTTCAAGCCTTAGTTCATCACTTCAAGTCCATTGCTTCAATTTCAAAGCTTCGGTTCATCGCTCAAGTTCAATGCCATGGTCCATCACTTGGTTCAACTCAGTTGGTTTAACACTTCGGCTTTGGTTCAATCAGCTAGTTCAGTGCTTAGTTAATCAAAAAAGTTCAACAAAAAGTTCAAGCAGCTTTAAGTTTAGCATTTAGTTCAAGGACTTGGCTCGGTGCGCAGTGTTGAACTAGTTCAACAGACTAGTTTAATGGTTTGGTTTAACAGACTAGTTCAATCATTTGGTTCAACACTTGGTTCAGTTAATTAGTCCATTAGCAAGTTCATTAGTGCGTAGCAATTAAATCATTGGTTCAATGTGAAGTAAGAAGCTCAGCATGCAGTGTTGAACAATTGAACCGGTTCAATGAATGGTTCAAAGCAAATGGTTCAAAGTGAATGGTTCAATCGCCTTGGTTTAATCGGCTCAGTGTGCAGCGTTGAACCGTTGAACCAATTTTGATTCAATGGGTTGGTTCAACGAGGTGCCCCTAAAGTCGAAGGGCAGGTGCCCTTGCGGAGGGTAGTCTAGGTTCAATAAGCCCTTGCAGAGGGCAGGGAGTGCTTCAAAGAGGCCACAAGGAAACACTTTAGACCTTTTAAAATTTTGTAAAGACAAAGTCCCGAATTCCTTTAGACTTTTTGTCTATAGGAATTCCTTCAGACAAAAGGCCACCACCCAACAGGAAAGTCAAAGGGCTCGAAGCACAGAAGTCAAGAAAGGGGCAGAAAGAAAGAACTAGAAATCAAGGGACAAAGACCGGGATAATTCTTGCAGACTTTTTGTCTGCAGGAAAAGACTGAAGTAAAAAACTTGCAAAAAAGGCCTGATGAATTTTGCCAAGGACGGTGACGTCCCAAAAACCATCAAAATTAAGCATGTGAACTAGCTGCTGGATTTTCAAGCGATGACAGGTGCACAAACGTCAAATTTTACTCCAGGAAAGCCAAAGCATAAAAGACACCAAGTGGCAACTGTGGAAGACTTTGACATGCTTTTTTGGAGCAGCAAAACATGCCATGTGTCCCTTGCAAGGCTCGGCAGAAGCTGACAAGTGTCAAACATCTACAGGTTTTCTCATTTTGCTTCGTTATTCAAAGAGAAGACTGTGGTAGACCTAAATGAGTTGCTAGGAGCTATGCAGAGCATGCCAAGTATCAGCATTTGTGAAGAACTAAGAGTCCCAAGAGTTTTCTAATGCAGCTAAATGCTCTGCAGAAGTGGCCACATGTTGCCTTCTGTAGAAATCTCAAAATGCTCTACGTGACCCTCAAAAGACCCTCAAAAATAAGTAGATGCTACCACATCCCATTATCAGCCTGACATAAGCTACCACATGTCAACGTCCATGGTTTAAAGTGTCTTTTAAGTGCCCTAGCAGTAGACTACGACATGTGTCAAAGGCGGATGTGCTCTTAGCAAAAAGGGCCCGAAGTAAGAAGCCCGTCCGAAGGGTATGTGTCCCTGTGGAGGGATCTCGCTGAGGAGAATGGACTATTCTCAAGAGGCTAAAGGGTTACCTTCCCTTCAAGAGGATGCTAAGAAGGGAGTCTGCATAAAAGGGCAAAGTAGGAATCCAAAGGAGATTCCAAGGGTGACGGGCCTGAGGACATCAAATTTAAAGCTGTAAAATAGTTGTTAGTTTTTTAAAAAATGCTTGCACACCAACTATGAAAATAGTCCAAGTGATGTAGTGACCCACTAGGAGATTACCCTTGAGGGCTGAAGGAGCAAAAGAAGACAAAACAGGAAGAGGAGGCAAAATGGCCAAGCTCAAAAGTAGATGAAGCGATCCAAGTGGTGCAAGAAAGTGTCGATTCAAGAAGTTATTTTAGTGGTTGACACAGTGCCTACCACGTGATCATTAAAGAGGCACAAACATGATCAATGCAACTTGTTTTCTTCGATATGCATTGAAGAGTAGGCAATGGTGTGGCTCATAAATTCAAATCCTGACAAGAGCCGATACGGCATTATATTCAAATGGCTTCCTCATCCTAATGCTTGAAAGGCACATGGGTCACTTGTAAAAAGGGTGCCAAAAAGCCTCTTTTTTGCCTCTATATATTGGAGACTTGTCATTTTGAAAAAGGATTTTTTCACATTTGTAAGGCGAAGCCCTGGCAAATTTTTCACCTGTAATCAATAAACGCATTTTTACCTCTTTTTGGTTAGACATCTTTGTGTGTGTTTGAGTGTTGATTTTGTGTCTAGTCATTGCTTCTTGTTGCTTTCATAGGTTCAATGCCAACACACCTAGTGTATATAAGGTGCCATTTCTATAGGTGACAGATTTGTACTTGGAAGTGCAGAGCTAGAAGGATCTACTACTTAGTGTGTCTCTTCTACAACACCTATGGTGAATCTCTGTTTTCTGTGTTCCATCAAAGCCTTCCTGCCACTCCTTGCAGCCTGGTCCATTTACCAGTTGAAGTGTATGTATGTGTTTGTATGTTTCAGAGTGTAAGTGTGAGTAGGTCAATCATTTGGTGCATCACCTCCTTTAGAGTAGTTTGTTTTCCTACAATCTTTCTCCCTTTTCATCCCCCCATTATTTATATATATATATATATATATGTTAGCACTTATTGGAACAAATTAGATGCATCAAAGGGAGCTATCTCTTATCTAGAGACTCTCCCCTCTAGCTTCACCAGTCCCACAGGTGAGAGGGGAGTTTCCATTGTTGCGTGAAGAAGGCAAGAGTTCGGCCTCCTGCCAAGGGTGCAATCTTTTGCGTCAACAATTTTTGGCACGCCCGGTGGGACACCAATTTTACACTCAATAAAGTTTCAGGATTGATGCTGGTCTTGTTACAGCAAATCAACCATTTATAGCATCTGGCGACTCCACTAATAAGAACTTCATTTCCTAATCAAAGACCAATCTAACTTCATATGCCTAAAGTCACCACACGATCTGCTTCTAAGGGTGTCACTTTCAAATTTGTTGAGTTGCCTTTGAACTCAGCAAAAAGACTGAGGTTTGAGAGGACCCATCCTTATTCAGTAAACCATCTTCCCAGACCTGTTCTAAGGGACACATATGCAGCAGGACCGCAGTTACATCCCGTCTTAGCTATGGCATTACCCTTTGTCACTTTTCATGGTCAGAGTCCCTTGAATCTCCCACATTATGACCTAATCCTAGAAGCAACCCTCAAAAATGTGCCTTCTTTTGATGGAGAGGGGCCCATTACAGTCATTGAGCACATCAAAAATATTGCTAACCTCTGCAATATTCACAATATCACTGAGGAAAATATCGTAATCAGATTGTTGGTATTGTCACTCAAAGCCAAAGCTCTTGACTGGTACGATACTTTGGCTATAAATTCAATCCATTCCTATAATGAATTGGGTACTCACTTGACAAACCATTTTGGGGAAAAGAGAGACCACCTTTCACTTGTTGAGCAGCTAACTACCATGAAAAGAGCCCCACATGAATACATGCAGGATTTCAACACTCAATTCCAGAAGACATGGGATAGAATCCCCATTTTAGTAAGACTGACTACTAGCTATGCTTTCTTGTATTATTTAAGAGCATTGAATAGTGATATCATAGGTATGATATAATCCATGGGGGGACATGTGATGCCTGCTGCCTATGACATAGCTATAACAGCTAAAAATTGCTTAGTGTAGGCTGGGAAAATAGCTCCTAAGCCCCATATGCCACTTTTCCCTAAAATGTTGCCTCTAATTCAGACCGCTGCTCCCACATTAGCTCCTCTGCCTAACATAGAGAAACTAGTTGCTGCTCCATCCAATGAGCTTCATGAAGTAAAGAGTTTGTTGCAAAGTATGTCAAATGAACTTGTGGTTCTTAAAAGGCAGCAAGCTCAAGGCAACAAACCAAATCAGGGATACCAACATTATGGTCAAGCCCCTAGACCCCCTTTCCAAAACTACAATCAAGGACAGGGTCAGCTTTCTCAGACTAGACCTTTCCAAGGCTACAACCCAGGCCCCCCTAGATCATCTAAGGTCATGGTGCCCATTCAGAACAACCTGGTGTAGGAACAGCCAAGTTGTTCAACCATGGGATATGGTTAGGAACAAGTTATTTATACAAATGAGATGATGGGTTATTACCCAAATGTGCAAGACAATCAGGCAGCCACTCATTCCTAGGTCTTAGAGGCTCCAATGCAACCCAGCACAAGCAACAGTTAGAGTCAGCTTGACTCTACTCTTATGAACCACCTAGAAGGTGAGTTCTGTGTAATCAATTATGTGGGTGCTACAGACAATCAGGCTGACTGTGTTGCGACCAACACAAGATTCAAGAGGAGAGCAATGGGAAAAGCCCAGGCTACCACCCAAATGGTAGCAGCACCTTTTCCATCACACTCAAATCAAAAGGTCCCAATCTTCAGACCTCCATTTATACCTTCAGCCCCTCAGCCTGCACCTCAGGTTGGAATTAACACCAAAGAAAGCTTGAAGGGAGGCAGTCCTCAAGTCAATGTGGTGGACCAGATGAAGAAGCTACATATGAACATCTCCTTATGGGATTCATTGTCTCTACTAGGACAAAAGGACATGCTACAAAGGGAATTGCATGAGCTGGATCGACAAGCTATCCCAACAAGGACTGATAATGTCTTGATGATGAATGGACAACCTTCCACCTTAGGCTAGGTCAAGACAAAAGAGAAAATTCCCTCTTTCTACGTATCCTTGTTTATAAGAGATTTCTTGGTGCACAATTGCATCATTGACAGTGGGGCTAGTACCTCAGTAATGCCCAAGTGCATAACTGACAAGCTGGGACTAAAATATGAAGAGATGAATAAGGGAGTCCTGTAGCTGGATGGGACACCTGCAAAGATAGTTGGGATAATGAAGGGTTTGAGCTTGACATTACATGCTTGCCCAACTTTCTCAGTTCCCCATGATATAGTAGTGGCAGATATTCCTCTTTATTTGTCATGTCCCCTTTTTCGTGGACATTGACAGGCTTGTTGATTAGCCTATTATGCGACCTTCGTAGGCTGATTGGATGGATAGAGGGTCATGATGGAGATTGGCTTGGCTTTGAGTTACAGAATTCCTATAGTTGGCTCTCATTTAGGGTATTTCAGACACATTGGGCCTGAGCCCTATTATTTAGGGATATTTGACATACAGCAGAGCACCCTTGTTTTGATATGGTCATGTGCAGAATCACTCCCTGGTTCACCAGCTTCAGACGGTTCGAGGATCCGACATGTATTAAGGGAGATATTAATATTTGATTGATTTAATCAAATATTAATTATTTGATCTAATTTTAATTAATTATTAATTAATTATTAATTAATTATTAATTATTAATGATTGGGTCTAATTTGAGGATGCAAATTCTAAATTAAGACTTGGTCTAATTTTAAGACCCTAGTTCTAATTTAAGGGAATCTATTTTTAGCAAGCACACCTTTGGAGGTGTATAAGAATTTCTCATGGGAGAGAGTTTGAATTATGAATTGATTATTGATATTGATATTGAAGAAATTCTTCTGTGAAGACTGAGCCAAGGGTTCCAGGATTCCATCTGCAGTGGAGAACGTCAACTCTTCATTGTGTGCGATTCAGAGGTTGTGAAAGATCAGCCAATCTATTGCCAAATTGAGAGATAGCTTCATACAGGAGTTATCACAGATTTCCATTAGCATTGAAGAACGTCAACTCTTCATTGTGTGCGATTCAGAGGTTGTGAGAGATCAGCCGATCTATTGCCAAATTGAGAGATAACTTCATACAGAAGTTATCACAGAGGTTTCAGGTTTGTGAGATAGCTTCACCCAGAAGTTATCATAGTATTACAGGGATTTGAGAGATAACTTCACACAGAAGTTTATCACAGAGCTTTCCAGGTATTTCTTTATTTAGTTTTGACCCAATAAGTTATACAGAGATAGAATCTATATTCGTGAGATCATCAGGTTGTTCAGCTATCAGGGGTTAAGAACAGACAGGTTGGCGGCCGTACCAAGTCCGTACAGGTCTGTACAAATCCGCATCAGGCACCGACCTCGGCAGAGAGAGCTTCCAGTGACCGACATCGGTCGACTGAAGACCGACGTCGGCAGAAATCTGATCGGCAGCGACCGACGTCAGCGAGATATCGACCGACGACGGCGTCTGTGTGTCGACACAGAAAGGCCGAGACCCTCCAGATCCAGTTTTCACTTCCAGTTTGATAAGTCAGGGTTTTAAGACCAGATCTGTAATATTCTTTGATTTGCACAAGAGAGGACTGTATTTGTACTCATCTGAACTAGTGATAAGATCTTTGATCTGTTATTGTAAGATTTACTATGGTTATTGTTTATCTGTAATCTGAATTTATTTTGCAAAAATTGGATCTTTGACCAGAGTTTTAAAGTTTATATATTCCCTATTTGGAGGGGATATTACAGTGGTATCAGAGCTTTGGTCTTTGGTATCATACTTTTGTGTCTTTCATATATCTCTATTGGTAGGGGATATTACAGTGGTATCAGAGCTAATGTCTTGCCATCCTGTTGGGTAGTTTGGGTATCAGCATGGCGCTACCAGGTGTCAAAGATTTGGTAGAGAGAGTGCACAATGCAAAGAAGCAGTTAGAACATCCATTACAGCAAGCAGATGACATTTTACAAACTATGGAGGAGTTAGAAATTTATTTAAGCAAGGTTGAGCAGTCAAATACTTATGAGATGCAAACAGTGTTATCTCCAGCATTTGATTCTTTGGTGAAGCCCCGGTTATTGAGACATCATGATGAGGAGGTAAGACTTGCAACTCTCTCTTGTATTAGTGAAATCATGCGGATAATAGCTGGCTTTAATTTTTATGATGATCGGATTATGAGAGTGGTACTTCATGCCATGGTAAAGAGCTTTGAAAAGTTGGATGATATTAGAGACCCTCATTTCTCAAAGAGGGCGAGATTACTTGAAACTTTTGCAAGGTATAGATTTGAAAACATTATGATGTTAGTAGATTTTATTGGTGGCATTCGCAATATGTTTAAAATATTTTGGAATATTTTAGATGAGTTTCATTCCAGTGATGTATTAGCATCCATGCACTCTATCATGTTCACAATCTTGTTTGAGGAGGAGGATAAAATCTCTAAACTTTTGGCAGAAGATTTATGGTATGTCTGGACAAAAGGGAAAAATGTCTCACCTAGAGCTTGTAAGTGGTTAAAGAGTTTAATTAATAGGCCTAAGGATCGTAGTGCTTTCCCTATGACATGCAAAAGTTTGGATAATGAGTTTGACAGACACGCTGATCCAGTACAGGGAGATATTAACACATCTTCAGGTAATGATTTATCTGCAGTATCTTCACAGGTAGTAGTTGAGGATGTTGTGGATGAGCTTTGTCTTCAGGTGAGTTCAGCACAGGTGTTAGACAGTGAGGATGAACCTAATGCTTGCATTCAGAGTGTGGAGGTATACTCAGAGGTTAGTACATTGAGTATTGCTGATGAGTATGTTTTTGTAGCTGCTGATGAGGACCATGTGGTTGAGACTCACACACATATTCAGGACTTGGGAGTACCTGATTCTAAGGAGTTTGGGATACCAGTGGAGTTAAATCTCTATATTGATTATTCTCATACAGATGATAGTGTGGTACAGTTGGTTGTGCCACCGTTACAGAGAGATCAGTTACGGGATGGATTGGCACCATCTCTTGCAGATGGAATTGGCAGTTGGAATTGTCCATTCTACTTGGATTATGATGTTTTTAGAGTTTGTTCCTCATGTGCTCTTGACTATGGTATTTGTAATCTTGGAGGTTGGAGTTTCATGCGCTAGTCTGATTATGAGTCTTTCTTGGTTCTACTTCTACTGATGTTGCAGGTACTTACATTGATACACAGCAGTGCGAAGCATAACTACATTTGGGATCTAGGTGGATCGAGTGGTTCATTGTTCCGAGATTGCTTGGGGACAAGCAATTTTTGGAGGGGCGGATTGTCATGTCCCCTTTTTTGTGGACATTAACAGGCTTGTTGATTAGCCTATTATGCGACCTTCGTAGGCTGATTGGATGGATAGAGGGTCATGATGGAGATTGGCTTGGCTTTGAGTTACAGAATTCCTATAGTTGGCTCTCATTCAGGGTATTTCAGACACATTGGGCCTGAGCTCCTATTATTTAGGGATATTTGACATACAGCAGAGCACCCTTGTTTTGATATGGTCATGTGCAGAATCACTCCCTGGTTCACCAGCTTCAGACGGTTCGAGGATCCGACATGTATTAAGGGAGATATTAATATTTGATTGATTTAATCAAATATTAATTATTTGATCTAATTTTAATTAATTATTAATTAATTATTAATTATTAATTAATTATTAATTATTAATTAATTATTAATTAATTATTAATTATTAATGATTGGGTCTAATTTGAGGATGCAAATTCTAAATTAAGACTTGGTCTAATTTTAAGACCCTAGTTCTAATTTAAGAGAGTCTATTTTTAGCAAGCACACCTTTGGAGGTGTATAAGAATTTCTCATGGGAGAGAGTTTGAATTATGAATTGATTATTGATATTGATATTGAAGAAATTCTTCTGTGAAGACTGAGCCAAGGGTTCCAGGATTCCATCTGCAGTGGAGAACGTCAACTCTTCATTGTGTGCGATTCAGAGGTTGTGAAAGATCAACCGATCTATTGCCAAATTGAGAGATAGCTTCATATAGGAGTTATCACAGATTTCCATTAGCATTGAAGAACGTCAACTCTTCATTGTGTGCAATTCAGAGGTTGTGAGAGATTAGCCGATCTATTGCCAAATTGAGAGATAACTTCATACAGAAGTTATCACAGAGGTTTCAGGTTTGTGAGATAGCTTCACCCAGAAGTTATCATAGTATTACAAGGATTTGAGAGATAACTTCACACAGAAGTTTATCACAGAGCTTTCCAGGTATTTCTTTATTTAGTTTTGACCCAATAAGTTATACAGAGATAGAATCTATATTCGTGAGATCATCAGGTTGTTCAGCTATCAGGGGTTAAGAACAGACAGGTTGGCGGCCGTACCAAGTCCGTACAGGTCCGTATAGATCCGCATCAGGCACCGACCTCGGCAGAGAGAGCTTCCGGTGATTGACATCGGTCGACTGAAGACTGACGTCGGCAGAAATCCAATCGACAGTGACCGACGTCGGCGAGATATCGACCGACGACGGCGTCTATGTGTCGACACAGAAAGGCCGAGACCCTCCAGATCCAGTTTTCACTTCCAATTTGATAAGTCAGGGTTTTAAGACCAGATCTGTAATATTCTTTGATTTGCACAAGAGAGGACTGTATTTGTACTCATCTGAACTAGTGATAAGATCTTTGATCTGCTATTGTAAGATTTACTATGGTTATTGTTTATCTGTAATCTGAATTTATTTTGCAAAAATTGGATCTTTGACCAGAGTTTTAAAGTTTATATATTCCCTATTTGGAGGGGATATTACAGTGGTATCAGAGCTTTGGTCTTTGGTATCATACTTTTGTGTCTTTCATATATCTCTATTGGTAGGGGATATTACATTATTTCACCATCTGCTTATATAGGGACTTCACATCCAAGATAGGTGGCTATCTAGCAGTGAAATGGTCCTATCTAGTTTTTAGAATCAAGTATGGGACCAAGGTAAAGATTAAATTTGAGCCACACCACAAGGACCATTTGGAACCATATTCACTCAAGGTAGTGAATGTCAGCTCTGCGATTATCGACCAAGAAGTGTCCCAAACAGACTAATCTTCATCTTCTGCTCTTGAAGGAGTTGCAGACCTACTCCTGGATGAATGGGGAAGTGATAACTTCGAGCATGATCCTTACAAGTTCATAGAGGAGGTAGGCCTTGGAGTCTATTGCATACACAAAGAGGGTACCTTCATACCAAATATAATGAAGGCAAGCCAAGAGGACCTAGGTCTATGGCAGCTGTACTTTGATGGTTCTAGAAGTAGGTTGGGAGCTGGTGGTGGAGCGATGTAAGTCTCCCCTTCAAAGGAGAGATACTTTTCGGCCTTCCATTTCCAATTTTCTTGCACAAGCAATGTTGTCGAATATGAGTCCCTTATCCATGGTCTGGAATGGGCAAGGAAAAGAGGAATCAAGGAGTTGCAAGTTTTGGGTGACAGCGAGCTGATTGTAAATTAGGTGAGAGGCCAAAATCTGACAAAAATTCTTTGTTGAAGTCCTACAAACATAAGGTCTGGGACTTGGCGGAAGATTTCCTTGCTTTCAATATCACCTCCATTCCCAGAGAGCAGAACAAACAAGCGTATAGGCTAGCAACAATTGGTGCTCAGTTCGATGTTTCCAGGGAGATAAGTTGAGACTACGGTTCACGCTACTTGAAGGTGGTAGTTTGACCCTCTATCCCTGACAACATTATAAATTGGTAGGTCTTCAACAATGACCAATAAATATCATTCTTCTTATAGGAAGAAGCCGAGTTCGCTACAAAGAACCAGGCAAAGTTGCAACAACAATATGGCAACCAGATTGTTCAACTGAAGAATACAAGCTCCCTAAAGGTTTGGTCACTCTAGAGAGTATCTTCAATGGAGATGACCAATTGAGAAGTGACAACGCAATCATCAAAACTAAGGAGGAGAATTACAAGAAGATTGAGATATTCAAGGATAAACTGCTTGCACTTGGAAAAGTCTGCACGATTCAAGAAAGGCAAACTTTCATTTTGTTGTGTCAGGAGTTTGCTAATGTTTTCGCTTGGGATTATAGTGATTTGAAGGGTTTCAACCCAAGACTCACCCAGCACACCATCAAATTAGAAGAAGGTGCCAAGCCAATCATGTAGAAGCAGAGACCTATCAACCCAATGATTGAGCCTCTCATGCAGAAGGAACTGGCCAAATTGATTAAGTCTTGGATTATATTTCCAAACAAACATTCCTCCTGTCTGGCCAATCTTGTTCCTATCTGAAAGAAGAATGGGGAGATCAGGCTATGTGTTGATTTTAGAGACCTTAATAAAGTCTCTTTGAAAGACCATTATCCTCTCCTGAGCATGGAGCGGATCCTTTAGAAGGTAACAAGAAGTGAGCGTTTCTACCTCCTGGATGGATATTCAAGATATAATCAGATTTTGATACAAGGCTGTGAATAGCACAAAATAGCCTTCACTACTAAATAGGGAATGTTTGCCTACAAGAAGATGCCATTCGGGCTATCTAATGCTTGTGCTACCTTTCAGCGAGCCATGGACATGGCTTTTCAAGGCCTAATTAACAAGACTATGCTGGTATATCTTGATGATGTGACAGTTTTCTCTAAGGAAGTGAGCCAGCACATGAAACACCTCAGGGAAATCTTTGAGAGGTGTAGAGAGTTTGGTATCTCTCTCAACCCAAAGAAATGTGTGTTTGTTATTCATGAAGGGAAACTCCTTGGCCACATTGTGTCCAAGGAGGGCTTATCCATTGACCCCGAGAGAGTTCATTCTATCCTGGAGATGTCCCTGCCTAAGCACAAGAAAGGCCTACAGAGCTTCTTCGACAAGATAAATTTCATTCAGAGATTCATCCTAAATTTTGTAGAGATAGTCAAGCCACTGACCTCTATGCTGAGGAAGGGTGAGGAGCTCAAGTGGACAACATAAAGGAAGGATAGCTTTGAAGACATCAAGCAGGCCATAACCTGGGCTCCTACTTTGATCAGTCTTGACTTCAATAAAGAATTCAACCTCTACACTTTTGGCAATGAAGAGGTAATCTCTACCATGCTTACCCAAGCAAATGGTGATGACCTTGAATAACCACTTGCATTTTTTAGCCAAGGGTTAGAGGATTTCAAAGTCAGATACACATATATAGAGAAGCAAGTCCTGGCAGTAATACGGAGCCTGAAGAAATTTAGGCATATGATATCCAACAACAGGATTCACCTCATGGTTCCACATTTAGCATCAAGGATTTTTTGACCAATCGAGACCTAAATGAAAAGAGAGCAGGGTGGATCACCAAGGTAATGGAGTATGACGTAGACATCAAGATCACCAAGCTGGTGAGGGGAAGAGGCCTGTGTGAACACCTTACTGTGGACTTCAAGCAGAAAAGGGAAGACAGCTTACTAATTGACAATGTAGCTATAGCAGAAGAACCAGCTGTTATGAAGGATTAGACATCAGACCTTAGGCATTTTCTTTTCACTAGTGAGTGCCCACAAGGTCTGGATAGGACAAAAAGAAGGTACTTCAGGCTCCAGTCTCTCCCTTATGTCTTGGTTGATGGAATATTGTTTAGGAAGGATCTCTCAAGGGTCCTTCTAAGATGTATAGACTCAAATCAGGCTGACAAGGTGTTGTCTGAGTTCCATGATGGGCCAACAGGTGATCATTTTGCTCCTAGGGCTACTATAGCAAGGATAATGAGAGCTGGCTATTTCTGGGCTACTCTTTTCAGGGACACCATGCTTGGGTAAAAAAGTGCCAAAAGTGTGCACTTTTCGATGGGAAGCAATGGTTGGTTGCCATGCCTTTACAGCCTATTTAGGTGGAGCAGCCATTCATGCAGTGGGGCTTGGACTTCATAGGGATGATTAACCCTCCGTCTAGTGCTGGACACAAGTGGGTCTTGACTGCCATAGACTATTTCACAAGATGGGTAGAGGTTGTTGCTCTGAAGGAGGCCAATGAAAGTGCGGTCCTGGATTTCTATGAGGACTTGGTGGCAAGGTTCGGGGTTCCAGTAACCATAGTCTCAGATAATGTGTTGGCTTTTATAGGAACCAAAATAAGTGAATGGGCACTGAAATATGGTATATATCTTAGCACTTCATCCAATTATTACCCACAAGGGAATGGGTTGGCTGAGTCCACCAACAAGAACTTGATCAAGATCATCAAGAGGACCATGGAAGAAAACTAGAGGACCTAGCATGCCAAGTTGAAAATAGCCCTATGGGCAGATAGGGTCACCTCGAAGAGGGCAATTGGCAACTCGCCATACATGCTCGTCTATGGAAGGGAAGCTAGGCTCCCCATTTCACTTGAATTGCCAGCCTTGGACCTTGCTCACCAGCTATAATTAGAAGAAGGAAATAGCATGGAGGTTAGGCTATGTGAGCTGATGGAACTCCAAGAGACAAGGGACCAGGCTATGGTTTCTATGACCAATCACCAACAGCAAACAAAGAAACACTTCGATAAGAAATCTTTATAAAAAAGTTTCTCTGATGGAGACATTGTTTTGAAATGGGATGAAGACTAAGCTAAGCCTGGAAAGTATGAGAAGTTCAACGTCCTATGGAGTGGCCCATACATAATCACTCAGTGCAAGCAGCGTAATGTATACCAACTCTCTAGGTTGGATGGTGAAGAACTATATATCCCAGTTAATGGGATACATCTGAAGCACTGCCACTGAGTCTCTTTTCATCATGTATATACTTCCCTTGCTTTTCTCTAGTTTTTCCTAAGTGCTTTCTGCACATATTAGTAGTTTTCTTAGCTTTGTGTGTGTTTTCGTTTCCTTTGAGGTAAATCTTCGTGATTGATTCTATAATTTATCAGGGCTGTTGTTGATTTTAAGTTACAATCTGACTCCATGCCCAATGGATTTGAGGCAACTTGTTTCTAAGCATAGCAGGCATGCTTCCCCTGGGAGTCACCAATTTGTTGACCATTTTTTGCCCAATAGGCCAAAAATCGGTCCCCTTTCTTCCCCTATTGTTCTAGGCCATTTCATTTTTTATATTTGCACAAGTCAAGGATTTTCTATAGACTCTGCAGTTTAGTCTTTAATCGCATGAAGAATCAGTTCAAAGAGTGCTAGGGTTTACAAGGCTCTTTTGGACCTTCATCTAAAGAAATTTGCAAGGAAGGTTGGCATCTTTGAACCATTAAACCATCACTTCAGTTCAAAGCCTTGGTTCAATCGACAGTTCAATCGGCCTTGGTTCAAGCCTTAGTTCATCGCATCAAGCCCATCACTTCAATTTCAAGGCTTCGGTTCATCGCTCAAGGCTTCGGTTCATCGCTCAAGTTCAATGCCATGGTCCATCACTTGGTTCAACTCAGTTGGCTCAACACTTTGGCTTTGGTTTAATCATCTAGTTCAGCACTTAGTTCATCAAAAAAGTTCAATAAAAAGTTTAAGTGACTTCAGGTTTAATGTTTAGTTCAAGGACTTGGCTCAGCGTGTAGTGTTGAACCATTGAACCAATTCAAAGACTAGTTTAATCATTTGGTTCAACACTTGGTTCAGTTAATCAGTCCATCGGCAAGTTCATCAGCACACAGTGTTGAACTAGTTCAATCATCGGTTCAATCGTTGATTAAATCATTGGTTCAATGCGAAGTAAGAAGCTCGGTGCATAACATTAAACTGTTGAACCGATTCAACAAATGGTTCAAAGCAAATGGTTCAACCACCTTGGTTCAATCAACTCATCGCACAGCATTGAACCGTTGAACCAATTTCAGTTTAATGGGTTGGTTCAATGAGGCGCCCCCAAAGCTGAAGGGCAGGTGCCCTTACAGAGGGCAGTCCAGGTTCAATAAGCCCTTGCAAAGGGTAGGGAGCACTTTAAAGAAGCCATGAGGAAACACATTAGACCTTTCAAAATTTTGTAAAGATAAAGTCCCAAATTCCTTCGAACTTTTTGTCTAAAGGAATTTGGAGGAAGGCCGCAGCCCGACAGGAAAGTCAAAGGGCCTGAAGCACAGAAGTCAAGAAAGGGGCCAAAAGAAAGAACCAAAAATGAAGGGACAAAGACCGAGACAATTCTTATGGAATTTGTCTGCACGAAAAGCCCAAAGCAAAAAACCCACAAAAAAGGCCTGATGAATTTTGCCAAGGATGGTGACATCCCAAAAACTGTCAAAATTAAACATGTGAACTAGGCGTTGGATTTTTAAGTGATGACAGGCGCGCAAACGTCAAATTTTACACTAGGAAACCCAGAGCGTGGAAGACACCAAGTGGCTACTGTGGAAGACTTTGACATGCTTTTTCAGAGTAGCAAAACATGCCACGTGTCCCCTGCAAGGCTCAGTAGAAGTTGACAAGTGTCAAACATCTACAGGTTTTCTCCTTTTGCTTCGTTATTCAAAGAAAAGACTGTGGTAGACCTAAATGAGTTACTAGGAGTTATGCAGAGCATGCCAAGTGTCAGCATCTATGAAGAACCAAAAGAGTCTCGAGAGTTTTCTAAGGCAGCTAAAGGCTCTACGAAAGTGGCCACATGTCGACTTCCACAAAAATCTCAAAATGCTCTGTGTGACCCTCAAAGGACCCTCAAAAGTAAGTGGATGCTGCCACGTCCCATTATCATCCCGACATAAGCTACCACGTGTCAATGTCCACGATTCAAAGTGTCTTCTAAGTGCCCTAGTAACAAACTATGACACATGTCAAAGGCAGATGCGCTCTTAGCAAAAAGGGCCCGAAGTAAGAAGCCTGCTCGAAGGGTATGTGCCCCTACAGAGGGCTCTCGCCGAGGAGAATGGACTGTTCTCAAGAGGCCGAAGGGTTACCTTCCCTTTGGGAGGATGTTAAGAAGGGAGTTCGCAGAAAAGGACAAAGCAGGAAACCGAAGGAGAGTCCAAGGGTGACAGGCCCGAGGACGTCAAATTTAAAGCTGTGAAATAGCCGTTGGTTCTCTAAAAAATGCTTGCATACCAACTATGAAAATAGTCCAAGTGATGTAGCAACCCGTCAAGAGATTTCCCCCGAGGGTTGAAGGAGCAGAAGAAGACAAAATAGGAAGAGAAGGCAAAATGGCCAAGCTCAGAAGCAGATGAAGTTATCCAAGTGGCACGAGAAAGTGTTGATTCAAGAAGTTATTTCAGTGGTTGACACAGTGCCTACCATGCAATCATCAAAGAGGCACAAACAGTGATCAACGCGACTTGTTTTCTTCAATATGCATTGAAGAGCAGGTAAATGGTGTGGCTCATAAATTCAAATCCTAACAGGAGCTGACACAACATTATATTCAGACGGCTTCCTCATCCCAATGCTCAGAAGGCACATGGGTCACTTGTAAAAAGGGCGCCAAAAGGCCTCTTTTATTCCTCTATATATTGGAGACTTGTCATTTTGAAAAAGGATTTTTTCACATTTGTAAGGTGAAGCCCTGGCAAATTTGTCACCTGTAATCAATAAACTCATTTTTACCTCTTTCTGGTTAGGCATCTCTGTGTGTGTCTGAGTGTTGATTTTGTGTCTAGTCATTGCTTCTTGATGCTTTCAAAGGTTCAACACCAACACACCTGGTGTCTATAAGGTGTCATTTCTACAGGTGACAAGAAGAGTTATACTTGGAAGTGCATAGGCAAAAGGATCTACTACACAGTGTGTCTCTTCTACAACACCTATGGTGAATCTCTATTTTCTATGTCTTCCATCAAAGCCTTCCTGCCACTCCCTGCAGCCTGGTCCATTTACTAGTTGAATTGTATGTATGTGTTTGTATGTTTTAGAGTGTAAGTGTGATTAGGTCAATCATTTGGTGCATCACCTCCTTTAAAGTAGTTTGTTTTCCTGCAATCTTTCTCCCTTTTCATCCCCCCCATTATATGTGTGTGTGTGTGTGTGTGTGTGTGTGTGTGTGTGTGTGTGTGTGTGTGTGTGTGTGTGTGTGTGTGTGTGTGTGTGTGTGTGTGTGTGTGTGTGTTAGCACTTATTAGAACAAATCAGATGCATCAAAGGGAGCTAGCCCTTATCTAGAGACTCTCCCCTCCAGCTTCACCAGTCCCACAGGTGAGAGGCGAGTTTCCATTGTTGCGTGAGGAAGGCAGGAGTTCGGCCTCTTGCCAACGGTGCAATCTTCTACATCAACATTACCTAAAGAGTCAACTATATATACATATCAAGCTTAAGTTTTTTCCTATATAGCATTCAGTTGAGGGTCATTTGGAAAATCACTTGCACATTGAGGAAAATATTTGCACATCCTTGAGGCATTGCCCTAATGCATCCAAATCTAAAAACACCTCAAAGGAATCAATCACTAAGACAATTTTAAACACCTAAAGCAAGGTCAAAGTTGAATATTATCAAGTGTCGAAAGCCAAACAAGTTACATACATACTAATGGATCATTATTGAGCACACATCCACATAGGTGGAAAAATTATGTGTAGTTTAAACCCTCTTCAGGGTATTAGAGCATAGTTAATGCTCAACCATGTAATGGGTGTGGTTAGGGTTTTCTAAACCATATTTTTAACCCCTTTTTATAGGATAAATAAGTGTTGAAAGTGGACCTAGGTTTTCAAGGGGAAGGAAGACAAATCTAAATCTGCACATGGGACCACATATCTAAAATTGCATAAGAAACATCTTGATAGGTAGACACAACACTTTGTAGCAAAACAAATATAAAAAAGCATAGAATATAATTGTGGTAGATAATGGACATGTTTGGTAGCTACAAGTATTTGAGTATTATTGAATCCATCTAGGTAGATTCTGACAGTCATTCTTATGAGTTAAGCAACTAAAAATCCATTTTAGGGTATTTTTTATAACTGTACACTAACATCGACCAAAAAATTATAGAAATAAACTAAGTAACCTATCATTTTGATTATTTATATAAATAATAGGTATAATTAATAAATCTTTATTTATTTTTTACATTCAAATCTACATAATTTAAGACATATCTTAGACAATTTGAATTGTCAAGGTTTTAGCTTCTTTAGATCACTAAATCTAAAATAAGTTAAAAAATTACTAGATAGACATTCAAGTTTACCATAGTATGTACAAGAACCTTCCAGATTCCTGAACAGATTATCTCCATATCTTAAATCATTATTTTTCACTCCAAAGATAATATTAGTGATAGTTAGATAGTTATGGTTTTTTCATAGGTGTATGCCTTTATCGATAGTGTCTAGGAATCCTCAATGACTAATTTTCAAATTGGGCATCTCCATTAGGTTGGATTAGAAATGTTCTAGCTCTGTCATAGCAATAAATATCAAAGAGTAAAAATATAAATTAATTATAAGGTCATACTCACTTGGTCACTACTTGGTAATCACATTGAGAAATAGAATATCACACTCTTGAAACATTATCATAAAGGTATTGTTGATGCCTAAATGTGTACCACAAGTTCCCAGAGTGTTTAAGAAACACTTCTCATTTTAGAATTCCTAAAAACTCAAAGCATGAGTTTTAGTTTGTGATAATCATATTAGCTTTGATAGAACAGAGGCAGAACAAGTGATTGTTTCACAATATTTATAATGTTTAATGATTGGGAGCCACCATGGCCAAATAACATATCTATGCAAAATATGGAGTATTTATGATAAGAACAGTAGATTATGATCAAGAACTAATCTAAGATGGATATTTACAAGGACCATTAAACTAAGGTGATCTAGTTAAAAAAGAAGCAAAAGGAAGGGTAGGGCAGAAAGAAATATTGTTGATCTTCATTCCAAACATCATGACAAAGTTTAGATTTCATCTAGGTATGCACTTAACCAATGTGTAACAAGAAACAACTTAAGCCCAAATCCTATCACACATTAGGCAAACTCCTAAGGAAGGTGGAAATAATGCAAATAAGAACCTAGTTTACTTTAAAGATTTACCCCCGCAAGTAAACAACATTAGCCCAAATGTAAGAAGAGTAAGAAAATGAAATGAACCTAAGGAATTTTAGTCAAACTAGCATTGGCAGAAGGTAACAACTCTGCAATCAAATGTACACACCAAGAATTCATAAGAATCATTCAAATCTGGAAATCAAAATAAACAAGTGAGAGAAAAGCCATGATAGCAATGAACACAAACAAATACTGGACAATATTTGTAGAATTCCTTACTTATATTAATTGCTCCAAGTTTACAAATTAATTTTGGATCTAAGAACTCCCTCCATTTTTTGACAATTGACAATGCTCCTTTTATAAGATATAAGGTAACATGTTGGTCAGTCTCATCCAATTACATTTGTATAAGTGTATAGGACAGGTGTCCTTTTTGTTGCATTCTAGAACAAATGACCTTTTCCTTTTAATATACTATTTTATAGACAATGTGTTCTAACAAATTGTACATGTGTATACAAAATAATATCCTATTTCAAAATATTATATAAAGTTGGTTATACAAGGAATATTCTTCTTTCATTGATCCTGAGGTCTCTTTGTTATTAAAGTGCCTAGTTATTGATGTTATAATATCTCTATTGCACTTTGATATTTCTCATCTGTTAACTTCAAATTGACCATGGGTTCCTTAAAAGTTCATCTTCTTGGTATGCCAAGCCTCTGAGGTTTTTTGTCACCTCACACTCCTAATTTTAGTAATCATATCCATGATCCTATCATTATCCCCTTTAGTCCTTCCTCAGCTCTTGTTTTTGATTTCCTATTTGTTGAAGTCACATAGAGCTCTATATCTTCCCTTAAAACACTTGTTTGGGTTGCCCCGATTGTGAGTTCATTAAATTTCCCCCTAATGGATCATACTTTGATTCCAAATTGAATTATGTTTTAGATAGATGACAATTCAGGATCTCCTTTGCATTACCAGGTCCAAAAGGTCTCTGATTTAGCCTTTTGCACTCACATGACTTTGATGTGGCATTTCCATGGCGTCCCTATGTCATTCTATTCATCATTATTCAAAATATGACCATTGCCTTTGAATTTAGATCCTAACAATTGTCTTAAAATTGACATCTGCATGCCCATCATTTGATGTTCGTAGGAATGTCTTTCATAATCACGTGACCATCAATTTTAAACACGTGATCGAAGCTCATTGCTATGTTAAAATTGACGATCACATGATCATCATTTGACATTCATGAAAATGTCTTTGACGGTCATGTGACCATCAATTTTAAACATATTATGGGGACTATTTGCCAAGCCTACCACTTGTCATTTTCTGGTTCATTTTGCACTATATGTGTGTTATATGTCAATTAATCAGTGCTTCTATGTTCTTTGTATTGGGCTCTGAGGTTGTACCACTTGGCAGTCTCATGGACCCTTTAACAATTCAATGTGACATCACTCTATTTGATCGAGTGGGTATGAATCAATGTGGGTTGTTGATTTACAAAAGGTGCTCAGTCTCAATGTGTATTAGGCTTTAAGGTTATGCCACTTGGCAATTCTGTGGGCCTTTTGAGTTCTACATCTTATCAGTTATGTCAACTCATGTGCTTTCACCATGTGGCAGTCTTTCATTAACTCGAAAGCTTCATTAAAAAGACTTCATTGATCTCACTCTATTGATCTAGATCTGTATGCTAGAATGCATACCATTGATCTCTAAAAGGTGCCCAATGTTTAGAATGGGGCCCACTGCTTAAATTTTCAATCATTGATTTCACTCCATTTTATCAATTTTATCTGATCAACCATGGGTCATTGATCTTGCATAGAAGAACAAAAGTTAATCTCGAGAGAATATATAAAGGACTTAGGATTAAAAGATTAAGCTAAGTTCTAAACATATTAAAGGGGACCCAATGAAATAAAAGGGACCAAGGCATGAAGATTATGGACTAAGGCTATAAACATAGAACAAAAAGACCTCATGACAAGACATAGCGTAAAGTCTTATGCTAAGGTTTTTATTGTATTAATAAATATGATAAACCTTAGGATAAGACTTTAGGCTAAGCCTTATAACAAAAGGACCATATGATTACTTGGACCAAGCTAGGATAAAAGGGAACAAAGGGATCACAGGACATAAAAGAGACCAATCATAATATTTTTAACCTAAGGTTTAGTTGTGTTGAAAAACATGACCAAGCCTTAGGGTAAAAATTAAACTAAGTTCATGGTATGATTAATTTGTCCCTAGTTAAAATAAAATTAAAAACTCCCAGCAAATTTAAATTTGAATTAAAAGGTCCAAGTAAAATATTAGGCTAGGGTATGAATTTAATTAATTAATTATAGACCAAGGTTAGTAAAAGATCAATTTGAGTTAAAAACATGAAACCCAGACATTGTCTATTCCAAATGGACTCCATTAGACTTGAAACTGGAAAACATAAAGATCCAATGCTAACAAAATTAAATAAGGGCAAACCAGAATCATGTACAAATACATTAGCCATGTCAACTGTGGATGATCTTCAAATAAAAATAATGTGCAATCATGCTAATGACACTCTAATCAAGTGAATCTTCAATTTTAAGGTATAAATTTGCACAATTTGACACATGGGTCCCCATTTTTTAGAAATGCGAGTATGTTTACCTCAACAAATATACACATTTGAAAACCCCTCAAAGCAGTATCCTGAGAGCTAAGTCTAAATACAAATACAGGTCAAAGTTATATCATACCAAGTGTCAAAAGCTAAACATTACATCACATTCTAGCATGATGATGATGGTACACACACACAAGGTGGATAACTACATGTTATTTGAGCCCTCTTTAGAGTATTGGTACATAGACAACACTAAGTCATCTTGTGTCAACAATGTGATTAGGATTTCAAATAAACGAGAAGTAAAACATGGATCAACATATAGGACCAAAGGTGAGCACACACATATGAGGTATCTATAGGTGCAAGTGTAATAGTATGAAGTAACATATACCTACAGGGATAACTGGGATAATATCGGTCACCATAATGATTTGAGCATGTTGGTAGTGTTCGCATAAGGTTTGAACTCCTATATCTTGAACCAAGTGGTTTTAGAACAGATACAAATTCATTTCAAAGAGAGTTACATAAATAAAAAATCAAATAAGTACATCTCTCCTCCATTGCTTTGTCAATTCTAAATATTGTAAGTGCAATATCAATTTACCATGACTATTTCCCTTTTTTTTTAAATATGAATATTCATAGTTTTATCTTATTTAGATCACATAAATCATAAAAATAAGTAAAAGAACACCAAAACTACGTGACTGCATGTAATAACCCCAAATAAACTTTAATCTAAAAATATGTGAAATCTAAAATATATTACCAAATAATACACATGCATGGCATGTTATAAACCTTCTATAACATACACACAATTTTATATCAAACTACTAAAGAATATAATGCTTATTTTTCACAACTATGTCTGGAATCCATCAGAGTGCACATGCATGGAATAGAACACCACCATAAAGATATTTATGAATTATATTAATGAAATCTATAGACATATGTTGGAATAAATTAGAATTTTTAATAACACATCTAACTATGAAATTTGAAACACACACTTAGCAAACTACTATGCCATTCTTCACAAACATGCACTACACATACCAAAACAAATATTGGAATTCTAAACAATGTTGTGACATAAAAATAAAACCTTTGGATGAGATTTCCATCAAGAAACCAAAGGTTTTTCATTATCTAATCTCTAAGAACCCAATGTATTTCATCCTTGAATCTTGTAGTTGAAGCACAAGTGCATCAAACATGTAGAAAATATAGTTGAATTGGCAAAAGATCCCAAGCTAGTGAGCTACCTAACTTAAATAGGGATTGAGGCCAAATCCAACACCCCACCAAGCCACAAATAATAATGGCATGCATTGGATCACAATTCCCATGCCCCACCAAGCCAATAATGACATGCACACCAGTCTCCTCCCACAATAGGCCCATTACACCATGCAAACTTACTCCACTAAGAATTTTCATGCCCCATAATGCCAACCCACAATTGTAGTGCATGCATGTAATATGCTTCCACCAAAATAGACCATACAACACTCAGCCATAAATGTACCATGTATTGACTAAAAATGGCCCATTGTAACTACCACACATGCATGTTGTCATAGAATCTCCTAAATTTATGCATCCATGCATGTAATATCATCTTTGGTAACTCCACACCCCACCTTGGGCAAATACTCCAAATTAATAATATTTTAGTAATTAATTGGCCATTTTTATCAAAAATATGAACTAATGAATGTTTTAGTTTCAAATAATAATAAATCAAATTATTTCTTTCTCTAAACCCAAAGATAATATTGGAATGAGCCTTTTATCCGGAAGAATGAATTACACTCATCTACCCATTTGTTAGCTTATAAGGCACATCTTAAACTCTAACCCTATCTTGGTTTTTTAAGTGATTCCATCTATATAAATCTATGTTTTAACTTGTAACTTCTTTTAATACATGTTGACGCAGTGGATTGCACCCGGGGCAAGGAGGTTGAGCTCCTACCTTCCACATGCAACAATGGAAACTCCCCTCTCGCCTGTGGGACTGGCAAAACTAGAGGGGAGAGTCTCTAGGTAAGGGCTAGCTCCCTTTGATGCATCTGATTTGTTTCAATAAGTGCTAACATGTATATATATATATATATATATATATATATATATATATATATATATATATATATATATATATAATGGGGGGGATGAAAAGGGAGAAAGATTGAAGGAAAACAAACTACTCTAAAGGAGGTGATGCACCAAAATGATCTGACCTTCTCACATTCACACTTAAAATCAAACAAACACATACATACACTTCAAACTGGCAGAAGGACCAGGCTACAAAAAACTCGGCAGGGAGGCTTTAATGGAAAATACAGAAAATAGAGATTCACCAAAGGTGCTGTGAAAGGCACACTGTATAGTAATTTCTTCTATTTTTGCACTTCCAAATACAGCTCTCCTTGTCAGCTGTAGAAATGGCACCTTATAAACACCAAGTATGTTGGTGTTAAACCTGTGGAAGCATCAAGAAGCAATGACTAAACACAAACTAACACTCAGACATACACATAGATATCTAACCAAGACAGAGGTAAAAAATGTGTTTAATGATTCAGGTGAAAGTTTGTCAGCTCTATGCCTTTCAAATGTGGAAGATGATTTCTCTGAAGACAAGTCTCCAATATATAGAGGAAGCTGTTGATGTAGAAGATTGCACCCTTGGCAGGACGCCGAGCTCCTACCTTCTTCACGCAATAATGGAAACTCCCCTCTTGCCTGTGGGACCAGCGAAGCTAGAGGGGAGAGTCTCTAGATGAGGGCTAGCTCCCTCTAATGTATCATTTAGGCCCTGGTTTCTCCTACTGCTAACAAACAGAATGTAGAAAAGGGGGGGTGAAAAGGGAGAGAGAGATGCTGAAAACAAAGCCTAAGCCTAAAAAAGGAAAAGGTGATCCACCAGAAAATGTTTGATCTACTCCACCCGAACATACACTTTCGACTGAGAACCAACTCCCACACTTCATCTGACATGAGAAAACCTTCTACATTAATGGGTCAGGGGTCTGTGGAGATACAGGGAGGAAATAACTACTAGAGGCGTTCTGAGACACACTACAACAGCCTATCCACTTCACCTATACTCCTTTAGGGACACTTCTGACAAACCTGTAAAAGGAAACTCAAAAAATGCACCAAAAATGCTGAAATCATTCTGCAAAAGCATTAATAAAATGACTTAACACAGAATCAAGGCATAGACACATACTAAAGATGCAAAACTCAGAATGAAGGTAAAAATGTTGTGTTTTGATTCAAGGTAAATTTCTGGCAGCTCTGCCTTACAAGCCCCAAAAGATTTTTGGGAAGAGTTTTGCCTTAAGGCTAAGAGTCAATCTCTTCTCAAAAGAGAAGTTTACAATTTATAGAAAGAGGAAGAGCAACTTAGCGCTTCCTGGGAAAGATTTTGGCGCCCCTTTCTGCAAGTGGCCCATGTGCGTTCTGAATCTTGGGAAGAGGAAACCATTGTTATTGATGTCATTCTTCAGAAAAGGCCTGCTAGAACCATGTTGTACAATCGCCAAAATTGACTTTGGCATTCAACCATTAATGCAAGAACATGGTCGTACCTTTTTCCTATAAACAGACTACAGTTTGTCCACTCATCAATGCTAACTGTAAAAAACAGGTCGCACCACTCATCTGTAATAACTCACCTTCCCTTCGCCACTCGAATGCTTTGTCTTTTCTACTCCTTGTCTTATTCCTGCTCTTTCAGCCCTCGGGGGTGATCTTCTGGCGGGTCACTGCATTCCTCAGGCTATTTCCATGGTTTGGTGCTCTTTACAGTTCAAAACAAATGGCTACTTCATTGTGTTAAATTTGACATTTGCGTGGTCGTCACCTAACGGCTAGTTCGCTTGCTTAATTTGACGGCTTTCAGGACATCACCGTCCTCGACAAAAATCATCAGGTCCTTTTCTGCGGGTTTTCTACTTCACGGGCTTTTATTTCAGGTTTTTTTCCTACAGACAAAAGTCTGCAGGATTTGGCCGCTCTTTGTCCTTTTCTTCGAGCTCTTTGAAACTCTCTACCCTCTGCAAGGGCTTTTAGATCTTGAACTGCCCTCTGCAAGAGCTTTCAAATCTTGAACTGCCCTCCGCAAGGGCCTTTGAACCCAAGCGTTGAACCAAATGATTGAACCAATTCGTTAAACTGGTACAACGGTTCAACGATGCGCGTCGAACCCGTTGAACTTTGACATTGAACCATCCAATTGAATTGGAAGTTGCTTGAACCAAAGGCACTGAACCAAAGGTTTTGAACCAAACTTGGAAAATGAAGCGATTGAACAACCAATTGAACCAAGCATTGAACCAAGGCCAATTTAATCAAGTGATTGAACCAAGCATTGAACCAAGGCATTGAACTGGGTTCAATGGTTCAAAGATGCTGACTTTTCTTGTGATTTTCTTCAAAATAGAGCCCGAAGAAGCCTTGTGAAACTTGGAACTCTCTGAACTGATCCTTCATGCGCCAAAGGACTAACCTACTGAATCCATAGAAATCCAAAACTTGCAGAGTCTATGGATATTCTGTAGAGTCTATAGAAATGAATAGATTCATGCAAAAATCAAAAAATGAAATGGCCTAGAATAGCAGAGATAGAAGGGGACCGATTTTTGGCCTGTTGGGCAAAAAATGGTCAAGAGAAGCAAAGGGGCCTTTTGGCACCCTTTTTACAAGTGACCCATGGTAGGCACTGTGTCAACCACTGAAATAACTTCTTGAATCGACACCTTCCTGCATCACTTAGATCGCTTTGTCTACTTCTGCATGATGGCCATTCTGCTGTCAGGATTTGAATTTATGAGACATGCCATTTTCCTACTCTACAGTGCATATTGAAGAAAACCAGTCACATCGACCACTGTTGTGCCTCTTTGATGACCGCATGGTGGGCACAATGTCAACCACTGAAATAACTTCTTGACACCTTTTTGCATCACTTGGATTGCTTCGTCTACTTCTGTGTGATGGCCATTCTACTGTTAGGATTTGAATTTATGAGCCACACCATACACCTGCTCTTTGTTCTCTAGGCTCTTTGTCCTTTTCTGCTCCTTCAGCCCTCAGGGGCGATCTTCTGGTGGGTCACTGCATTCTTTGGGATCATTCCATGGTTGGCGGTTGGGCATTTAAAAACCAATAGCCTTTTTTCTGGCTTAAATTTGATGTTTGCACACTCATCACCCTTGGACTCTCCTTTGGCTTCCTGATTTGCCCCTTTTCACTAAGAGCGCATCCGCCCTTGACATGTGTCATAGTCCGCTACTTGGGCACTTAGAAGACATTTTGAAATGCAAATGTTGACACGTGTTGGCTTTTACAGAGCTGATAATGGGACGTGGTAGCATCCGCTTACATTAAAGGGCCTTTTGAGAGTCAGGCATAAGTTGACACATGGTTGCTTTCGCAAGGCCTTTAGCTGCCTTAGAGAAACTTTTGGGCCCTTTTTTGGTTCTTAGTGGATGCTGACACTTGGCACGCTCCACTTAGCTCCTAGCAACTCATTCAGGCCCACCACAGTCTTCTTTAAAGCCAATAGGTGAAACCCACAGACGTTGCCACCTGTCAACGTCTGCTGAGCCCTGCAGGGGACACGTGGCGCATTTTGCTGCTCCTAAAAAAGCATGTTGAAGTCCTCTACAGTTTCCACTTGGTGCTTTTTGTCCTTTAGCTTTCCTGGTGTAAAATTTGATGCTTTTTGAGATGTCACTGTCCTTGGCAAAGTTCATCGAGCCTTTTTCTGTGGCTTTTTTGCTTCACAAGCTTTTGTTTTCGGCTTTTTTCTCATAGACAAAAGTCTGCAGGAATTGGCCACTCTTTTCCTTTTCTTCAGGCTCTTTGAAACTCTCTCTACCCTCTACAAGGGCTTCTGGACTTTGAACTACCCTTCAATTGTAGGGTAGACCCTTGAACTAAGCCATTGAACCAACTTGTTAAACCAAAATTTGGTTCAATGGTTCAAGACTGCACACTGAGCCGATTAAACCGTTTGCTTTGAACTGAATGCCGCTTGAACCGAAATGGTTGAACCAAAAATGGTTTAATGTTGCACGCTAAGCCCCTCTAAATTGTTCACTAGATCTCTTTTCCTTTTCTTCAGGCTCTTTGAAACTCTCTCTACCCTCTACAAGGGCTTCTGGACTTTGAACTACCCTTCGACTGTAGGGTAGACCCTTGAACCAAGCCATTGAACCAACTTGTTAAACCAAAATTTGATTCAATGGTTCAATGGTTCAAGACTGCACACTGAGCCGATTAAACCGTTTGCTTTGAATTGAATGCCGCTTGAACCGAAATGGTTGAACCAAAAATGGTTTAATGTTGCACGTTAAGCCCCTCTGAATTGTTCACTAGATCTCCTTGTTAAATAATTTTCTTAAACCAATCCATTTAACAATTCGCTTGAACTGGTTCAACGGTTCAAAGCTGCGCACCAAGCCCATTGAACTAAGCCTTTAAACTCTTCTCACTCACCTCAGCCATTGAACTTGCCCATTGAACTAGAGGTGTTGAACCAAGTGATTGAACCAAGCAATTGAACCAGTTCAATGGTTCAATGTTGTGCACTGATGAACTCGTCGAAGGACTGTAGACTAAAAACAAATGATGAACCGTTCATTTGAACCTATCGAAGTGTTAAGCCGAAGTGCCAAGGCATTGAACCATTGCGTTGAACCAACTCGTTGAATCGATTTAATGGCTTAATGGTTCAACGGTTCAAATTACTGTTGAGCCAAGATCGTTGAACTCTTTGCTAAACCAAGCGATGAACTTAAAGATTGAACCAAGGCTTGAAATTGAAGCGATGGACCTGAAGCGATGAACTAAGGCTTGAACCAAAGCTAATTGAATTGTCGACTGAACCAAAGCTTGAAATGAAGTGATGGTTCAATGGTTCGAAGATGCCAACCTTACTTGTGAATTTCTTTAGATGAAAATCTGAAGAAGCTTTGTAAAATCTTGCCCCTTTTGCCTAGTTCTTCAACTGCTAAAAGAAAACCTGCAGAGTTCATAGAAATGGACCTGCAGAGTCCGTAGAAAACCAAGCTCTGCAGAGTCCATAGAAATCACCATATTCATGCAAAATAAAAAATGAATTGGCTTAGAATAGCAGGGGAAGAAGGGGACTGATTTTTTGCCCTGTTGGGCAAAAATGGTCAACAATACCTTCATTAATATAACTATTATAGTAGGGTTTTTCATGACACAATTTCTAAAATGTTTGATAATTTTAGCATTATTTTGTGCATCTAAGCAAACTTGTTAATCATGATATATTTCACATTCATGCACATTAGCATTTTGATATCTATTTATGACATTATCATTCAAATACACATCATTGTCATTTTTTTTGTAATAAAAATTACATGTGTTTAAACAACATAAGACACATTTTTGGATTATGTTTTATTTTTCAAGTTAAAACCAGAATTAACCAAAAGAATTTCAATAAAAGTCTATAGGTTCTTGATTGATTTTAACACTCTTCCTGGTTAGATCCTTGGCTTTGATTTTGTTTGGCATCATAAATTGAAATCAAACATGAAACATACACACCATATAAGAAAATTAGGGTTTAATTATTTTTAGGGAAGTAATATAAGGCCTGTGATCAAGCACAAAGAAATCAGGGTTATTAGATCTAAAAGCATGTAATGAAATTAATTATATGAAAATTAGATGAATTCAAATCTATCCCAAGATCGAGAAAGAACTAACCTATAAGTGGTTTAAGAGAGCATGGGGTCACCAAAATATATTATGGATAAATGTTTTTACACTAACTTGTGACACAAATACCTAATTACTTTTAACTAGATTAAATGACACATGCAAACTAGTAATATAAGCCTAATTCATTAATTCTAAAACTAGAGAGGAGTAATCATGCAAGGTTTAGAGGTGCATTTTTATTGGATATCTAGCGATAATTGTCATGATTTGATAGTGAAAGCCTAAAAGTGACAAAGACTTGACCTGAAAAACTTGATGAGGAATAGAGAATTCTCAGAGGAGCATTGATCCCACTCTAGAAAATGTCCAAAGTGTTAAGATGATGCATAAAATTTTACAAACATCTATTGATGATTGTGTTCCCATAGTAATGATCTCTAATAACCTCGCTCAATTTTTTAAGTTGTGACTCTGATCACCTACAAAACAAATTTCTTCTCCAAACCCTATATGGGTAGCAATACCTGAAAGCTTAAGTAAAACATGTATTTTGGGGATTGTAGTAGATAAGAGAATTTAAAAACCATAGTGATATGTTTTAGGCACTTAGATAATTAAAATACCAAAAATAAGTTTCATAATCAAAATAGTTTTAATATTATGTAAATTCTAGAGATGTGTGATGGATATCTAACATAAACTTTTGTGCTTCAATGAATAGTCTAATGATTGTTTGATTCTTATAAAATGTTTATAAATGCCCAATAAATTTATATGAATGATAAATATATTATATTCTATTTGTAAACACCCTAATTTGGTCAAGCAACCACAAGTACTATGTCCTTTATTGCTCTTTCACACGAGGGTCCTAGTGATGGTTATAGTCCTTGTTCGCTTGGTCATTTTGAGTATTTTGATCTTTATTATGTCTTATTTTCCAAATTTACAACACTCATATTAGTCAAAGGTCACATTTTTCCCAGTCATATGGGCCCCTAGCTTATCTTCCCTAATTTTTTCCCTATTCTGAGCCTTAGGACCTAGTGCCACTTTCAGGATAATAGCACCACATGGCACTAGTATCCACTTATGGCTCTAGTGTTTGATGATCCCTTTCACCTTTGTTTGAGCCCTAACCCCTTTGTGAGCCTTCTATTATGTTTTTAATCCCTCTTTTATAAATTTTTAGCCAGTGAATAAGGTATTATATTCAAAACAAAGATCCTCCTATATAAAGAGCCTCACAAGGCATTTTACAACTAGTACTTCTAGTCCTATTTTCGCACTAATTTACATAAAATAAACCAATAGTAAAGCTCAATACTCTATATACTAATCATTATTCACACCTACACATTTTCATGCTTGATCAAAGAAGGGACTAAGCGAAAATCATTCTAGTATATTATGTAATTTGATAGTACACATTCCTTAAGGGAGAACTACATATGATCTAAGACCCATACCATTTGGGTTAATGTAGGCAGTGGCTAAGACAATAGGGGTTATGCTCTATGTGATCATAATATCCCATAACCCAATTTTTCCTTTCCTTTTTGCATTTGATCCTTTTATTGTTTCATGTGTGCAGGTATTCAAGGGTTTCAGAGGAGATTCAACCAAAATAGTGACACAAATGAGCCCCTGAATGACACAGAACCACCTATAGGACCTCCATAACCTCTCATAACTTCCTTGAAAATTATAGACAATCCCTACAGGAAGGACATCAATGCCAAAATTGGACACTAGCACCATAAGGCACTACTGTCCTGAGAGGGGTGCTACTCTTTAGAGCTAGATCTCCACAAATAGTCAAAAGATGAAAGGTTCCTCTATCCCTGTTCAATTGTTTCTAGTAAAACTCTATTTATCTCCAAATAAGTTCATTCTCTCCTCTCACTTGTTATTTTGGGAAAGTTCCATTGAATCAATAATTTTCAATTTTATTCTAGATTACCAACATACTCAACCCTTTAACTACATAAGATTCACACTAGTAAAGCCCTAAAAGGTTAAAACATTTGGTGAACCCAACTTACTTTAAATATTGCTTCAAACCCTATTTTTCCTTTAGGGTTTACCTTCTCTAAGTTTTTGGCATTAAATTAGGGTTACAACATTTTCATTTTCTGATTCTTTGGCATAACCTAGCTAATTTAATTAGTCCTATATTAGGGTTTCATTTATTTTATTTTATTTAATTTTTTGTAACACAACCCTAAATCAAAACCTTATATGCACATACTAGGTCTTTATACATACAAATATTATCAATTAAGGTTTCAATCATAATCTTGTTTTCTATTACAAACTTTGTTCAAAACTTGACACATTACACACATACTTATGTTAGGTTATATTCTACCTCTTTTATGTTTGTCATTCCTTGTATGCATTATCTTATTTGACAAGTTTAAAATGGCATCTAAAAAGTCTTCTACTCCTCATCTACTTGATGCACTCTTGAATTTTTCTCGTGGTTATAACAATGAATGGACCAATTTTCAAGATTGTACATTAGAGCATGATCATGACTTCATTTATAATTATGATGATGACTATTGTTATAATTATCGATATGAGGATTACTATGAGCATTATAATGAATTTTAATGTGAGGATTTATTAGATACATCATCTTATCTTTCCTTTGACTCTTCTCTTACTCCTCAAAATCAAACTAACAATATAATGCCATAAAATCCTCTTGTTGGCAGTGCTTTATTCCAATGTGATCCTAGCTTTTTAACTACTTTTGCTACTTTATTATTTAAATTAAATCAATATAAGTGCACTACACAAAAACCACTAGTACATGATTCAAGTAAAGTAAATAGGAACAATGAATCTTCTTTACCCTTCTTGATTACATTTGAAAAAGTAAGTACCAATGGCATTACACCTTTTAGCAATGCACAAACTAAGGTAAATGAAATTATTTTATCACTTTCCTTTACATTTCAAGTTCAATGCAATGATTCTTTACAACAAGCTAATAATGTAAATGTTTCTAACTCTTATCCTATATGTCATAATATGCAAAAAAAAAACACGATTATTACTTCTCCTACCCTTGATTCCAAAACCTAAAGTGATAATCATGCTTGCATTCCTAAAATAACTAGTAAACAAATGCCTTGTATTACACCTACATATGATGATGCATTGCATAATTGTAAAAAGTTAAAATCTCCCCCTTCTCTCTCTCTTAATGAGCATGTGGATGATACTTCTTCTACTCTTGCTTCTATAAATGAATTAAATTTTGATTTTGATGAACCATGGGATAATGATGATTATTGTGATTATGATGAAGATGATGTATAATCTACACACTCTACTTCTTCTCCTACCTCACCTATCTCTCTTATTCAACCAAACAATAGGTCACATGTAAAAAGACACACACACACACACACACACACTTATTCTTATGTTAATAATTTACATTTACTTGAGAATAAAGTACCTTATATTCAATTAACATGTGATTCTTCTTCACAACTTAACAATATTAGAGATGCCAAGGAATCTCCCTTAACCCCCCTTACTATAGTAGAACCTATTTTTGAAACTAACCAAAATGAGGGTGGTAACTCATTTCCCTCTAATTAGGTCCCAGCTATCACACCTCAAAAGGTTATTGAGAGTGAACTAACCCTCTCTAAAAAAGATTTCCAATATAATATAACAATGGTTAAGATAAATAACAAAATTCAACCATTAAATGAACCCCTTGATGATGATAATAATATACCTTCATAAATGTTAATTTCCATAAAGCATATTGTGGATGCTTTGCCACAACAACTACACCATCTCACTTTGGAAAACAAAGCATACCAATCTCGAGCCAATGCCAATCTTATACATGGCAACCCTATTCTAAGCAGAATCTGAACTACAAGGTTGCCACACGACTTTTAGATACCAGTGTTACATATATTTGATGGACATGGAGATCCATACTTGCACCTTTAGGTTTGTGATAAATACATGGCCCATGTTATAAATAATTTGACTCTACTACAATTGTTTCCAGATTCCCTAAATGGGAAAGCACTAGATTGGTTATAACATACAATCCCTAGTGGATCTCTATACACATGTGAGGAACTAGACATAGTCTTTCTCAGGCATTACATATATAATAAGGAACCTCTAGTCACACATGAGAGGTTACCTTCATTACATTAGGGGAATACATATCCAACGTTTGAATACATTATAAGGTTCAAAGCTTGTTTGCATCAGTTGATTTATCAATCAACATATTTAGAAGTACAATACATATTTGCAAGAAGTTTAATCTATCATCTCAATGAGAGATTGCTATATCAAACATATATATCATTTTGACATCTATGTAACATAGATATAGCATTAGAGAAAGAGTTGGGATTAGTAATTACATAGTCAGAGGTAGATTTGGCTATAGACCCCTTAGAGCCTAAATCATCTAATCTCGTACAAGAGCCTACTCAACTTCAAATAGAGATACTTAGTAAGGGCAAAGAGCCACTCTACATAGCACCTTATATAGTGATTAGAATATAAGATATACACATAGGGGTTATATATTATTTAGATAAGGTTGGGCCTTATGACATTTTGCTTACACTATTACATAGGGGGGTGATCACACTTCCTTCTACTAATCATTATCCACCATACTATTTGCATCAAGTACCCCATAAGCCATATTATCATTTTCATAAGATAAATGGGCATTCACATGATCACTGTTATACAATTTGATCTTGCATCGACCAATATGTTACTCGAGGCATCATAGAGTTTACACAAGGGGCATTGAGATCTCATTCACCACACTCTCCTAGATCACACTCCTCTATGACGAAGTTATCTCAGAATGTTCCTTTTAAGCAACCATTGGTTATTAATTATATGAGATCTATAACTTATAGGATAGCTATTTATGATAAGTCTCATACACCATAGCCTCAGCAACAATGGTAACTAATTCACATAGCTCAGAATGCACCTCTAGTGTGTACACCAATCAAGATACATGGGAATAACTACAAACCAAAGGGCATGGTTTCAGTTCAAATACCAATAAAGATATATGGAAATAGTTATAGAGATCAAAACATACCTCCAATGCATACACCAATCAAGATATACAGGAATAACTATAAATCCAAAGGCATAGTTTTAGTTTAAACACCAATAAAGATATATGGAATTAATTATAGAGATCATAATGCAATTTTAGTTCATACACCGATTAGGATATTTGACAAAAATCATACAACTCATAATGAAGTTTTAAAACATCAACCAATCAAGCTTTTTACAATAGAGTCTACATATTTACATACTAGCAGTGCATCACATGAAGATCCAATTTTAGTGTCTCTTTCTACATCAGCATGACATGAGCACTATGGTCATTCGTTCTCCATACCATTTGGGTTCAGATAGGGCATACCATCGTTACATGTTATACACACATAAATCTTATGGAATACAAATAAAAAACCCTATACCAATAAATACAAAATCATAATCCACTACACATGTGTCTAAATGTTCATAAAATAGATACAAATTCATTCATTTTACTCCAACCAAAACAAATTACAAATTTCAACATTTCAAACAATCAAACCAATTCAACACATAATAATATATACAATATAATAATATCTAGGTACCAATACACATAACTCCTAATTAAACAACAACATCCATATATATAACTTAGAATATAGTATTCAATACAAATATACTCCATCACTCAATTATGCAGACATAACTATTAGGACCCGATCGTTCACTCTCACTCTCAGATACGTCAAAGTTAGAACTAGAGGCCCCACTATCTCTACATGACCTAGATTGATGAATTCATCCTCTCTCTCTCTCTCTCTCTCTCTCTCTCTCTCTCTCTCTCTCTCTCTCTCTCTCTCTCTCTCTCTCTCTCTCTCTCTCTCTCTCTCTCTCTCTCTCTCTCTCTCTCTCTCTCTCACACACACACACACACACACACACACACATCATACAATGCCCAACTCAACCATACACTCAACATGTTCTCACTAAAGTCATATGTAGTCATCTACTATCCAACTACTAGCCCCACATAGAGTATCAGGTACGAGCATGGTACACCTATGCAAATCATCATGTGCTTCACCTCTATCTACCATTTCTCACCTATATGTCATAGTCATTATTATTGTTCAATCAAACAAATGGGCATGCACCCTAGACACACTACTAGCCCTCTCTACCAATCCATCATCCATGACATCATCAATAATATGTTGTTTCAACTTACATAATAGTGACTTAATGGTGACCTCCCAATACTCATCATCCCCTAAACCTACAAATATCCACAAAATTCATAAGATCCATCATCACATAAAGACATAATCAACTTTACATAGAACATGAAAACATATTATTTAACTTACCAATAATAACCTTTGGGGGTTCTACATCTAATACATCCTCTGTAATCATACCACCTCTCAAAAACATAGGTGCCCATCTATGGTCACTCCACTAGGTTGTATAGGCCTCAATCACTCCCACATCATCTATATCTAATATGTTAATATTAGGGTCTCATTTCATCAATGAAATAGGAACTAGCTCAGTAATATATGGCATGGACATACTTGGCCATGTAGGAGCCTAAGAACTCCTCAACCATAGCACAGGTGTTGGGGATACATCTTACACAACACTAAACTGTTATGTGACCCGCTTATACTGAAATCACTCATATACAATGTCCCAATGGTCATGTAGCTAATAACTCACCCAAATTTGCCTAAGCTCTGTAATATCCTCAGGCCACCCCTGATAGCCATTATAGGGCCTCCAAATGATATCCTTTGCTATCAAATTGTCTAAAACCTATTGACATTATGTAGTGCTCCTCCTCAGTGTGTGACCTATACTTGTCCATCTCTCTGTAAATAACTATGTATGAGCCCATCCATCCCACACATGTGCCACTGGCCTAGTCATAGTTATATGCTCATATGCCTAGCAATGTAATAGTGTTGATGCTTTGATACCTCCACCACACATCTCCTGTGTAAAATCATATAGATCCCTATATAGATGAGCTAGCATCACATGACCCTAAGAGTACACAATGCCATACTCCTTGATGTCCTACATTATTTCATGCATCTTATAGGAAATCAAAACACTACTCCCATATATAACAACAAATGAATATAACAACATAACTAAGAACTTATACAATTATGGAACCTCAATAATCAGAATCAAGGTCAATAATACATCACTCAAACTCCCTGTACGATGGGTCCCCATCGCCATAACATAGAAATATATATATACACCCATTATATGGTATGAGGACCAGTGGCCTCTTACAATATAGCCTATTGACTAGAGATTGACAATTGTAAAATATTATAGACATCCTCTAATGTAATAGTCATCTCACTAATTGGTAGCCAGAATGTACATGTATATGCATCCCATCTCTCAGACAATACAATAATCATATACTTATCCCAAAGCATAGGCTCTAGGAATATAACATATCTCAAATATGCTCTTTCAAGCACTGCCATCTTGGCATCTACCAAGGGTGAACCCTATAATGTCTCCATCATCCACCCCATGTGAAACTCCCTGATGCGAGCATCAACCTGCAAGAATACAACCAAATAAGACATCAACAAAGCAAAGCTAAAACCAACTAACATTAACACACATCAAAAATAGGTCAACAATATTTAGCATCACATCTCAAGACTAATAGACATTATCACTACATATAGGATAGTAGCATTGGATGGTAGTGCCACACCTTGGACTCTAGTGTTAGGTACTGGACAATAGCACCCAAAATCGGACACTAGCACCATTATGTGCAAAATAGGCTCTAAACTAGGTAATTTTTAGTAAAAATAGTAAATAAAACAACATAAATGATAAAAGAGGAAATATTTTGATTTCCTTACCAAGCGAACCTCCACCTTGCCTTGAATCCATACCTTAACCTCCTCATAGCGAGATAAGCTAGCTCCTCATCTCCTCATCATATTTCTCTCACTTAGACATAAAATGCTTTCAACTTAAATGCTTCAAATGAACTATTTAAGTCATACTTACCCAATGCCACCTTATTAAGGTTACCCTTGTGTGCCAATTTCACTAACTAATACAAATCTCTTGCTATCACCATATCTCAAGAATTGTAGTTCTAATTTATGAACCATTTCATGTGCATAGGGATTGACATCGATACACAACATCCCACACTAGTTAAAACAATCCCCTGGTCATTAGAAAATATATAAAATGACAAAAGTAATATCACTATAGTTAACATAACAACTGATAAAACATCTATCTAATTACACATTCAATAATCAAATCCAACACAATAAATGCACTATTTAAACTTAACACAAAATTACACCCGCTAATTAACACTAGTACAATTGATCATTACCACTTTTGGTTACATATCCTCACCATGGTCTCGGCTCTCTCCCTAAAATGGGGGGAAAATATGCATAGATTGCTTCAGACATACAGAGTTTCATGCAGATATACAAACACATAGATCAACATAAGTGATTTAACCTTTTAGGGTTTTACAATGTAAATCCTACGGTAGATTAAAGGGTTGTGTATATTGTTAATCTAGAATAAAATTGGGATTTATTGGTTCTATGTAACTTTCTAAAAATAGAAAATATAAGGAGAAGATGGACTTGTCTAGATATATAACGAGTTTTTCATGGATCTAAATACTAGAGATGACTGAGCAGACAGAGAGGAATCTTTTGTCTATTGACTATTTTTTAAATTCTAGCTCCAGATAGTAACACCCCATTAGGACAGTAGTGCCTTTTGGTGCAAGTGTCTAAACCTAACACTAGTGTCCCTCCTGTAGTGACTATCTGTAACTTTTAAGGAAGCTTCGAGAGTTCTTGGGGGTCCTATAGGTGATTTCCTATCATGTGGGGGCTCATATGTATCACTGTTTTAGCTGATTCTCATCCAAAACCCTGATGAATACCTACACACATGAAATAATGAACTAATCAAATGCAAAAGGAAAGGAAAAACTGAGTTGTGGGATGTTATAATTACACATAGTAGAACCCCTATTATCTTAAATGTTGTCTACATTAAACCCAATGATAGGGGTCTCAGATCACACGTAGTTCTTCCTCAGGAAATGTGCACCATCAACTTGCATGATATGCTAAGACAAAATTTGCATAGGCCCTTCTTTGATCAAGCATGCAAATTTCTAGGGGTGAATGTTGAGTATTATATCAAGTATTTAAGTTGTACTATTGGTTGATTTTATGTCATAGTGTCAATATAGTAAGTGCTATATGTAAAATGCCTTTTGAGGCTCTTTATATTGGAGGATCTTTGTTTAGAATATAATACCTTGTTCGTTAGTTGACAAGTCATGAAAAAGATATAAAAAACATAAGAGAAGGGTCATGGAGGGGTCAGGGCTCAAACATGAGTGAAAGGGCCTATCAGACATTGAAGGTAAAAGTGGACAATAACACCATGTGGTGCTACTGTCCTAAAAATGGCACTGATGTCTAAAAGCTCATAATAGAGCAAAAATAAGGGATGACAAGCTAGGGTCCCATGGGACTGGGAAAAGGTGACTTGTGATTGTTGGAGGTGTCAAAAATAGGGATAATAAAGCATAAAGAAGATCAAAAGACTCAAGATGACCACATGAACAAGGACTATAACCATCACTAAGACCTTAGCAACAAAAAACAATACTTGTGGTCGCTTGACCAAATCAAGGTGTTTAAATTTGACCCTCTTTTATTCAAGTAATGCAATGAAAGGGAAATACTAGAGTTAAAAAAAAATGAATACATGTACTTAGATGTGTGAATTTAACATTGATTTGAACCACTTATTAGATAGATAAGTGGATAAGAATTGGAGTGTAATATGTGAACAGAAGCATATGTTGTAAACGCCCCTTGTACTAAAATTGAGTGTGTAAGTTGAATGTGTGGAAAAATAAGACTCCCTTGTCCCCACTCTTAATGTAAGTACTATACATTGAATGTGTGAAGAAATAAGGCTTGATTTTCCCCACTCTGAATCTAAGTAATGTAAATTGAAGGTGTGGAGAAGTAAGGCCCACTCGTCCCCATTCTAAATTTGAGTAATGTAAACTAAGTTTGGTGTACTGTTATGGATAAATTGTTGTAGATAGCCCTGTGACCCAAATTGGTGAAAAATTGGTGAGGACACTAGTGTAACCTGTTAAGTCTAAAAATGGGGATCAAGAACATGTGCTCTACATCATGCCCCATAATCCTAATAAATGAGTATGTAGTTATGTATCTAAAGAAAATTGGTATACTTGTGTTAAAAGCTATATATATGCATAAAGTGTATATTTGAATAGTTGTGTAAACCTGCGTAGAACTTGTGTAGACCTATGCATCTGTATATCTAAAAATCTATAACTCTAGACACTTATGTAAACATATTTAAAAACTTGTGTAGACCTATGCATCTGTATATCTGAAAATCTATAACTTTAGATGCCTATGTAAAACCTGTGTAGACCTGTATGTCTGTATAATCTGAATAAGTCATGTAACTAAATGCCTATGTAAACCTATTACTTTATTCTTTTTGGCAATTAGGTATTTAATTCCTAAGCAAATAAAGGTATAAGTAAATGTAAATTAGTAAATAAATGTGTATCAATTAGCCTATTGATTTGTGTAAACAAATATGTATTTTACCTTCTCTAAAAATAGTAAAAAGTGTACAAAATCGAACTTAGCTTATTATAGGCTGAAACGGATGAGGTAGGATCTGGAAATTATTGTGCAGGGATGGTAGACTATCATAAATAGGATTGAAACTCTATTTTTGGATTGGATAGGAGCGCCAACCTCAAGACACCCTATTACTTGGCACTGTAGTCTACTTTTTGACACTATTGTCTACTTCTGACACTGTTGTCCACTTTCAACACTATTTTCCTAGTGATCTAGCTTTTTTGGGTTCTATTCAACAAACCTATGACACCCTGGCAGTGAAATATTGAAGCCTAAGTCTGTACGGAGCTCACTATGTGTCTGATTCAATATTCAAAACCCTTAATAGTTCCTGATACTTGAACATGAGTAGTAAACTTGGGAAAGAGAGAAGGGGTAAGTGTGTACAGGATACATTGGACACACTTCACACCCCATGTGTGGGCATGTTGCCTACATACCAATACTTCGAAGAGGGATCAAGCTAATGTAGTTCTCCTATTTGAAGTGCTTGGTGCAATTATGTGATGTATTCAATTATAATGCAAAACTAGAATGTACTTTGGATGACTAGGGATTGGTATGAGTGCTTGAATAAGCTTGAATTAGTTTTGTAAGGCTGTACACAAAGAATAGGAAGGAGTGTTCAAGTTTACTTGTTTGTATTCTTGTATCTCTCTCTTATAAATGGACATTGAATGCCCTTATATAGGGAAATTGATGATCATGGGTTATATGAGCTTACATTAGGTTGATAAGGGAAAAGATAAGGATTCGAGAAAATCTGACCATTTGAGGCTAAAGTGAACATGGACAACAACACCGAAAATAGGAAACCCCTAAGTTTTGACACTCCTAAACATGTTGGGCACTATTGTCCTAGGAGGATGAGACCTAGGGGGATGAATGTGGGTTTGAGAGGGATACCTGGGTCTCAAAAATATAAGTTTGAGAAACTACGGGTGATTAGGAATCAGTGAAAATCTAGTTGAGAAGGGTTGAGTGAGCAAGAAAGAGGACCTATAGGTTGGCTGCTATTAGCCATGCCTAAGTCATCCAATTTTGCATTTTATATGACTACACCTATGTAAACCCTATGTTTGTATATATAAATAAGTTGTGCAACTGAATGCCTATCTAAACTTGTGTAGACCTATATGTCTATAAAATATGAAAATCAGTTAATTTGGATGCTTGTGTGTCTAAAAATATGAATGTAACTTTGTATGTTTGAAGCAATTTATGCATATTCCCCCCCCCTTTTTGGTGAGAGAGTCAAGACTATGATTAAGATATGTGACCAAAAGTGGTAAGGATCGATTGTGTTGGTGTTTACTAAGCAATTGTGATATTATATTAGGTTTGCATAATATTTTGATTGTGTCAGAGTTTGATAATTTAGTGTGTAGTTGAATAAGTACTTGGTCTATTATATAGGTAATAGAATGTAATTATTTTTTTCATTTTGTAGGTTTAAAAATTATGAGAGGATTAATTTTACCAATATGGGATAGAGGGTATCAATATCAAGTCCTGTACATAAGAAATGGTTCATGAATCCAAGCTACAATTCTCGAGATATGGCAATAACAAGATAGTTGTATTAACTAACAAAATTAGCACACAAGGGTAACTTTAATAAGATGGCGTTGAGTAATTTATGACTTAAAGAGGTCATTTTGAATTATTGTCCATTCATTTGCATCATTTGAGTGGAAATAAGTTTGAGTATGAGATAGAGAAACATGTCGAGGAGATGAGATGCTAGGTTCTCATGCTATGAGGAGGTTGAGGCATGTATTCAGGTTGGGGAAGAGATGAACCTGGTAAGGGACCTTAAATTTTTGTGTTTTATCATTTTAATTGTCTATTTTATTTAATTTATGGAGAAAGGTTATTTTTGGCTTATTTTGGAAAACGTGGTATTATTGTCCCATTATGGGCACTTGTGTCCAGTTTTTAGTGCTAATGTCTAGAGTGTGGTGCTACTGTCAAACACCACTATCCTTAAGGCAGTGCTAGTGTCTAGTAGGCCCCATATATGGTGCTCAACATTGTTGACTAGTTTATGATTTTTGTTATTATTTTCAAGTATTAGTTTTTGTGATAATGTTAGATCTGGTTAAAATCTTGCAGGGTGATGCATGTATGAGAAAGTTACATGTTGGTCAAATGATGGAAACTATTTGAGGTTTACCCTTATCTACTATTGACATAGAGGTGCTCAAGAGAGCATGGTTGTGACATGTGGATTTCTTGGAGCCTATGCTCTAGGATAGGCATATGATCACTGCACTATGTGAGAGGTGGAATGCAGACACATGTACATTATGGCTACCAATGGGTAAGATGATCATGACATTGAAGGATGTATATCATATCTTACAATTGCCAATTTATGGGTAGTGGGTTGTATTATAGGAGGATACTAGTGTGTGAGTGATATAATGAGCATCTAGGTACTTTTTTGCTATAGTTGTGGGTACTCATTACACAGGTAGTCAAAGTGACATACTATTGGCCCTGATTGTTATGGTTGATGTTTCATGATTGTGGAAATTTATAGCGGTGTTATTGTCATCATTTATTGTCATGGATGGGAGTGGTGTCTTTATTTCATATAGGATGCACAAGATAATATATGACATTGAACATCATGGCACTATATATTCTTGGGGTTGAACCATTCTTTATCATTTATATAAGGACATGTACCCCTTTACATAGGAGATGAGTGGTGGGGATATCAGTGCATTGACACTATTGCATTATTGGGCATATGAGCAAATACCTATGAGCAGGCCAGTGGCACATTCATGAGATGAATGGTCTCACCTGTAGGTATTTGTAGATAGATGGACTAGGATAGGGCATGTTCTAAGGATGAGTTTCACCTATTGTCAACAATTACAAAATAGTCTGAGAGCAAAGTATATTGTCTAGAGACCATATAAGGGCTATAAGGATGACTTAAGGATATCACATAATTGAGGCAGATTTGAATTAGTTATTGGATACACAATTAATGGGATAATATATATGAGCAATTCTAGTATGACAGGGTTACTTCACAGTTCGGTGTTGTACAAGATGTACCCCCAACACTTGAGTGTGGTTGAGGAGTTCTCAAGATCCTATAAGGCTGAGGAGTATGCCAAGGCCATCAATTGTTGAGCTAACTCTTATGCCAGTGATAAAGTAAGATCTAAAGATCGAGGTACTAGATGTGGATGATGTCAAAGTGATCAAGGCCTACTCAGCTTGGTGGAGTGAGCACAGGTGGGCACCTTTGTTCCTGAGAGATGGGATGGTCATAGAGGAGGTACTAAATGTAAAGTGTTGTGTTGTGGAGCCTATTTCTAAATTACAATGTATTTTCAAATATTGTGGATTTTAAATGTATTGTACACTATATATGTATTCTCGTTGGGGTTCGGGACCCCCTTTAATGGGAAACCATTTTTTGGGTTGACTTGGCCCATGGTTCTGGTACCCATTATTTCTTAATATCGCCTTCTTGATGTATTATGTATATATAGATATTTCATAGGTAATACATCATGAGAATAAGGGTTTGAGAAGGAAGAACAGGGTGTGTGAATTTAGGAGGGTTTGTTGAGCGTAGCTCCAAATAATGTTTATGTATTGTAATTGTGAGAAGACTGACCTGAGAGTGGTTTGTACTCTCATGGCTTGTAGCTCACATTGAGTAAGTGTTTCTTGGTGGATGTAGCTCACATTGGGTGAACCACGTTAAATATAATCTTCTTTTTTAACATGTTTATTTTATGTTCTTTTTGTATCTCTATTTATATATATTATTATTATGATTCAATGAAATTGTTTCGCATTAATTTCTATATTTATCCCTAACATAAAACCCCTAAGGGTTGTTAATGGTAAGTTAGATAATCAGTTTGTATGTTCTATGTAATGTTGATCATGTGTTTTGATATAATAGGATTCTTATGAATCGTATAGATACTTTCAAGTGCATGAGATGATGAGTGTTAGGAGGTCACTATTGAGTCAATGTTGTGTGAGCTAACACAACATATTCTAGATGATGTTGTGGATGATGGATTAGTGGAGTAGGCCACCAATGTAGTTGGAGTGCATGCTCATTTATTTGATCATGTGGTAATAACAATTGCAACATATAGGTGAGCAACATTAAATAGAGATGAGTTACATACAGAGCTGCAGAGGTAGACCATGCCCTCTTATGATGTTCTAAGTGGGGTGGGTAGTTACATAGTAGACAACTGCATATGAGTTCAATGAGAGTATGCTAAGTGTAACATTGAGCTAGCTATATATCGGGAGAGAAAGAATAGGCATAAATGTAGATCAAGGTCTCATAGAGATAATGGGGCCTCTAGTTCTAGTGTTGATGCGTCTAAGAGTGAGAGTGGGGCAGCTAGTCCCAGCAGTCATGTTTGCATCATTAAGTGATGCATCACATTTTTATTGAAATGATGTTGTGAATTATATCTGCATACATATATACGTATATGGATATCATTTAATTTGGCATTGTATATTGGCATGTGGATTTGGATTAAATTTGTTTAAATTTGGTTAATTGTTTGAAATATTTGATGTTTTACAATTTGGTCTTAGTTAGAGTAATGTTAATTGATTTGTATATGTGTTTGAAATATTTTAGGCATATTTATAAGAGATTTAAGTTTTTGTATTGGTATATGGTGTTTGTATTTTAGTTTATATCTCATAAGATGTTTATGTGTATAACCTATTATGGCAAGATGCACTATCTGAACCCAGATGGCATGGAAAACCAACGACCATACTGCTCGTGTTGTGTTGGTTTAGACGTAGACTGTGAAACTAGAGTTGCCTTTGATGCACTACTAGTGGACAATTGTGTAGACTTTGATGCAAAAATCTTTATTGGTTGTCGCTTTGAAACTGTACTCTGAGTTGCTTGATTTCTTGAAAATATTTTTATCGGTGTGCGAATTGAAGTTGGATTTTGATCTTAGTATTGATTGCCATATATATTTATCAATTTTCAAACTGAAATGGTGCCCTTAGGCTGATAATTATTCCCAAATATTTTGATTGGTGTGTGTACTGGAGGTGCTTTCTAAGCTCTGTAATTGTTTCCAAAGATTTTGATTGGTGTTTGTACCAAAATTATGGCTTTTGGTGTATAATTATTCCCAAATATCTTAATCAATGTATGCATTGGAGGTGTATTCTAAACTTTGTGAACTAGTTGCCATCATTGTTGAGGTTGTGATGTAAGATATTATTGATAAATAGTTATTTGAGAAGTCACAAGGCTCGTATGATGAGTAACCAATGGTTCCTTAAATGAACACCTTGGGATAACTCTGTCGTAGAGAAGTATGATCTAAGAAAGTATGGAAAATGAGGGCATGATGCCCCCTGTGTGAACTCTATGATGCCTCTATTAACATATTGATTGATGCGAGCTTTGAGTGCATAATAATGATCATCTAAATGTCTATTAATCTAGTGAAAATGACGATAATGCTTATGGGGCACCTGGTGTAAACAATGAGGTGGATGATGGTTACTTGAAGGAAGTGTGATTTTCCCCTTATCTAGTAGTGTAAGCAAAATTCATGAGGCCCAACCTTATCTAAAAATTGTATAACCCCTATGTGTATATCTCGTGTGCTACTCATTGTAGATTATGCTCTGTAGAGTGGCTCTTTGCCCTTACTAAGTATTTTTATTGGTTATTTAAGTTCTACTAGTTTTTGAATTAGAAATAGAGTAGGCTCTTGTACCAAATTTGATGACTGAGGTTCTGAGGGGTCTATAGCCAAATTTTCCTATTAATGTGTAATGACTAGTCCCAACTGTGCCTCTAATGATATAGTTGCATTGCATAGATGTATGAATGATTTAGATGTATAATATAATAATATGTCCTTGAGAGGAGAGATTAAACCTCTGGCAAAGATGCATTATACTTATAAATCCATTGGTTGATAAATTAACAAATGCAAACAAGCTTTGAATTGTAGAATGTATCATGTTGTAGGATCTATCTCACCCTGGTATAGTGAATGTAACCTCTCATGTGTGACTAGAGGTCCCTTATTTTGTACATAATGTTTGAGGAAGACTACCTCTAGCTCCTCATATGTATATAAAGATCCACTAGGGAGTGTATGGTGGAGCCAATCTAGTGTTATATCATTTAGTGATTTTGGAAACACTTGTAGTAGTAATAACTTGTTTATAACATGAGTCATATCTTTCTCATAAGCCTGAAGATGTAAATATGGATCTCCTTGTCCATCAAAGATAGCTGACACCGATATCTAAAAGTTATGTGGTAACCTCATAGTTGAGATTTTGCATGGAATAAGATTATTATGGATAACATTGGCATCAACCTGAGATTTGTATGCTTTGTTCTTCAAGGTGAGATGATGTACTTATTTTTGTAAAGTACCCACAACATGCATTGAAAAAATTAACACTTGTGAAGGTATATTATCATTATCAAGGGGTTCATTTAATGCATGAATTTAATTGTTTATTTTAGCCGTTGGTATATTAGATTGTAAATCTTGTTTAGGAAGGGTCGGTGTGCTTTCAATAACCTTTGGAGGTTTGATAGCTTGGACCTGGTTAGAGGGAAATGAGCTATCACCCTAGTTCGGGTTTGTTTGAGAAATGGGTTCTATTGTAGTAATGGGGGTTGAGGGGGATTCATTGGTATCTTTTTATAATATTAGTTTGAGTAGAAGTTGATTTATTCTCTAGTGAATGGAAATTATGCACATAATAATAAGTGTGTGTGAGTCATTTAACATGTGATTTATTGTTTGGTTGAACAAGGGATATATGCAAGGTAAGAGAAGAAGTAAAAGTTGTAAATTCTATGTCATCTTCATCATAATCGCAATAATCATCATTATCTCATGGTTCATCAAAATTAGAATTTATTTCGTTTCAAGAGGTTAGAGTAGAAGAATTACCATTCCTATGCTCATTAAGAGATGGAGAAGGAGAAGATTTTAACTTTTCATTACTATGCAATGTATCATCATGTGTAAGTGTAATGTAAGGCATTTTTTCACTGGTCATTTTTGAAATGCAAGTATGATTATCATTTTATATTTGAGAATCAAGAGAAGGAGTAACAACCATGTTTTCTTTTTGTACATTATGACATATAGAAGAAGAGTTAGAAACATGTGCATTATTTATTAGTGGCAAAGAATCATTGTATTGAGCTTGAAATGTGAATGAAGATGATAGAGGAATTTCATCTACCTTAGTTTGTGCATTGATAAAAGGTGTAACATCGTTTGTATTTGTATTTTGAAATGTCACTAAGAAGGGTAAAAAAGATGCATTGTTCTTATCTACTTTACTTAAAGCATGCAAAAGTGATTTTCCTATCGTGCACTTATATTGATTTATTTTCAACAATGAAATGGCAAAAGTAGTTGAAAAACTAGGATCACATTGTAATAAAACACTACCAACAAGAGGTTATTTTGGTATTGTATTATTAATTTGAGTTTTAGGAATAAGAGAAGAGTAAGAGGAAAGAGAAGATGATTTATCCAATGTATCCTCGTGTTCATTTGTATTGTCATGTGTATAATAATCCTCATATCCATCATTATAACAATAGTCATCATAATCATTGTAAATGAAATCGTTATCATGCTCTAATGTACTATCTTGAAAATTAGTCCATTCATTATTGTAATCATAAGAAAAATTCAAGATTGTATCAAGTGGATGAGGGGCAGAAGACTTTTTAAATGCCATTTTAAATTTGCCAAAGAAGATAGTGTATAGAATAAATAATAAACACACAAGAGGTAAAATATAATTTAACATAAGTATGTGTGCAATGTGTGAATTTGTTGAACAAAGTTTGTAATAGGAAATAGGATTATTGTTGAAACCCTAGTTGCTAATGTTTGTGTGTATAGGGACCTAGTATGTGAATTTAGGGTTGTGTTGTAAATATTTAAATTAAATTAAATAAATAAAACCCTAGTATTGAGTTAATTAAATTAGTTGGGTTAATAAAAAAATAAAAAAAAATGATTTTTTGTAACCCTAATTTAATGTGCAAAATTTAAAAGGTAAACCCTAAGGAAAATTAGTGTTTTAAAGCTATATTTGAAGTAAGATGTGTTCACCAAATGTTTTAACTTTTTAGGGTTTTAAAATGTAATTCCTAAGGTAGATTAAAGTGATGGGTATGTTGTTAATCTGGAATAAAATTAGAATTTATTGATTCTATGTAACTTTATAAAAATAGTAAATACAAGGAGGTGAACTTATTTGGATATACACAGAGTTTCTCGTGGATCTAAATACTAGAGATAATTGAATAGATATAGAGGAATCTTTCATCTGTTGACTATTTTTTGAAATCTGGCTCTAGATAGTAGCACCCCTTTATGACACTAGCACTTTGTAGCGCTAATGTCCAAACTTGGCACTAGTGTCCCTCTTATAATGATTGTTTGCAACTTTCAGGGAAGCTTCAAGAGTTCTTGGGGGTCTTATAGGTGATTTCTTGTTGCACAGGGGCTCATTTATGTCACTATTTTGGTTGATTATTCTCCAAAACCCTAATGAATACTTTGACACATGAAACAATAAACTAATCAAATGCGAAAGGAAAGGAAAAACTGGGTTGTGGGATGTTATAATTGCATGGAGTAGAACCATGTTGTCTTGACTGCTGCCTACATTAACCCCAATGATAGGGGTCTCAAATCGTATGTAGTTCTCCCTTAGGGAATGTGCACCATTAGCTTACACAATATGTAGGGATGAATTTCGCCTAGGCCCTTCTTTGATCAAACATGCAAATGTTTAGGTGTGAATGTTGAGTATTGTGCAGAGTATTTGAGTTGTACTATTGATTGATTTTATGTCATAAGTGCCAAAATAGGAAGTGCTAGATGTAAAATGTCTTGTGAGGCTCTTTATATAGGAGGATCTTTGTTTAGAATATAATTCCTTGTTCGTTGGCCAACAAGTCATGAAAAAGATATTAAAAAATGTAAGAGAAGGGTCAGGGAGGGGCCATGACTCAAACATGGGTGAAAGGGCCCATCAGACACTGAAGGCAAAAGTGGATAATAGCGCCATATGGTGCTACTATCCTAAAAATGGTGCTAATGTTTGAAGGCTCAGAAGAAAGCAAAAATTAGGGATGACAGGTTATAGGCCCCTGGGATTGGGAAAAGGTGACCTTTGACTGTTGGAGATGTCAAAAACAAGGATAATAAAGCAGAAAGAAGATCAAAAGACTCGAGATGACCATGCGAATAAGGACTATAATCATTACTAATACCCTTTGTGAGAAAGAGCAACAAAATACATAGTACTTGTGATTGCTTGACCAAAATAGTTTATTTACAATAGGTACACAAGTTTACATAGGCATTTAGATTCATAGGTTCTCAAATATATAGACACAGGGTCTACACAGGTACACAAGTTTACATAGGCACTCGAATTCATGGGCTCTTAAATATACAAACACATGGATCTACATAGGTACACAGGCATTCAGATTCATAGGTTCTTAGATATACAGACACATAGGTCTACATAGGTGCATAGGTTTACACAAGCATTCAGATTCACAGGTTATTAGATATACAAAGACATGAGTCTACACAGGTGCACAAGTTTACATGAGCTTTCAGATTCATAGGTTCTTAGCTATACAAACACATGGGTCTTTGCAGGTACATAGGTTTACACAAGCATTCAGATTCACAGGTTCTCAGATATATAAACACATGGGTTTATACAGGTACACATGTTTACACATGCATTCATATTCATATATTCTTAGATATATAGACACATGGGTCTACATAGGTACACAAGTTTACACAGGCTTTCAGATTCATAGGTTCTCAGATATACAAACACATAGGTTTACACAAATATTTAGATACATAGTTTTGACTCAAGTATACTAGTTCACTCAAATATTCAACTACACAACTACATTACTCAGATATTAGGATGAGGGGTCATGACATAGAGCACACATCCTTGGTTCCCATTTTTAGATTTATCAGGTTACACTTAGTATTGTCACCAAGTTGTCACCACTTTGGGTCATAGGGCCATCTATAACAGTTGATCCATAACATTCCACTAGACCCAGTTCACATATCCAAATTCAGAGTGGGGGCAAGTGAGCCTTGTTTATCCACACATTTAGGTCACATACTTAGTTTCGGTACAGTGGGCATCCACACCATGTGTCTTTCCTTCACATATTACACTCCAGTTCTTATCCACTTCTCTGGCCAAGAAGTGGGCAAAATCTAGATTATATTTACATAGGTAAGTACATGTACACATTCTTCTTTTTCTTTTACTCTAGTATTTTCATTTCATTGCATTACTAGAATAAAGGGGGCAAGTATAAACACCCTAATTCGATCAAATAACCACAAGTACTATGTCTTTTGTTGCACTTTCACATGAGGGTCTTAGTGATGGTTATAGTCCTTGTTCGCTTGGTCATTTTGAGTATTCAATCTTTCTTATGTCTTATTTTCCTTGTTTGTGACAATCTCAATAGTCAAAAGTCACCTTTTTCCTAGTCATAGGGACTCCTAACCTATCTTCCTTAAGTTTTGCCCTATTCTGAGCCTCAAGACACTAGCACCTCTTTTAGGACAATAGCGCCACATGGTGCTAGTGTCCACTGATGGCTCTAGTGCCTGACATGCCCTTTCATCTGTGTTTGAGTCCTAACCCCTCTATGAGCCTTTTCTTATATTTTTTATCCCTCTTTTATGACTTGTTGGCTAATGAACAACGTATTATATTCAAAACAAATATCCTCTTATAAAAAGAGCCTCACAAGGCATTTTACATCTAGTATTTACTATTTTGGCACTTATTTACATAAAATCAACCAATAGTACAACTCAAATACTTTGCATATACTCAGTCTTCACACCTAGACATTTGCATGCTTGATCAAAGAAGGCCCCAAGCGAAAATCATTTCAGCATACCGTGAAAGTTGATGGTGCATGTTCCCTAAGGGAGAACTACATGCGATCTGAGACCCCTACCATCAGGGTTAATGTAAACAATGGCTAGGATAATAGGGATTCTACTTTGTGCGATCATAATATCTCACAACCCAATTTTTCCTTTCTTTTTTGCATTTGATCCATTTATTGTTTCATGTGTGTAGGTATTCATTAGGGTTTTGAAGGAGATACAACTAAAATAGTGACATAGACGAGCCCCCAAATGACATAGAACCACCTATAAGATCTCCAAAATCTCTCGTAACTTCTCTAAAAATTATAGACAGTCCCTATAGGAAGGACATTAGCGTCAAAATTAGATACTATCACCACATGATGCTATTGTCTTGAGAGGGCCACCACTGTCCAAAGTCAAATCTCAACAAATAATCAAAAGACAAAAGATTCCTTTGTGCCTGTTCAGTCATTTCCAGTACTCTGATTCACATAAAATTCTATTTATCTCCATATAAGTTCCTTTTCTCCTCTCACTTACTATTTTGGGAAAGCTCTATTGAATTAATCATTTCTAATTTTATTCCAGATTAACAACATACTCAATGCTTTAACTACATAAAATTTACATTAATAAAATCCTAAAAAATAGAATACTAATAAACTATAATACTTATGTATTTATAAATACATTAAATCCAAATTAAAATTATGTGAACATCCAAATCGACAACAAACACTTCAAAAGTGAAAAAGATATAACAAGGATTATGTGAACAAGGGTACAAAGAGGTGTTATTAACACTTTTAATAGTCTCATGAGTAATAAACACACCTTTGAAGTTAGGAAAAAAGATTTAAAAGAGATAAAGGGACATGAGGGGCTAGGAGAAGATGGTGAGAATGTCAAGAGCCCCTAAGCACAACAAATTTGAAGCAATAATTGACAAGCACAAAAAAGCCAATCCTAAAATCATGCAATTAACCACTAATAATAAATAATATATGACGAAAACGTCTAATTCCAAGCGAAAGTTAAGGCAGGGGTCCCATGGAGGGGGCTGCTGCTCCTATTTTTAATGAGCGAGTGACCCCATGAAAAATGAAATGCATGGTATAAGGAAATTTTAAAATCTTTCTCTAAAAGTGAGGAGGTGACTATTTTTTAGAGAAGAAATTTGAGGGGGTGAAAAAGAAAAGGAGTTGAGAGTTTTCCATATATACTTTTATTTTATAGAAAGATATTCTACAAATTATAAATATATGAATGGACAAAATCTATGTAAACTTTAATTATAAATAAAAATATAACAATTTTAAATATTATCTCTTATAAAATAATAACGTACAATCAGGGTTTTTATTCCATAAGACCACTTTTACTGTATATGCTCCTAAATTTCCCTGCACTACCCAGTAAGAAAATTTAGCAGCCCCCCTCCCATGGGACCACTTCCTAAAAGTCATTTTATGTATGCGAAGATACAGGGTTTGGCCTAATAAATTAGAAGGAAGTTTTACGCATCGCATAGGAAAAGCTTAATCGTTCCTAACAGAAAGCAGGGTTTTTCTCACTGATCTATTGCTGCGATGGCCGTTGGCGGTGCTACGATGGAAAAGCTGAAGCAGACATGGCATGCTCAAGTTAATGACCAAGAGAAATGGGCAGCCAACATGGTAATCGCTCTTTTTCCTTGCTTTTTTTCAAGATTTTCATGGCGCATTTTAGTTTCCGCTTATGTATGACTGATTTAGAGTCGACATCTAAATGAATATGGGATAAATACACAACCTTTTGTTTTCGAGGCATATCTGTGTACGTATTGCCTCGGTTTTTCTTAATCAACAATATCAGCGTATTGGGATTTTCTTTTTGTTTATATGAATGCCCAATAGGGGTTCAGAGAGTTTCATATGGCCAGTTCATATACATATATTAAGTAGGACATTTGGGTTAAGATGTTAGGGTTTAAGGTTCTTTTTCATATAGGGTTGGAGTGGAAGTTAGAAAAATAAAGTTAAGTGCTCCAGTACACCACTAACCAAAGTCCCGTGGAATTACGGCGAAGCCCATGGGGAGTGCTACTGCTCCTATTCTTATGAATAGCTGCAATATTCTGGAATGTTTACTCGAAATTAAGAGTGGCTCCTTTTTATGAAGGAGAATTTATTGGATGCTAGAAGGCGCTTGTTAAAAGCATCAGGTATCAGTCACATATAAAAGGAGGGTTTTCTTCCAAATGGAAATGCATTTGTGATCATTAATTTAAGTATACATAACTTAGGATGACCTGGCATTCAGAATTCTCAAACACTCTAGAAGAGTGGATTTTTTTTCTTCTATTACTGCGAAAAAAGGTCCGAAAATTTCTGAGAGTACCTGCTGAGAAAATTCTAGATTTTCCTCTCCATGGGTTCATTAGGTTATATTTTATTAGAATGGTTTTGAGACATTCAGTTTTATTCTTCAGCTTTTCCTTGTTCTCTGCACGTTTTTCTTGAGTCTTTATGGTAGGTTGGTCTCCAGTTTTTCCTGGTCCCCATCTTTTTGTAGGTCATTTTTCTCAGAACTTTGTTACTGGTAGTTTTGGATGTGGATAGTTTAATTGCAACGTTCTCAAATATCTTCTCATCGGCACCTTCTGAGAAAATCACAGGTAGCCGCTCCCTTCCACTGGATCATTGCTCTTAAAGCACCAATAGTTTTTTTGAAATTTGAAATCTGATGATTAGAAATCACACTTCAAAACTCAGGAATTATGCTAAGGATTAATTAGGGTGCTGTGAAAAATAGCATTGAACTTAACTAAGACTGTTTCAAACAAGTAAACTTAGGTTTCAGGGTCCAATGTTTATTGACATCACCAGGGTCAAATACATAAACATTAACACAATCAAGGTCAACTACATCAATTCTAAATAAATATTTCTTACACATCCTATGCACGGACTAAACAATTGCTTATAACTTTTATAAGTGGAGAATTGCAGAGCTCTGTGTGCCTGAAAAGCTTAGTTAATGACATGGCAGAGATGCAACTAACTTTTTTGATGTGACCACATTTTAAAGAGGAATAGTTGAAATTTATTTTACTGTGAAAACATTGCCCCAGCTACACCAGATGAGGCATATCAGCTTTACAGTTATTCAAAAATTGATTTATGCTTGCTGGTCCAAGTGATTATTCCCCTATCACGGTAAGAAGAGTCCATTTTCAGTGGAAGACGGACTTAAAGCTTATACACTGTCATTTGAATTAAATCCCATACTCAATTGACACATTCTTTGATTCGTGGAAAAACTTCGCTGTCATTATCCACAAATGAAGGGCTGAAGATACGAGCAGCTATAATTCAATTCCAACTGACTATTAATATTAATACTGTGGGCCATGGTTAGCAGTGTTGTCCCCGTTCAAAATTTCATTTTCATTGCTCTGGTCTTCAGTTCCAATAGCTTAAGAGTTCGTGCTAGAGTGTTTTTCTACTTGTATTGCTTCCAGTTTTTCTCTCCCGTGCTTTCTCCGCTTCAGTTGGTTCCATCTCCATTTATCTGCTTTGAAGGTTTAAAATATTGAGTTTTAGTGCGTCCAGCAGCTTCTTCAATTCTGTTCTCATATCGTTTTAAAAAGGTTACTTAGCTTTCAGGCCAGAACACAGCTTGTTTGATTACCCGAGGTGTGTTACAAGCTTTTGTATCCTGAGAATTGCTCTGGAGCTTCTTATTTGAAGAGACAATCCACAAGACCACAAGGAATGACCAGCTTTCAGTCACCTCTGTTGTTTTTATTGACCTTGTTCATCTACTTGGCCTTGACCACGAGGTCCTAATTTATCTCTAATTTTCCAGCTCTCAGCTGTGGACCATGGTTTGTGATGAGATTTTCCTCAGTGTTATTAGCATGCAGCACATTGTTAAAATTGAAGTATTGAGGCAGATTGGTGAATTTTATCCATGATATTTACAAATATATTTGGGAGGAAATCTGATTCCCATATAAATGATATATGTCCTAATATTTTTCGTGCTTGCTAACACAATTTCAATTATAACTATATCGAGACCAGCGATGTTTATTTTTTCCCAATCTTCAAGCACATGAATTTCATTTTACCTATTGGAAATCAACTCAATGAAACACCTGCTTGCCCTAGCTCTTCTTGGGTTGCTTTCGGTTGACCCATGATTGTGGCCACACTATGATGATGGTTTTGTGATGTTTCAGTGGTGTTGTGGTTAATTCTAATAGTGTGATTTCTCTGCCACCCATTCTTTTGTTTTTTCCCTTCAAATTTTAAGGTTTTGAATGCATGTAAGGTTTGGGATAAAGCAATGGTTCTCCGTTATTGATCATGACATTTTCTTTCTCATGCCACAACATGCTTTTGATCATGCTTCACCCATTTGAAATGTATTTGAACTAGCCATTATTAAGGTTTAGAATTACTGTTACAAGTAGTTCCAGTATGGAATAAAAATCACATCACATCACTAGGAAACTAAATTTTCTTTTCTTGATATAGGAAAGGCTTTAAACTTATATAAGGTTAGGATAAATGGATTTTAATTTCTGTTGGAGAAATTGAGCCACACCCAGACTGTAACAAGGAGCCTACCAAAAAGCCTTGGTCATAAAAAGGTTGGCTACTCAGTGCAAAAGCACCCCAACATGCGAAATGGGAGGTCCCAGGCTTGAGTCCTAGCTGGTCCATCAAAAAGAACATGGGATTAGAGCCAGACTAGGAGCTTTGAGCACCAACCTGTGGCTCTAGGGGCGGTGTTAGAGAAAACAAGCCACACCCAAATCGTAATAAGTAGCCTACCAAAAGCCTTGGTCATAAAATGACCTCTAGCTCAATGGTAGAGCCTCTCAACATGCAAATGGGAGGTTCTAGTTGGTTCATGGAAAATAACAAATTTCTTGTTCACTTTGGGACAATTGAAAAAATTGATAGGTGCTCATACTCATTGGTTGCCCTTCATTTACCCTTCTCAAGTCAGTCTCCATAGTGTGTTTTTTGAGTGTATAGTGACACCAAATATCCCAGTTTTATGTTGGCTTTCATACCTTGTTTTTTCTATCGTTTATGACACATTTCCATCTTATAGAATTTTACTAGACATTTATTATTCAACACGAGCTAAAGCTTTATACGATATACCTTGCATTGGTGTCTAGTTCTTTTATAATATTTTTAGGCTATAAGGTGCATCATCCAATATGTTCCATTTTGATTTGCATTTTTGCTTCTTTGAGTATTGTTCCTTATGCCCAATATATTGTTTGACACGTAACTTTTTGATAGTTCAATTCTTATTCCACGATTCCATCTCCAAATTAATTTCTACCCTATGTTTTCCATGGAGTGTTTGCACTTTCATTTAAAAGTCATTGAGTGGCTTATTGAATTTGTTAGGAATCTCTTATTAAAAGTGAATGTGTGTTACATGGTGGGAAAGCTTATATGATATATGGTGATGTAGGAGCATCCGGGGTATGGTGGGCAATTTTGCATCAACCCAAAAAATGTGTGCATTTCATAGAGAATTGTCATGTGTTTCCTTTGTACAGTTTTGAATTGACATGTCAAGGTTCTTGGAAGGCTTCTTAAATTCGACAATCCCCAAGGATATGAATATAAGAAAAATTGGCTTCTATGAACAAATAGAGATCAATGTTCCCTAAATGGTGATGAAACCACTAGTGTTTGCATGTAACATTTGCAAAACTACTGATTTGCATTAACGGGAGGTTGCGTAACTGCCTTGACTATTAGTTAATTGCCTCAATGGCTATCTAGCCATCAGTTTGCATTTGTGCAATAGTTTTGTCGACGACAATTGCAAAATTTGAGTGACAAAGAAAATAGCTTCATTTTCTTATTACACTTCCATTAGGAATTTCATTCGATGGCTTATTGAATTTACTAGGAATTCTTATTAAACATGAACTTTAGTTACATGGTTGGAAAGCTTATATGATATACCTTGCAATGGTGATGTAGCATATAGGGTATGATGGGCAATTTTGCATCAATCTATAAGATGTGTGTGTGTCATGGAGAATCGCCATGTGTTTCCTTTGTATGGTGTTGGAGTGATATGCCAATGTTCCTTAAAGGCTTCTAAAATCCAACAAGCCCCAGGGATATGAGAAAAAATGGTTTCTATTAGCAAATAGGGATTAACATTTCTTGAATGGTGATGAAACTGTTGGTGTTTGCATGTAGCATTTGCGAAACCATTGGTTTGCATTAGTGGGAGGTTGTGTAACCGGCTCGACTATTGCTTAACCATCTCAATGACTACATAGTTGTTGGTCTGTGTTTAAGCGGTGGTTTTGCCCACGGTAATTGCAAAATCTTAGTCACAAACAAAACTGCTTGATTTTCCCAGTTTTAGTGTTTTTCAAGAACTTGGGAATTAGAAGAGGCACTCCAACAAGATGAGAAGAGGGGAGAAGGATTCAAATTATTGTTTTAGGTTGAGGGGAAGAGTGTAGAGGGTGCTCATGGAGAGAGTTGAATCAAGTGCATTTAGGGAATGCCATTGTATTGTTCTTCATGTTAGAAGTCAAACAAATAAGAGGAGTGAAGTGTGTGTTAGCTTTTGTGATTTTGTCATCAGTATTGAATAAATTTGTGATATTTGATTGCTAGTCCGTAATGCATTTGTGTGCGTGTCCATGGTAGAGTGATTTGGTTAAAGCTGCAAGAACAAGGTAACCATTAACTCGGTCTCCTATCCTTGATAGCATCATTTGGTATCAAAGCAGGTTGTGTCTTGTGTAGTTGAGTGTGTGTAGCCTGAATCGAGTTTGTTGTAGGTTGAGAAGTGTCATACTTAGTTGTTCAAGGATTGTTAGGGGTGTAGAATGGCATACAAAGTACCTCTTGGAAGAGGAGGATGAACACCGAGAGTTGCAAATTTGATAGAGATGTTAAGAGGAATAAAAGCTTGACTGGAAGCTATGGAGATTGCACAACACGAAGTAGTTGGTATGGATATGAACCAAGATGAAGAATAAACTCTAGAAGTTCATTCAGAAGATTTGAACGAAGAATCAAAGGATTGATTTTGGAAGACCTGTAGATATGAGCGAAGATGAAGAAGAAGCTCCAAAAGTTCATTTAGAAGATTTGAACGAAGAAGTAAAGGATGGATTTTGGAAGGCAAACCAAATACAACAATATAGCAACATAAACATATATAAATGTAGAAATAAATGGGAATTAAATATGTTGGGAATTGACAAAGAGGTTGTAGAGAAATACCTGGATTGTCAAAGAAGTCCTAGAGCAAATTCAAAAATTTGGTGCAGATAAAAGAAGTCTAGAAAAATAGTTGGAATTGAATTGCTTGATTTTGGCTCTATCTTGGTAGTTTAAGGTTCAATTTCGATAAAAAAGTTCCATCTGGGTTAGACAAAGTCAGATTCTATTGAAACTTTACAAGCTCCTTTGGTTGTCTTTTGGTCGGAAACATTTCTTAGATTATCAAATGGATGTGCAGATCTTGCGAAATTGCTTCTCCTTTATACAAACATTAATCCACTCCAAGAGACCTTGCAAGAACATTAAAAATGGGATAGCTATGCGGGTGTTTCCTTAGCTAGACCCTATATTTAGGCAGTTTGACTATTAGCAGTCATGTAGTCCAACAAGCAGTCCTGTGTGATATGAATAGCTTGACCCCTATCCTTACATATGAGATGAAAGCAACTAGTAGATTCTATATGCTCTGTCACTAATTATTCAGCTTTTGGTGCAAAGGGTGCATACACTTCAATAAATGGCAATAGTAATAAGGTAGAATGCAAAGGATCCATACATTTCATGTGAGCATCCCCTAGACTTCATGTGAGCTGTGTATATATAGATTTCTTGAATTCAAGTGTATATATAGATTTCTTGATTTCAAATGTATATATAGACTTCGTGAATTCAAAGTAAGACCTATTGGCATACAAGTTGACAACCAAAGAGTTGGGAAAGTTAACAACCAAAGCACGAAATACCAACAAATTTTGGGACGTGTCCCAAGATTGAAGGTTGGTCTTGGTCGACTAACTAAAACAATTAAAAATTGAGTTTGACATTTTGGGAGCATTGGGGGTTGTGCCAAAGCAAACAAATAGTCGATATGTAGGTTTTCAAGTGTTCCAAATTAAATGATGGCATTCTCATAGATCCTAAGTGAAGCGAATGTAAAGTTGTAAGGACAACACAAAGCAAGGGAAGAAAAATAAGGGCCAATACAAGGGAAAGGTGCCAATAATAGCCTAATTTGAACTAACAGTCAATATGCACAAAAACACACTAATATTATGGCAATAACTAGTCTTGTACCAAAATTAGGTGGTACATGATGCCCCACTTAGATGTGTGTGTGTGGGCACATATCAAATTAAAACAAACAAGTGCACTTGGAAGGCTCAAAGTTGTGGTTGAAACTTATAAATGTTGTTTGAATTTAATATTGGATATGACAATGAACTGAAAGTCAAAAGGAGATACATTACCTTATCACAAATTCTAGCTCCTGGAACGTGCAAAATAGAAAAAACCTAGTCTCCTTGCTATTTGTATGAATGCCTTGAATGACATCGAGGGTTCGGGAATGAGCGTCAATGCTCATGTGTCTGGCATGTTAATATTTGGTGTACTTGCAAGCAAACAAAAACATTTGTAAGTAGATCAATATTTATGTTAGTTGATAATAAAGAACTGATGAAATCACTAAGTAAAAATAAATAATAGGAACGAATACATCTGGTGGTATGTAAACTGCATCGCCATCCTTGTAGAATCTCTCAATATGTTGCTGGTTTCTTCCAACTCTTTGATCTTCATAATGTGGCTTATAACTCTTTGGTTTGCGCCTCTTAGCTGTAGAAGCATGTAACTATAGTGTGTCTTATAGACTGCCTCTTGGGCAAAATAGAAGATTGTTTGTTGATTGCCTCAAACTATGTTGGGGCAAATGTCTTGCAACCATTTGGTGTTGTGAATAAAAATGTTACTGGAGAAGAATAAGCGGATTTTATGCCCCTCCTTTTGAGGTGTGGGATACCTTGCATATCACTCATCCCAAAAGAAAAGGATTAGGCGTACCACGGGTAAAATATATACATCCATAAGTTGATGCAATCATGGAAAGCACATTTATCCCATATTCTAGTATAATCAAAGCATGATATATCATCATTAAAACACATATATGACCCGAGAGAGTTTGACCATAGGGGGCCAAAATTATATAAGCACAGGTAGCAATGGGATGCCTTGCATTGACAGGAGTTAAGTAAGGAGGGTGCAAATTATATGCCCCTCTGTGGATAAGCTATAATTAGTGAAGCACAACAATAGTATGCCCCAATGTAAGCAAAATGTAAGCATGGGTATATGTGGCCCTAATAGGCACTATATGATCCATGAAGCACAACAACATTATTCCCCAATAGATGCATGGTGGAGACCATGTCAACATGGTCAACAAGCATATAGACAATCAAGAATTAGTGTGCATGATAGAACGTGGCACCAATCATAGTAACACAAAGTATACATAGCAGGCAAGGTAAACACACCAAGCATAGAGCAATCATATCACACTTAGAGTAAACAAAGCAAATAATATTACGCTTAGAGTACACAAGTTAAGTAGTGTCATGTAGAGTAAACAAGTACACAAGTCAAGGAATGCCATGCAGAGAAAACAAGTCAAGCATTGTCTCACAAAAATAAACAAGTCAAATAGTGTCATGCAGAGTAAACCACTCAAGCAATGTCACATAAGATAAACAAGTTAGGGAATGTCACATAGAGTAAACAAGAGCAATCAAAGCACAACAAACATGTGACACAAAGTAAACAACTAAAAGAGCAATTAGAGCACAACAAACATGTGACACAAAGTATACAACAAACATGTGATACAAAGTATACAACTAAAACATAATTTATGGAGAAGACAAGTGATACACGCCACACAACACGCCATGTAGAAAACACAAGAATTAGTCTAAAACCAACTTAAAACACCCATATAGCAAAGCACAAGGCAATACCAAATCAAATTACACAAGATATATACTAGACTGAGGTATATTTAAACAAGTATAAAACTTAATATGATAAGGAAACCAAGAAAGATAAAGCCTAAAACATTGTTGGGGATGCCCTTGGTGTGAGCATGCAATTGAACTTGAGTAATATGTAAAAACTTGGGTATTCTGCATTTAAGTCAATAATATCATTAGTAGCATGTGCGTAAACTATATATATATATATATATATATATATATATATATATATTATAAGCCCGACTGGAAGTTATGGAGATTGCACAATGTGAAGTAGTTGTTGTGGATATGAGCCAAGATGAAGAAGAAGCTCTAGAAGTTCATTCAGAAGATTTGAATGAAGAATCGGAGGATCAATTTTGGAAGGCCTACGGATGTGAGCGAAGATGAAGAAGCTCCAAAAGTTCATTTAGAGGATTTGAATAAAGAATCAAAGGATAGATTTTGGAAGGCAAACCAAATACAACAATATAACAACATAAACATATATAAATGTAGAAATAAATGGGAATTAAGTATGTTGGGAATTGACAAAGGGTTTGTAGAGAAATACTTGGATTCTGACTTGTGCACTATTGGAGGTTGAAAATGATTGAAAATAGGTCTGAAAGAAGTCCTAGAGCAAATTAAAAAATTTGGCGGAGATAAGAGAAGTCTAGAAAAATAGTTGGAATTGAATTACTTGATTTCGGTTATAACCAAAATTGTACGGTTGATCTTGGTAGTTTAAGGTTCAATTTCGATAACAAATTTTGATCTGGGTTAGACAATGTCAGATTCTATTGAAACTTTGCAAGCTCCTTTGTTTGTCTTTAGTTCAGAATCATTTCTTAGATTGTCAAATGGATGTGCAAATCTTGCGGAATTGCTTCTCCTTTATCCAAACTCTAATCCACTCCAAGAGACCTTGCAAGAACTTTAAAAATGGGATAGCTTTGTGGGTGTTTCCTTAGCTAGACCCCTGTTCTTAGGCAGTTTGAAAATTAGCAATCATGTAGTCTAGCAAGCAGTCCTGTGCGATATGAATAGCTTGACCCTTATCGTTACATATGAGATGAAAGCAATGGGTAGATTCTATATGCTCTTTCACTAATTATTCATCTTTTGGTACAAAGGGTGCATACAATTCAATAAATGACAATAGTAATAAGGTAGAGAGCAAAGGATCCATACATTTCATGTGAGCATCCCCTAGACTTCATGTGAGCTGTGTGTATATAGATTTCTAGAATTCAAATGTATATATAGACTACTTGAATTCAAATTAAGACCTATTGGCATTCAATTTGACAACCAAAGAGGTGGGAAAGTTGACAACCAAGGCACGAAAGACCAACAAATTTTGGGTAGTCTCAAGATTGAAGGTTGGTGTTGGCAGACTAATTAAAACACTAAAAAATTGAGTCTAACATTTTGGGACCATTGGGGGTTGTGCCAAAGCAAACAAATAGTTGATATGTAGGTTTTCAAGTGTTCCAAATTAAACGATGCCATTCTCATAGATCCCAAGTGAAGCGAAAGTAAAGTTGTAAGGACAACACAAAGCAAGGGAAGACAAATAAGGGCCAACACAAGGGAAAGATGCCAATAATGGCCTAATTTGAACTAATGGTCAATATGCACAAAAACACTAATATTATGGCAATAACTAGTCTTGTACCAAAATTAGGTGGTACATAATGCCCCACTTAAATGTGTGTGTGTGGGCACATATCAAATTGAAACAAACAAGTGCACTTGGAAGGCTCAAAGTTGTGGCCGAAACTTATAAATGTTGTTTGAATTTAATATTGGATATGACAATGAACTGAAAGTCAAAAGGAGATAGGTTATCTTATCACAAAGTCTTGCATCTACAACCTGCAAAATAGAAAAACCTAGTCTCCTTGCTATTTGCATGAATGCCTTGACTGACATCGAGGGTTAGGGAACGAGCATCAATGCTCATGTGTCTGGCATGTAAATATCTGGTGTACTTGCAAGCAAACAAAAACATTTGCAAGTAGATCAATATTTATGTTAGTAGATAATACGAACTAATGAATTCACTAAGTAAAAATAAATAATAGGAATGAATACATTTGGTGGTATGTAAACTGCACTGCCATCCTTGTAGAATCTCTCAATATGTTGATGGTTTCTTATAACTCTCCGATCTTCACATTGTGCCTTATAACTCTTTGGTGTGCGCCTCTTAGATGTAGAAGCATGTAACTATAGCGTGTTGTATGGACCGCCTCTTGGGCAAAATAGAAGATTTTTTGTTGATTGCCTCAATCTATGCTGGGACAAATGTCTTGCAACCATTTGGTGTTGTGAATCAATATGTTACTGGAGAAGAATAAGTGGATCATATGCCCCTCCTTTTGAGGTGTGGGATACCGTTCATATCACTCATCCCAAAAGAAGTGGATTAAGTGTACCACGGGTAAAATATATACATCCATAAGCTGTTGCATTCATGGAAAGCACATTTATCCCATATTAGATTATAATCAAAGCATGATATCATCATTAAAACACATAAACGACCCGAGAGAGTCTGACCATAGGGGGTCTAAATTATATAAGCACTGGTAGCAATGGGATGCCTTGCATTGATAGGAGTTAAGTAAAGAGGGTGCAAATTATATGCCCCACTATGGACAAGCTATAATTAGTGAAGCACAACAATAGTATGCCCCAATGTAAGTAAAATGTAAGCATGGGTATACGTGGCCCTAATAGGCACTATATGAACAATTAAGCACAACAACATTATTCCCCAATAGATGCATGGTGGAGACCATGCCGACATAGGCAACAAGCATATAGACAATCAAGAATTAGTGTGCATGATAGAGCGTGGCACCAATCATAGTAACACAAAGTATACATAGCAAGCAAGGTAAACACACCAAGCACAAAGCAATCATATCACACCCAGAGTAAACAAAGCAAATAATATTACACTTAGAGTACACAAGTCAAGCAATGTCATGAAGAGTAAACAAGTACACAAGTCAAATAATGCCATGTAGGGTAAACAAGTCAAGCATTGTCACACATTTTACAAGTCAAATAGTGTCATGCAGAGTAAACCACTCAAGCAGTGTCACATAGAGTAAACAAGTTAGGGAATGTCACATAGAGTAAACAAGAGCAATCAGAGCACAAAAAACATGTGACACAAAGTATACAACAAACATGTGACACAAAGTATACAACTAAAAGAGCAACCAAAGCACACAACAAACATGTGACACAAAGTATACAACTAAAACATAATTTATGGAGAAGACAAGTGATACACGCCACACAACACGCCATGTAGAAAACACAAGAATTAGTCTAAAATCAACTCAAAACACCCATATAGCAAAGCACAAGGCAATACCAAATCAAATTACACAAGATATATACTAGACTGAGATATATTTAAACCAGTATAAAGCTTGATATGATAAGGAAACCAAGAAAGATAAAGCCTAAAACATTGTTGGGGATGCCCTTGGTGTGAGCATGCAATTGTACTTGAGTAATTGTGAACCCATAATAATATGTAAAAACCTGGGTATTCTGCATCTAACTCAATAATATCATTAGTAGCTTGTGCGTAAACTCTCTCTCTCTCTTTATATAAATATATTGCTTGTGGTAATAGGCATATAATCATGATTTGCTAAGTTGTTTAACTATGTAACAAAATAGATAGAGGAAAAGATTTTTTTAAAAAAATTATTGTATTAAGAAGTCTTGAAGCGGGATAATCAATCAAGGAAGAAGACAAGCCAAGGGGCAAAAGTGATAAGTAAGAAGAGAGAGATCTCTACTAACTTACAACTTCCCTCAGAATGGTGTGCGTGCATTGGGGGGGAAGGTCTTGATATATAATGTGTTGTCATCACGGGGAAGCTCACACAGGGTTTTGGGATGGAAAGGAACAATTGAAGCAAGGGCTTGGGGAAAAAAAACATTACAATCAATATAAATAAAGAGGTTGGAAGAAAGGTATATAAATCGTAAGCGAAACTAGAGAAGAAAGCCAAGAGACAACCAAAATGGAAAGCATAGAAAGAAGAAGGTAACGCCGAAATTCAAACAAGCTATATGTTGAAATGAAAACAAGTTGGAGGCATTAGAAAAGCCAAGAGGGAACAACATGAAAGAAGGCTTGGAGAGGGAAAAGCCCAAAAGCCATATGCAAAGTAGAGAAGAAAGCAAGCCGGGGACAAACAAACAAACAAGGAGTGAGCAAGAGAAATAAACTATGTACAAATAGATCATTCAATTTAGACACATGGAGTTAGCAAGCAAGGCTAACGAATAAAACCATTTATTTGACCATATTGTGTATAAGTAGATGCACATCTGCCCTTAGATTTTAGATTTGGATGTCTTGGGATCCATGAGTCCAAAGCAAATGCATCATCATCATCCCTATCATTGCCAATATAATAATTGGTACTGTAGTATGTATCCTCGTTAAAATCATTGCCATTGGAATTGTCTCTATTACAAATGATTGCATTATCTTTTTGTGAAGTGGCACTTTCTTTCATCGAAATGGTTGGTCGTATGATAATTGGATCTTTGGTAGGTGCTTTAATTTGAACAAGCATAGAAGGTTGTGATGATATTACTTGGTCCGTGGATGTTTAGGTACTTTCTGCTTTAGGTACACTTGGTTGAGTTGTATGATTATCTTTTTTGGTAGCTCTTTAGGTAACACCTCAAATTGCACTTATGTGGGAGGTTCATAAGTAGTGCCTTGACTATTAATCACTTTATTATCATGGACAAATTTCAAACATTGGTGAAGTGTTAATGGGATTGCTTTCTTTTGATTAAGCAAGGGTTGTTTGAGCAATGCATCATAGGACCCATTATATAGAAATACACAAAACCAAATTAACAACCTTAGCCCCACCAATGAAAGGTAAGGTGATGCTGCCAAGAGGTGTCCTGGTTATGCCATCATATCCTTTAATAATTGTGTTTCTATCAACATATTCTCTATGTACATCCAAGATTTTTAATAAAATGCATTGTACACACAATGATGCTTGAACCATTATATAACATATTTTCATTTGTTTACCTAAAATTTGTCTATATAAAGTCGAATGAATAATGGACCATTGTTAGAATCATTGTTTGGAATATTTTGGCCGTAGAACATAATCAAAAGACACTCTTTATGTGAGTCATTGACTACACCTATGAATTTGTGAAGGATATGACTATTATAAATATATGGAGTTGGCTTCTAAGCTATCATATGAATATCATCTTGGATTTTAGGTTGAGTGGTAGGATTTGGCAAAGGATTGGTAAAGATTTTCAAATGCTGATTAGGTTTGGCAATTGACTCATTCAAAGTAGTATTGTTGTAATCTATTTAAATATGGTTGTTGTCTATCAAGTCTTGGATCTTATGCTTTAAAGTTATGCATTTTTCTGTATGATGTCCAAATATTCTATGAAATTCAAAATTTGCATTGACATCATGGTTTTTAGGCAAAAGCCGTGACGATTCCAATTCTTGCTGGGGAGATAAAGATATCATATTGCATTCAAGCATGTGTTTAAGCCTCAGTTATGAAGTCTCTCACTTAAACTTTTAAATTGCCTTCACTCTTTTTGTTGGGAAAGGACTATTGTGACTAGTGGGACTACATTCTTGACCTCATTCTTAGTTGAAAAAGTATTGTCATTAGATGTAGCTTTAAATGTCTATTTGCTTAGACATTTGGCTCTGTGAAAGGTAGGAGCAACATTAGCCTTGTATTTGAGAATATTGGCCTCTAAAAGCTCGATCTCATAGTTCCTCGCTGTGTCAAAGTACATCGAAAGATTGGTAAGAGTTGAAGACCACTTTGTCTTTAATGGATTGTAGTAAATTTTGAGAGAATATACTTTGCAATTCAGTATCACGAAATTGATGAGTCATCTTGTTTAAATCAAAGCACATACTAAAATTCTTATTAGGTACCTTGTTTAAGTTGGGCAATTTGTGAAAACGTGACCTTTATGCTATTGCTGATTAAAATGCACTAAGAAACTGCTAGAGGATTAAAAGAGTGTACAAATCAAGAACTTAAGAAGAAGCAAAGCATAATCCTCGAGGCTTTTAGGAAAGAGCTTTGTCAATAGTTTATTATTATAAGAAAATTGAGACATGAAGCATAATTTTTTTTGATGTGGTGAGAAGGATCACATTTAACTGTTTGATAATTCAAACTTGGGAGCCCCAAAGCCAGTTGCAAAGGATAGATAAAGATATCAAGGGATAGACAAGGATATCAAGAGCCAAACTATTAAGTAATATATGATTGGAGTTGACCGTATGACTTGGTTTTTGAGACCCTTGGGAAAGCAATTGAATATGTTGTTACATAGCATGCATGGCTTACAATTTGTTGAAGGAGTGTTGCTTTAGGAGTTGGAATTGAACAATTAGCAGGGGCATAAGTAGGAATAGAGACATTAGGCATTTGAGAAACGCTATGAATGAGGGGAGAGGGTTGAAAAATATGTTGAGATGGTTAAATTTTTTTTGAGATGGTTGAGCAATTCGAGGAGCAATAAAAGAAGCAGTAAGGCCAAATTGAGAAGGCAAAGATGCAACAATCTGAAGCAGAATAAACAAGAGGAACAATAGTAAAAGCAATATGGGACACAAGCACATTATTTGACACAAGAGGGTAACTTGTAGAGGGTGGAATATTAGAAGCATTCAAAATTTCATGATTTCTTGTAACATGTATTTCCTCAAGTGTGGCCTCTTTGGGAAGGGTTTTCTTTTGCACATCTTTTAACACATTTAATATTACATTCATTTCATTGGATGTTCTTTGATATGTTTTTGAAATATATTAAGTTGTTCTACCCTTTATCTACATCAAAATGTTCAATATTTTGAGATCCACTAGCACCAATATGATTCATAACATTATCATTCAAATCATGTGCCATCATTACCTTGATAGGAGTGACCTTAACATTCGATGCCCTTTTGACTGTCATGTGGCAATTTTAACTTAAAGTTTGACGTCCATTTGACCATCCCATGGCAATTTCAACTTTAAATTTGATGTCCATTTGACTGTTATTTAGTAACTTTTTCTTTTTTGCTTGAATAAGTCAATCGAGAAATAGAAATACCTTGGCCATATGGTGGAGTTTGAAGCATTTTTATCCCAGAAATATTTTTTTGAGCCCGATGTAGTGTAGTTAGGTTGATGCCATTTGTCACCACCTAGTGTATAATTGATAGAGAAGGCAATGGAATTATTAATCAATGTGGTATGTGAAAAATGCAAGATAAAAACATTGAGATTGCTAATTCACAAGATATTTCAAACAGATGTATTTAAGATAATATTTATACTAATTCATATCATTGGCATTTATCATTTGTATTTTTAAAATGTATTTTGAGATCCACTAGCGCCAATATCATTCATAGCATTATTATTCAAATCATGTGCATTTTTATCATTATATAGATATGAGTTCTACAATGGTAGTGAGGGGTGGAGTATGGTGTAGTGATTTTTTTCACAATTATGTTTGACCTTAAATTTGACATCCATTTGACCATCACATGGCAATTTCAACTTTAAATTTGATGTCCATTTGACTCTCACATGGCATTTTCAATTTTAAATTTGACGTTCATTTGATCGTCACTTAGTAGTAGAAGTGAATTGAAAAATAGAAATATTGTGGCCATAGCCTATTTTTTCATTTGAAAGTTTTTTTCAAGCTTGAGGTAGTGGTGTAGCTAGATTGATCCCATTTGTCACCAACCGGTGGATAATTGGCAGAGAAGGTAATAGATTTATTAATCAATGTGGCATGTGAAAAATCCAAGATAAGGACATTGAGATTGATATCTCTCAGTGTATTTCAAATAGATGTATTTAAGATATCTATATTAGTTCATATCATTGGCATTTATCATTTGTATTTTCATTTACGTTTATCAATAGGAGCATTAACTTCATTACCAATTGCCATTTTCTTTTTCAAATTAATAAGAGTACTAGCCAAAGGAAGCTCAACAAATTACATTGGTTGGAATTCAATCTATTGCTTCGCCTAATAGGGGACTTAGATTTAATATCTTTAGATAACATAAGATGTGATCATATATAACATGCAAACAAGGGTTTGGAACAACACACAAGGGGCTAGGGCTAATGATGTAAAAGCAAGCAAGCACAACCCTAGATAAATCAGATCTATACTAGTAAGAATTGACCCTGGACAAGGAGGCGGCATATACAAAGGAATGTAGGTTTATGGAAACCCCAAGGAATATTAGATCCAAACAACAATCTAATCCTAAAGGGTAAAGGAGCATTCAAAGCAATGCAGGTTCACCAAAAGATGAAACCATAAGGTTGGGTGCAATAAAGCATTGGTTCACCAATTTTTTGTGATGAAAAGTGGTTTAGGTCAAGAACACAAGAAGCCAAATCTATTCTAAATACAACAATATAAAAAAGAAAATGATTTGAAATGTGCAAGAAATTGGGAATTAAATATACTCAGAATTGACAAAGGGGGTTGTAGAGATATGCTTGGATTTTAACATCCTTGTGCACTATCATAGGTTGAAATTGAGTGAAAACAATCTTGAAAATAGTCTTGTAGCAAACCTAGAAATTTGGTGTAGATCAAAGAAGTCTAGAAAAATAGTTGAAACTGAGCTGCTTGTTTTCGGCTTTGACCAAATTCATATGGTCGATCTTGGCAGCCTAAGGTTCGATTTCGACGACATGGTTCAATCACGTTTAGACAATGTTAAATTCGTAGAAACCTTACGGGCGCCTTTGTCTGTGTGTTTTGGTGAGAAATCTCACATATTGTTAAATGGATGCACAGATCTTTTGAAATTGCTTCTCCTTTGTCCAAACCCTAATCCTCTCCAAGAGACCTTGCGAGAACATTAAAAATGAGGATAGTTATGAGGGGCCTGGCTTATTCAAACCTCTATTCTTAGATAGTTTGGCAATCAACAATCATACAGTTTAGCAAACAATCTTGTGCAATATGATTATCCTTAGTCTTAGCTTTATGTATGATATGCAAGTAACTAGTAGATTATGTGTGTCCTTTCATTAACATCAACTTGTGGTACAAGGGGTGCATGCACTTAAACAAATGGTAATAGTAATAAAAGTAGGGTGCTATAGCTCATGTGAGCCTCCCCTAGACTTTACTCGTGTCTTAAATGCATTAGCATGCTTGTGTATATATAGACATCTTGAATTCAAATAAAGACCTATGCATTCTTGTATATATATAGACTTCTTGAATTCAAATTAAGACCTATTGGTGCACAAGTTGACAACCAAAAAATATTGGAAAGTTGACAAAAAAGGCATAAAAGACCTACAAATATAGGGACAAGGGTCATGGCTTTGCAAGGCACATGTGACCAAGATTGAATTACTTGATCTAGGTCACGATCGAAATCAAATGGCTCAATTTTGGCAACAGCCAAGATTGAAGGGTTCATCTTGGTAGGCCGACCTAAAACCCTTAAATAACGTTTTTTAAAATTTCGGGAGCATCGAGGATCATGCCAAAGCAAACAAATAGTCGATCTTTAGTTTTCAAGCGGTCAAGATTCAATGGCAATACTATCATAGACCCAAAGTGAAGTGAGAGTAAAGCTTTAAGGACAACACAAGGTAAGGGAAGGGAAACATGGCCCAACACAAGGGAAAACATGTCGATAAGGTCTTAATCTGGACCAATGGTCCATATACACAAAAACACACAAATACCATAGCAAACAACTAGTCTTGTACTAAAATTAGGTGTTTATAGATAGAATGACCACACAATTGAAAGATGAGCTTATACATTTTGATTGTTAGCTGAATTTGTTCAAGAAGATGTAGACTTTGAGGCAAAAAGATGTGAGGGTTAAATATTACACTGAGGAGCTCTACATGCTGGCAATCTGAGCAAGTCACGTAGAAGATGATGAAGAGAAGATATAAAGGTATGTAAATTGCCTCATCTTTCCGTACAAGATGAGTTTGGAATGATTAGGTTGCACTATGTAGAAGAAGCCTATCAATGTGTTCTTTGAGGGTTGAAGAGAAGTTGTCGAGAAAATAACAAAATGCAACAAGAGGTAGAGGTAAACCTTCAAGGGGAAGAAGCCAACAAAATGCTGGAAGAGGACAACATACACAAGGGAGAAGCTAGTACTTCTCACAATCACAATCGCAATCACAACCATGCACCAAAAGGAAGAGGATATCCTTCAAAAGGAAGAGGGTAATATGGTAGAAGAAGAGAAGGATGTTTCTTGGGTACGTGTTATATATTTGGAGAAGTTGGCCACGGAGCTTATGAGTGCCCACAAACACAAAATAACATCAATAGGAGAAATGAGGCCAACATTCATATTGTACAGGTGGATGAAGAGTCTATTGCATCACCCGATCACATGAAAGAACCAATACATGGAGCGACTCTCATGATGAAGATTGTATTGCTAAAACCAAAAAAGAAAGTGAATAAGTACAAAGGAAGAAGATTTTTCAAACCATTTATAAATCTAGAGGCAAGTGTTGTGAAGTCATTATTGATTGTGGTGGCACGAGTAATTTGGTGTGAAATGAAATGATAGATAATCTTGAGCTGAAAAGAGTAACACACCCAAATTTGTATAAGGTGTCTTGGTTGCAAAAAGGGCATTACATTTTTGGTAAATGAACAATGTTTGGTCAATTTTTAGACTGGGTCTTATAGAGACGAAGTTGTGTGTGATGTTATGCTCATGGATGTGTGTGATGTGGTGTTGGGTGATCGTGGCAATTTAGTGTGAAATGAAATGATATATAAGCTTGAGCTGAAAAGAGTAACACACCCCAATCTGTATAAGGTGTCTTGGTTGCAAAAAGGGCATTAAATTTTGGTGAATGAACAATGTTTGGTCGATTTTTAGACTGGGTCCTATAGGGATGAAGTTGTGTGTGATATTATGCCCATGGACGTGTGTCATGTGGTGTTTGGTGGACCATGACAACTTGATCGGAAAGTCATACATGATGGAAGAGCCAATACTTACACCCTTGTGAAGGATGGAAAGAATTATATGTTGAGCCTATTGAAGGACAAAGAGGAAGAAGTGGACAGTAGTCCTAAAGGTTTCGATGATTTTTGGAAAATAGTTTTTGAAAGAGGCAAAGAGAGAGACGTCATGCATTGATTTTGTTCCCAAACCAATACAAGACGGGACAACAGATAAGTTGAGTGAAATTCCAAGTGAAGTAAATAATTTGTCACATGAATATGTTGAGATTGATACCAATAATTTTCATTCTCAAGCCCATGCAAGTTGGGACAGTGGATAAGGAAAATGAAATTCCAAGTGAAGTGAAGAATACGTTAGATGAATATGCTTAGATTGTTTCCAATAATATACTGGATGGGTTACCACCCGTGAGGAGCATTCCTCATCACATGGATTTGGTTCCTAGATCTAGATTGCCAAAAAAGGTTGCTTCTAGATTGAAGAGGTGAATAGACAAGTAAAAGAGTGGAAAATGGCATATGTACATAGATTTTGTAGCCATAAACAAGATAACAAACAACTGCAAATTTCTATCTTCTCAAATGGATGACTTGATGGATTGTTTGAGTCTCGGAGCAATATACTTCACAAAGATGGATTTGAAGAGTAGGAATTTGGGAAGGTGATGAATGGAAAGACTATTTAAAACAAATGAAGGCTTGTATGAGCGGCTCATTATGTCATTTGGTTTGACAAATGCTCCAAGTACATTCAGGAAACTCATGAATGAAGTGTTGAAGCCGTATTTGGATTAGTTTGTTATTGTTTAGCTGAATGACATTCTAATTTTTATTAAGATAGAAGTGGAGCATTTAATGCACATTTGAGGCAAGTGTTTCAAATATTAAAATAAGTGACGATGTGAATAAACATGGCGTGAATATTTATGAAGACCGAGTTGGTTTATTTGGGTCTTTTGTTCTCAAAAGATGGATTGAGGATGGATCCAGAAAATGTCAAAGCCATTTGGGAATGACCATCACCAAAAAGTTTGTTTTTCTTGGAAGTTCATTAGAAACTTCAGCGGGATTTGTGCACTCATCATGGAAACAATGAGGGGCGGTAGAAAAGAGTTCAAGTGGACAATTGCAGCTCTTAAGAGCATTCAAATTTTGAAGAAAAAGGTAACCAAACAGCTAGTGTTAACATTACCAAATATCAACAAGGTGTTTCAAGTTGATTGTGATGCTAGTGGGACAATGATAGGTGCAATTTTGAATCAAGAGGGCATACCCATTGCATATTGCAGTGAAAACTTTAATGACGCAAAGCGGAAGCATTCAGTTTATGATAAAGAATTCTATGCTATCATGCAAGCTTTTTAGTAATGGAGACATCTTTTATTTCCAAAGGAGTTTGTTTTGTACACAGATCATCAAATGCATCGAGTAGAAGTGTCTCTTGTTGAATGAAATCAGAGTAGAGGTGATTGGGTACAACTCCATGAAAGATTTGTATTAAGAGGATGTGGATTTCAGAGATGCATAGGCAATGTGCAAGAGTTTGACTGACATGGATAGAACTTCATGGCTGGATTTCTTTTTGTAAGATGGGTTATTGTTTAGAGGATAGTAGTCGTGCATATTGCGAGGATCAATGCGGGAGAACTTGATAAAGGAGAAACAATGGTGGAATGGTCGGACATTTTGGCATGGATAAAACATTGGCATAGCTGAATGAGAGGTACTATTGGCCCAAATGAGTGCAAATTTACAAATTGTATTTCAAAGTTGTATAGTTTGCCGACATGCAAAGGGCAAAAGTCACAATATGGGATTGTATCAACTATTTCCAATACCCATGGGATGACATTAGTGTGGACTTTTTACTTAGATTGAAAATGACACAAAAGGGTAGTGATTCTATCTTTGTTGTTGTTGATAGATTTTTAAAAATGGCACATTTTATTGCATGTAAAAAGATTAATGATGCCACCAACATTGCTAATTTGTTTTTCAAAGTAGTGAGGTTCCATGGATTGCCCAAATGCATAGGATCTAATAGAGACACCGAGTTTTTTGGTCATTTGTGAAGGACTTTATAGAAAATATTGGGCACTAAGTTGAGTTTTACTTCAACATACCACCCAAAGGAGGTGAATGGAAGGCATGCAATTTTAGTGAGATGTTTGGTGGCAGATAAACCCAAATAGTGGCATTTGATATTCACACAAACTGAATTTGCTTACAATAATTCCGTTAATAGAATTATAACAAAGACCTCATTCCAAATAGTATATGGTTGGAGCCCAAGAGGTTCTTTAGAATTGAAAGACACAAATGATTTGAGTGTGAAGAGTGTTGAAGCTGAAAATTATGTAGAGTATATGCAGGAAGTGTGTGAACAAGTGAGAAAAAGTTGGAGCAAAGCACCATGATGTTAGAATATTGGGTGGGCCCATGATATGTGGATCTAGTATAGGTTCTAGGATTTATGAAGAAGCAACCTCAAGACTTTCGCCGACAATTGCATGTGCATACTTGTGAAACAATAATGACAAATAGACATGGATAAGTCAAAAGTAGAATGACTACCATATATTAATAAAGCTCAAATTAAAGAAGGGTCAATGGCCCTCCTCACACTAGGAATTCACTACAATAATGTGTAAAATGGAATACAATGGATTATAATTGATTGTCTTTACCCTTGCCTTTTAGCTTCTTATATAGATAAGGAGGTTTATGGATGAAAAAAATCTCTATCTTTTAGAGATATTAGCTCAAATTTGAAGATAACCACTAAAGAGATTCTTATTTTTAAATAATTTATAAATAAGTTATGGATAATGATGTGCACACATGTCAGTGCATATCCATTAAGAGTGCATCTTAGACTATACCAAAGTGTATGTCCTAATAGACGTTAACACGAGATACAAGCAACATGGTGACCTCAAGAAAGGGAAAAAGAAACTCAAATTGGGGATTTGGTTTGGCATGTTTGAGGAAGGAAAGGTTCCAAATGGAACATACAATTAATTGAAGTGGAAGAAGATAGTGCCATGCAATTTTTTGAGAAGATTTTCATCAAATGACGATGGGATAGAGCTATTGGATTGAAATTTATCTCCTTTTTGGAGGGAGAACCACTTGAGGATGATGTTGATTTAGTTTTTCCAATGCTAGATTGGAGACAACAATTGCATGAGAAAAGGAAAGAAGAAATAAAGGCCATTTTGGATTCTAAAGCTGTCAAGAAGCCCAGAGGTAAAGAGTATGTGTAGATTTGGTCAAGTGAAAGGTTAGAGTTGCGGAAGACTAGATTTGGTTGATTGCATTTGAGATTGGCTCATGATATTTTCACTTATCCAGGGTGTTTGATGCAAGAGCTTCCAACTTATGATGGGCAATCTTGCATCAACCAAAAAGTTGTGTCATGGAGAATTGCCATGTGTTTCCTTGAAGGCTCTCTTGAGTTCCAGCAAACCCCAAGGATTGGAGAAAAGTCGGATTTTGTTAGCAAACATGGATCAATCTTAAGTTGTCCATGGATGGTGATAAATTTGTCATTGTTTGCAGGTGGCGGTTGCGAAATCATCTGCCTAGATTAACAGACAGTTGCATACCCTCCTTGGTGTTTGTGAAACCACATTTGTGTTAAGTGGCGGTTTTGCCTCTGACAATTGCAAAATGTGAGTAATGGACAAAAATGCTCGATTTTCCCATTTTGAGTGTTTTTCAAGAACATGAGAAATCAAAGAGGCATTCTAGCATGCAAAGAAGAGGGGAGAAGGATTTGAATTAGTATCGAATAAAATTGTGATCTTTGGTCTCTTGTCTTGAATGAATTTTTGTGTGTGTGCCCATAGTAGAGTGATTTGGTTTAGGTTGCAAAGACAAGGTAGCCATTAACTTGGCACCCTATATCCCTTGCAAATGGTGTCTAGTTCTTCTATGTTATCAATAGTCTTGGGCTGTAATGTATAACACTCACTATGTTCCGTTTTTATTTCGTATTTATTTCCTCTCGTGTCACAAATTGCAGTTTGTGGTTGCTTAAAACTTATTTGTGCCTAGGACCTTATTTAGGGAGAGGGGCTATATATTGCAAGGGTTTGGTAGTGGGTTCTAAGCCTTCAACACAATCTTTTTGGATATTTTTATTTTTATGGGATTTTTTACTATGTGGGCATATTTTCAATATGCAAGTCATTGCCACGAGAACTATTTTTGGAGTGGCCATTTATTTACAAAGTGCATGTGTGCTTTGTGCGTGCCCTTGACTTTTAATTATTCTCTAGGTACATGCAAGTAATTGTGGCTTTTTTGTTGATGATAATTAGACCATAGTTGGTGCACTACCTTGTATGTGTTTTGATACATATACATCCAAATATCTTGAGTATTGACCTTAAATATGCATTTAGTGCCATGTTCTGTATACTCAGTCAACTTGAATGTTGGACCTTTAATGCATATCACCAACGTTACTGGTTCTTCAGTTTTTGCCTACGTTTGGGGTTTGGGTTCGAACCGGGTGCGGGTTCTGGTTCGGTTCGCTGTCCCAATGCTCAGGGTTTTGTCCCTGGGCACCTGGGTACAGTTGGGGTTCTTTTGGGACGAACCCTGGGTGTTGGGACAGCAAACCCATAGTCCATAGTGGTCAAAAACAGTCAAAAAGGTGTTTTTTTAATTTATTTATTTGTCAAAACCAATGCAAGTTAATAATAAAAAAGACATTCCTAAACCCTAAAAGCCAAGTATAAACAAAAGCAAAAGCTAAAAACAACACAAATGGTAAAAACAAAGTGACAAAAGGAAAATCACTTGCCTCTTATTTTTCTAATTTTCTCATTGCAGACTTGCTCTCCATTGCTGCTGTAGGTTTGAATCTTCATCAAGCAGTCCTTCCATTTCGATGACACAAAACTTAGCTAGTGGGAGTGGCAGTGGTGATAGTCCATGTGGTTCTAATGAACCACAACATGATGTTGATGTTGACGCTCTTGATGAAGAGCAATATGACTATGAAAATTAACTTTTAAAGTTTGATGTAATTAATTACAGCCACATGATAATTATTGATATTTGATATTTATCATTTATGTTTAATGGTTATCATTATTAGTTATCATGATGCATACTATGTGGTTAATGACAATGGCACTAATTTCCTATGTATCATATCAGTTATCATGATGCATATGATGTGGTTAATGACAATGGCACTAATTACCTATGTATCAGGCAAGAATATACATAGTATGCATACTATGTATATTCTTGCCTGATACATAGGTAATTAGTGCCATTGTCATTAACCACATCGTATGCATCATGATAACTGATAAGTTGATATATATATATCAACTTATCAATTATCATGATGCATACTATGTGGTTAATGACAATGGCAATATATATATTCTTCCCTGATACATAGGAAATTAGTGTCATTGTCATTAAGCACATAGTAATATTGCCTGATACATAGGAAATTAGTGTCATTGTCATTAACCACCCACACACACACACACACACACACATATATGTGGTTAATGACAATGACACTAATTTCCTATGTATCAGGCAAGAATATATATATATATTCTTGCTTGATACATAGGGAATTAGTGTCATATATATATATATTCTTCCCTGATACATAGGAAATTAGTGTCATTGTCATATATATATTCTTGCCTGATACATAGGAAATTAGTGTCATTGTCATTAACCACATAGTATGCATCATGATAACTGATAAGTTGATATATATATATATATATCTATATATATATATATATATATTGTACGGACGAACCCAAAACGAACCCAAGGAAAATAAATTGCCGTACTGACGAACCGTGTTCTTCGAACCCACACTAGAACCAAAAACGAACCGGTAACATAGCATATCATGTATCATATTTTTTATACTCAGTCAACTTGAATGTTGGACCTTCAATACATATCATGTATCATACTCAGTCAACTTGAATTTTGGACCTTCAATGCATATCAAGTGTCATACTTTGTATACTCGGTCAACTTGAATATTGGACCTTCAATGCCATATCAAGTTTCATTCTTTGTATACTTGGCCAATTTGATTGGGCTTTCAATGTGTATTGAGTGTCATGCTCTATATACTTATTCAATCTGAATATTGACCAGGGTATTGATATTCAAAGAGTTTAAGTTAAGAAAAACAGTTTATTTTAAAATATTTTCTTAGCTCTTGTGGTAGTTTGCTATTCTTTTTTGTAGACTTTGATTTCTTAGTGAGGAGTTTGAAAAGTAAATTTGGCCACCTAGAGATATTAAGGTTGAATGCTTTTAGTTGGTGTCATGATGTTGTGTGCTTAGAGCATTAAAAAAAAATACTTGTGGTAGTATGGACGCTCAGTGTGCAGAGCAGGTTGCGAGGCAGGTTGTGGGAATGATCCTTGGTCAAGTATGCTAAAACAGGTTTAGAGTAGAGAAAAATACATTTTATGAGAAGGCTGACATAAGGTGAGGGTCAAAGTCGGCTCAAGATTAACTCTAAAAAATGAAAATACTTAAATGATTTGAAAGTTTTCCCCTGATTGACTAGGGTAGAAACGAAAGGGTGAAATCTAAAAAAACTATTCCATCATTCATTTGAAATCTCTCTGGAGTGGCTTGAGCAGGTTTAGTTGGCAATTGAAGATTTGTGTGACCACATCATTAAGGAGCTTGAGTTTGCAAATTGGATGAAGGATTTGGCTAGGAGACAATTATGATGTTGTATTGTTTGGGTGGAAAGACAGTCCTGTTGACAGTGTGCGTACATGATCTCTCTCTCTCTCTCTCTATATATATATATCAATGTTCCACGGGGATGCATCCCCTCGAAAAACCCCACGTTTCCGAGACGAGGACGTCCTCGAGATGCGGGGATGTCCCCCAATTGCTTCGCCACTTCCACCACACTTCGCCGTCGTCCCCGGGACATTTCCCTCTGAGAGGGGATGTCCCTTCACAAGGGGGACGTCTTGGGGACTCTGGGATGTCCGGATGTCCCTCGTCCCCTCAGGAAACGCCCAGGCGTCCCTCGTGCAGGTGGATGCCAAAAAGTGCAAGGTTTTTTAATTTTAAAAAAAATTGGATTTTTGTGCTTTCTAACCTAACCCTAATTGCTAGTGGGACCCAACTGCACCCCCCAAAGCCTCCCAAAAGCTTATAAAATAATATTTTTATTGATACCAATAAAAAATGCATACACAAATAAGGGATGTTCCACCAGCCAGACTTGTATTAGCTTTGGCAGCCCCATTAAAAACTAGTTTGATAACACCAGGGGGTGGCATAACCCACCTAATTTCATGTCTCTCCTGCTTATTTATTCAAAACTCATCAACATGGGGGCCTACTATACTTGAGGAAAGAAAATAAACTGCTAATGTGGCATAAGTTCAATGGATGAAACTTGAAACTTAAATGATTAAATCACAATGTTAAATTGTTGATGTTCAATGCAATATACTTATTCCTTATACATTTTTTTATAACTAATTTTTCAAGTACTATATGTATTTCAGCACCGCTCCCCCACTGCCCCCCCGCTGTCCCCAAACTTAGGCCCCCCGCCCCCTGTCCTGGAAACCCGTCCTTGCGTCCCCTCGTCCCCCTGTCAAGAAACTCCGTGGAACTATGATATGTATACACACACACACACACACACACACACACACAAAGATACTTGGGGCTTGTATATATATTACAACATGTCTTTGTTTTAATGAGCTTTTTTTTAATGCAAAATGTTCATTAGATTTGTTGAAACGATTTTTGATATTGAAGTGTTCCTAAGGGCCTTTGAGCGGTTGAAGGCTTGAGATTGTTGTACCCTTTTTATGTGCAAAGAGATTCGTTTCTATAAATTGTTTAAGATACAAAGATATAGCATGCCAAAAGCTGAACAAAATTTGTTGCAAAGGAAAAGAGGGTTGCCACTCTATAACGAGTCATTTCAGAGAAGTAGACAGTGCTCCAACATGTCACACTGATATTCTTAAAAATAACCATTAGTGTTAGTGTGTTATCTAGTAAAAATATAAGCAAGTAGTTAGCAGTGGTTAGTGATTGATGTTTAAACTTTTCTAAGAATCTAACCAAACATTGGATGTATCAGTTATACAAACAAGATTGAGGATTTGAGAGAGATGTATGGAAGCTGTGAGGCTAACCCCATGCATCAGTCTACTGAGCCATTAATGAGATATATTTAATCTCTCTTTTTATTATGTATTTAATAGTGTGCCGGGATGTGTCCCCTAGATTTTGGTGACATCCCAAATGTTTTGGGGACTTGGGGACATCTCAAATTTTTATTTATTTTTAATGCTTTTACTTAAAAATAGAATCCGCCTCGCCCGATGCACCTCCACCCCCCCGACCCCTTCCTAAAAAAATATTATTTTTATGAAAGCATTGAACCCTAATCTCTAAAGTACCATGAACAACATAAAATAAAGTTTAAACCCTTAAATTTCATTGAATAAAGCTAAAATTTTTGTATATTGTTTTAAAAGCCATCCCCAAAATCTGAGGAATTTTTTGCCATCACAGATACCTCATCCCAAAGACTTAGGCAACTATGGTATTTAATATATTGGCTACAATCTAGTATATTCAAATATGGTATTGGGGGCATGTTTGTAAGGAATATGGAGTTTTTGAAGTAGAGATTAGGGCCTATTTTTGATTTGTAAAGGAAATTAAATTCCAGACAAATTAAAGACATACATGCTCAGGGCATAGTCACAAGGTTCGGCGATTTTTTGAGATAAAATTTGAAATTTGCCGATTTTTATTTGCCCATCAAAAAAATCATAAAAAATTGCCGTTTTTCTTGGGTTTGCTTTTTATTTTTGCGTTTCCATATCTGTATTCCTCATTGTAAACATGGCCGTTGAACAATTGCATTCCCTGTCAGAACAAACGCTGTAAGATCCACAAACAGGTGCAGGAAGGAGCTTGATGTTAGAACCCTGTCGCTGCAACAACTTTCATTTATTCACGACTTCGCCATCACAAAGACGCACACCATTTTTGCTGCTGGGCATGATTGTGAGTGATGGGTCTTGCATCGCCTATGACATCGCCAAAATCATGAGGCTTAGGGTCATCTTGTGTTATGCTACACTCGGCTAAAACATAGAAATGAGATTTGCCGAATAGATTGTGTACAAAACCCTAACTATAACCTCGATGTTTGGAGGAGGTTGTCGAGTCATCTCCCACTTTACAAAACCCTAACTTTATTGCTTCCTCTTTCGCGACTAATATGGTAAAGTTTTGGGAATACATTGACCACGGGATATGCAAAGTTTAATTATGTTTTCTATTTTCTATTTTATTTTTAAAGTAGTATTTTTATATTTATCAATGCTTTATATTTATATTTATTAATGCTTTATATTTATATTTATCAATGCTTTACATTTATAAATATTTTCATATTTATTAATGCTTTATATTTATATATATTTTTATATTTATTAATATTTTTATATTTATGAATTTTTAGTCGAATTTAATGGTGATTTTTTTTCGAACTTTACCTATTGGTGAACTCGAACCAATTTTTATCCTCATTGAACTCGACTTGAACTCGAACCTTGTGACTATGATTCAGGGTATAAGTAGAGTGTTTTCTTTTGGATGCCTCTTTATGTGTCTGCATTTGGTCTATATTTAGTCGATGCCCATGGATGAGAGTTTGTTGAAGATATGTGGCTATCCCAGGTGGAGGAAGATGTTCATGAATGTAGAAACTTTCTTGTTATTCCAAAGGAAATTTAGTGACTGGCAGAAAACAAATGAATGAAACCAGGATAGAAATAGAAGTTGCATGAATGTAGTTTTATTATAAAATGTTTAGAGATTGTAAAGGTGCGCAAGTCGCAAGGAAACTTCACACCCAGTTTATGTCTGTTTATAAAATTGGAAATTTATTTTGATGATTGGGGGTTGGGTATGACTGAAATCTGATGATGAATCAAGTTGATCAATACTGGATTTAGGAGATAAAAGTTTCCAGCTATTAAAGGAGTTTTAGAAGCATGTTTCCACCGTGTATAATCACAGCAGTGAAGCTGTTAAAGATCTGATTGATTGTTTATTAAGCAACAAACAATTAAGTGTTAGTGGTTTTTTGAAGGTCAGATGAGTATCTGAGCGAGGGAACCATTGCGGCCTGGCATTTTCAAAAATACCTCAAGGTGAAGGATTATTTGACTCATAAAAAGGTACTAGCAACCTTAAAAGTTAACTACTTAGTTTAAAAAATTAAATTTATATTTTTAAAAATACTGTATTTACACTAATACGTGGTCATATTAAAAAGAGAGATTAATAGGAACAGAAAAATCACCAAAAAATGTTTTTTAAAGAAATATATTTCCTGTTTTCAGCCTTTTTAGTAACATTATACTGAATACAATTTGAGGGCTTTAAGGGCTGCATAGGTTATAAAAGTTAGTTTACACGGAGTTGTTGAGACTGGAAAGTTATGTCCTGTTTGTGATCTGGTAAAAGGATGTGGGAATTGCAAAAAATTAATGCAATGAAGTTTGTAGTCTTGAAAACACACATCAAAGAACAATAAGGTGTGCAATGTGATCATATGCAATACAAGTTGATAGGGAGATTGGCCTACCCCAACATTGTGGGACTGGTTGTTGCCGGAGATGAAATTGTTTTAAATGCTGTAGCTGAAGCCATTTAAGACCTTGTTTCTGTAGAGTATACCAGATCATAAAGAGTGCATGGTAGGATGATTAAATCCTTCAAGCAGTTTGTTTATAATGTGAGAGTATGAATAACAACTATATGGAACCAGACCTGGTTAAGGAATCAACTACCCCAACATTGTGGGGTGGTTGTTGCATGTAAGATAAATGGTTTTAATGTTTTAGGTGAAGTATTATAAGAACTTGTTTCAGTGGGAGTACACTGGATCCAAAGGATTGTATTGTAGTTCATAAATCCCTTCAGAGTTGGCTGTTTGTAATGGGAATGTGTGAATGAGAGAATGATGAATACCTTCATAGGAACTGAACTAAATGGTTGTGTTTGAGGTGGGGGACGGAGAGGGGTGTATGTGTATGAGACAGGTCATTAATTGCTTCAGGATCAGGGGTTGGATATAGAGTGATGGTTTCATCCGATAGGGATTTGTAAAAATTGATGATCCAAAAGTCTTGAGGTGAGGCCGAATTGCTTTATTTTACAAGACACCTGTAATAATATGAAGCTTTTATCACTAAAAATAGCCCACAACCCACTCACTTTTCATCTTCTTCAATTTGGACAATTCTGCTTGAACTCTTGCAGCCATCCGAGTAGAGTTGCTGCCTAGAAATTTGTTGCAATTGACATTCTATAGCTGGACTCTCAATCAACTATGTAGATTGTATGGATTCTTCTTTGGAATTGTCCTCTCTCTCTCTCTCTCTCCTCTCTCTCTCTCTCTCTATATATATATATATATATAACATGGCTGTGTTTGGAGGTTTCACAATTAATTGGCAAGTTTATTCCCAATATCTTGTCTGTTGCTTCGCATATAGGATTCATTGCTTGGTTTAATGTCCCACATATCTAGATTAGTCATCAATGCACACATGGTGCTTTGTGGAGTGCAAATGCTCTCATATTACCACTGCGTCCATAAGGTGCCACTTAGTATAGTGATCGACCTTGGCAACCACCCCCGCACGTCCATGTATAGAAGGGTATTGAATGTGGACACTTGTTGCACATGGATGTATGTGAATATCATCTAAAAAAATCCCAAGAATAACCTAGTGTTCTTGCCATATGGCATAGGTGTGTTGTCAAATGCATGGAGATGGAATGCTGAAGTGTTGCAGAAGAGCTAAGAAATGAAAGATCATTGAATTCGTGTCCCGCTCGATAGCTGGTGCCACACATAATTGGAATAATGTCGTGCCCTTCGTACACATTTGGATGCCTGTGTTTAAGTGTTTTGAGTATTTACTTGTGCAACATGACTTCACTACCCACATTGTTTGTTTGTTATGACTCTTTTTGCAATAGATTACAAAAATAGTGCAAATAGCAGAAATAATACTACAAATGAACGGAAAAATACTATATTGCATAAAATAAGGAGCAAAATTGCATTACAATTTCGCTGGCCTCTTTGAGGGGGCAAACTTATTTGAGCACACTCAATACAATATAATTCGTGGATACCTTTCTACAAGTATAGACTCTTATTTGTACTAATTCTATCTTAGCTAACTATTACTTTCCATGCATGCGGGATATTACAATTAGCCAAAGGGATGACTTGCATAGCATATGCGTTCGGAGCTCTTATTAAAGACAATAATTATAAAGTATAATGAAAGAGTTAGGACAAAGGGGTCCTAACATGCCCTTCCCTTTCAAAGCTTTGCCCTCAAAGATGAAGATAAGGTAATTGTTGTTGGAATTGAAGAACGTGTTCTCACATTGCATTTTTTGACTGCATTCCATGCCACTGGATTAGAACCTCAGTGATTGGGAAGTTGAAGGGAGGACTTCTATAGGATAACTTCAGGTTCAAGGAGAAAGCCTTCTGCATCGAGCTCAGGAAATACAGTTTGAGCGATGACATTATGACCGAGAACTTTGTTCGAACATGAGACATGAAAAACTGGATGGGCACGTGAAGAGGGTGGAAGTTCTAGCTTGTATACAACATGACCAATTTGTTGAAGAACCTTATAAGGTCCAAGAAGTTGGGAGCAAGTTTCTAACGTCCCTTTAGCTCAAGAGAGGACTACTTATAAGGTTGAAGTTGGAGAAAAATATTATATTTAGGTTGGAAGGTGAGATCGGGACGATGCTGATCTGCGTGTTGCTTCATGCAATATGCCATGTGGAGATTGTCCTTGAGAAGGTGAAGGATTTTGTCCTGGGTGTTGAGGGTAGTGTCCATTGCCTAGGTGCATATGAGAGCTATCAACAAGTTAAGCAAGAAGAGATGGTGGCTTCTGACCATAGAAAACGTCGCAAGGAATTATCATGGTGTTGGTGTGATAGGTGGTGTTGTACCACCATTTTGCAAATGGTAACCATTTGACCCATTGATGTAGCTGATAAGAGGTGAAGCAACGAAGATATGATTACAGGTATTTATTGACAATTTTAGTTTGATCACTATATATGGGTGGTAACCCGAACTCATTTTTAGTTGGGTCCCTGTGCGCTTGAAGAGTTCTTGCTAGAAGTGACTTGTGAAAGCTGAGTCGCGAACAAATACAATAGAAGTTGGGTTTTCATGAAGGTGAAAAATTTGATCAAATAATGTTTGGGTGATGGTAGAAGTAGTGTAGGGATGGGCCAAGGCACATAAATGAGCATATTTAGAGAGGCAATCTACCACCATCAAAAGCTTTACATTAGATTTTGGTAAGCCTTCTATAAGATCGATGGAGATGTTTGTCCAAATGCATTGTTGAATGGGTAGCGGGTGGAGTAAGTTGGGCACGACCACTATCTCTCCCTTTTAACATTGACATACTTAACATTCTTCAACAAATGTCTTGATATCTTGATTGATACCTGGCCAAAAGAAATTATGGTGGATGCGTTTATATGTTTTAAAAAAACTTGAATGACCTGCGGAAGGTGAGGCATTTAACTTGTGCAAAATAGTGTCAGACCTTGGATCCAAAAATCAAGACAATGTGGCCTATGCAACGTAAGGATTGGCTGCCCCAAGTATAGTTAAGTTTGGAAGCTTGGTCTACAGACAATTTTTATATGATTTGTTGCCTGTGAGTGTTTTGTTTCCACTCTTCTTAGAGTTCATGCATCCATTATGAAACGAGGATGGATAAGGTAAACATGTGTGTTTGTTATTCATACTTGCAGGATAGTGCATCAACAACCATATTTTCCTTGCCCTTCTTATAAGTGATATCATAATCATACCTTATTAATTTAGAAACTCACTTTTGTTGAACTGGGGAAGATGCTTGTTGTTCCAAGAACTGGGCAAGACACTTATTGACAACATGGAGGAGAACCATCATTTTCTTCTCTTATGTTGACTGTGCCAAATTGCGCTCACTGAGGGATTTGGTGGTGAAGGTGATGGAACGGCCCTCTTGCATGAGGACAACGCCAAGGTTGTTGCCACATGCGTCACTTTCAATGATAAACGTGTTCAAGAAATCTGGTATGGCCAAAACAGGGGTAGTACACAACTTGTTTGAGTACCCCCAAACCTTGTTCAGCAGTTGCGGACCACAAAAGTCTTTTTTGAGCATGGTGGTTAATGGGGCAACAAGTTTCCCACAATCTCCGACAAATTTGTGGTAGTACCTAGTGAGGCCAAGAAATCAACAAAGGTGCATGAGGGACATTAGTTTAGGCCAATTTTTCATGGCCTCAATTTTTGTCGGGTTGACTCGAATGCCGATTGCTGAGACAATGTGGCCTAGGTACTCTACCTCTTGCTTCTCAAAGGAACATTTGAACCTTTTTGCACAGAAATGGTGTTCAGTAAGAAGTTTTAAAGTTTTTTTTAGATGGTGGAGATGTTCCCAATTTTTGTTGTAAATTAGGATATCATCAAAGAAGACCATGATGAATTTTTGCAGTGCTGTAGAGCTACCAAGATCCATCTTTTTTGCGGACTAGTAAAATTGGGGAGGAGTATGGGCTTGTGCTTTGACGAATGACTCTTGCATCGAGTTCTTGAACCATCTTCTCAATTTTAGCTTTCTTGGAAAAAGGATAGTGGTATGAATGTTAGGGGGTACGCTACCCGGAAAGCGCTGAATACAATGGTCTTCTGGTCGACGAAGCGACAAGCCTTTTGGTTTGTCGAATATTGATGCCTATTTGACTTGAAAATTTTGCAATATAGCAATTTGGTGGGAATTAGGAGATGTGTTGAGTTGATTAGAGGAGTCGAGCAATGATTCTATGTGAGCCTTTCTTGAGGAGCTTCTCCATGCGATGGGAATTGATGACACTAGCGGATCTTGGTAAGAGGCCTTTTAGTGTGTATTGTTGGCTGTTGTCAGAGAATTACATTCGAAGTTCTGAAAAGTCCCACAAAATAGGGCCAAGAGTACGCAACCATTGAGCCCCAATAATCACATCACATCTGCCCAAGGGCAAGGTAAACATGCATGTTTTTAGGATATAGTCCCCCCATAAATATGAACATTGCGACATTTGCCTTTACACGACAAAGCTCTTTCAGTGGCAATTATCACTTAGGGGAGCATGAAATAGTCAACTTGTTTGGCCATTCGAATATCAATGAAACTATATGTGCTACCGGAGTTGATGAGAATAGTGAGGGGGGGTTTCTTAAAATATCCTTTTATTCTCATAGTTTGAGGAGTGGTTACCCCAACCAAGGCATGCATTGAAATTTTGAGGTTTGACTTCGTGGTGCTAGGTTCTTCAACTTTAGGTTCTTCATTGTGGGCATTTTGAGCATCTTCCCATTCTTTAGCATCTGGTGGTGACTTGACATCCAACAAATACAACATGTGTTTGATGCACTTGTCTCCTTTGGTTAATTTTTCATCATAGTTGCAACATAGCCCTTTGTGACAAGTGCATATCTCTTCCTCTGTAAGGCATTTAATGGGGGTGACTTTTGGAAGAGGGTTTGTGATTGGCCACAGTTCCTTCGCGACGAGTGCACATTTCTGCTTCCATCATGTTCTCTGGCATAAACATCTTGATCTCTGTGCGAATGATATTGTAATGTCCCCTTCTCGAGTTTATTTTGGTTTGGAGACCCTTAGCCGACTCTTGTGGTTTCCCATTGGCTAAGGGAAGGAAAAGAAAAGGGAAACATGGTTCTTTTTTTTAAGTTGCCAAAAAGTACTTATATTGGCAACCTTTTTCTAATTTTGACTAAAGGAGGGGGCTTTTTTGTCATGAGCAAGTTAGCCCTTAAGTGAAATTATAAGGAATGACTTATTGAATATACAAATCCCTTCCCCAAGTGGAGTGCCCCTTTTTGGGATTGATTTTGGAAGGAAAAGATATAAAAGAAGGAAAGAAGGTCCATTTTTGGTCTCATGTCATTTTGATCAATTAAAATTCAAAGTTTGAGCAACTTGCTTATGCTTTTAGCCCTAGAGGATGAAACCCTCTTGGGTATTCGGATATTGAGGATGAAACCCTTCAATATTTAGTGGGTGACTTCATTCAGAGGTCATATTTGATTGGAAATTGATAGATTTCAAGTCTAAGGCATCTTTCCAAGTGTAGTGGAGCAATTGGGTAGCTTGTTGAGGTGGTGCACAGTTGTAATCGATGCTTGCAAGGGTAGTGACTCACTTGGGAGCTCTCTCCTAGGGCAACAACACCTTTGAAGGTTTGAGATTGTAGTTTTTAGGGAAATTTGAGGTTGATTTTAGTGTTTGATCATGTACTAGTATTTTTATAATATTTTCTAGTTATATATTTGATTCAAAAATTCAGATCTTGAGGTATTTTGAATGGCTGTACTTCTCTTAATTTTTGTAAGGGCTTGTGGCAATTAAATATTGAATTTTGATCTAAAATAAATGTTTCCAAAATTATGAAATTTTCTCTGGTCAAGGTTTCAATAAAAAATCAGAATTTGTGTTTTATTTCAAGGGTTTATCACAAATTCTAAAATTGTCTAATTTTGTCCTAAAAGGGACATTATAGATATATTTTTTTTCAAAAGGTCATCATTTAACCTTGCAGTTTGGTTGGACAACTTTTTAAATTTGGCTTGATATTCGTGAATTGTTTTAGTTTGCCATAGTTTGGTGAGGGCTCTGTTGAAATCACCAGAAGCATTGGGACCAAAGCGAACCAACAAAAACTTGACAAAATCATCCCAAGTGAGTTCTGCATGTTATTTTTGATACCACCGGTACCATTAGACAACTTCTTTCTCTAAGTGAAATGATGCAATGGGTATTTTGTCTACTCCAATATATTGTGCAAACTGAAGCATTGTTCAGCACGATAAATCTAGCTCGTCAGTTTTTATATCATCAAATTATAGAAAGTTCAATTTAGGACCACACAACGTGGTTTGGGATAAAAAAATGTTTTTAAAATGCATGACACCATTGAGTCTAGAAAGCATGGTATTTTGTGCATTGATGCCGTGTAGTCATTCGTCTAACTCAATGAAGTGGGAGTCGAGTTGAGATTGAAATTCAACTTGGAGTTCCTCAATGGTCTCGGTCATGGCCTAGCTTTTTGCACAGGTGACAATCATTAACAAGAGGGGTTTGGGGTTGTTGGAAAAGGTTTATTGAAGTTATATGTTAAAATGATCGGCTCGATGAGATGATCGCAATGGTATTATTTTCATAAGGGCGCAGAAAAATGTTTTAGGGATTGTAGGTGAAAAATAATTTTCAATGATTTTTTTTTTTTGAAAAATTGAAGTACTTGTTAAAATTATAATTTCAATGAGAAAATCACAATGGTGTAATTGCACAATGAGCTATTTTTTTTGTATTCTTTCTTTTTGGTTTTGTTTATATTTTTTTTAAATTTTTTAAATTTGATTCTTTTATTTTGCTTTTTTATCGGTTGTCTATTGCACCAAATTTAGGGAATTGTTTTATAACATTTTGACCCCTCTGGTTGTTGCAGTTACTGTGTTTTTGTTGATTGATAGAATATGCTATTCTTTTTCTAATTGTTTGATGTTACCTTTTTTAGAAAAAAAGCATGCAAATCTGTGATTGTAGGAATGTCAGGGTTACAGGGACGATTACTATAGGGTGTATTAGTTTGTAAGTTTGCAAATATATTAATCTCGTTCGTAAAATAGTGTCAGTACAATATTTCAGATCTTTAACTACGGTGGATTACCATTTTGTAGCTCGCTATACTGTCTCTGAGGTACAGTGAAAGTAACTTCTCAAGGCTAACAGATTTCTAGTGCATCATAAAAATAAACTGCTGAAGGCTTCTTATGACTAGGCTGCAAAAACTTGGGGGTCTTCTTATATGCTCAAAGGTACATGGAAGCACAAGTCCGTATACATCGCTGTCTAATGGCTTGTGTATGAGGGTATACCCCTCACTCCATGGAATCAGGGAAAATTGAAAATCTTTTAGCTTGTAATGAAAAGAAGATAGAAGATTTTTTTTTTGACAAAAAGCTTAGTGCCACCTACTTGTTATTACTCTTTGATCACTGTGATCTTGTTTAGGCGAGGTGAGAGCATATGGTAGACAAAAGTGGAGAACCTTAAACTACTGAAATTCTTGTGTAAAAATGGTGTTGGAAAGAGCTCTGATACTAGATGTTACGACTCTTCCTACAACTAGATTAGAATAATAGTGCAAATGCTATACATAATACTACAAATGAACCAAAAAAGATTATATTGCATAAAAAAGAAAGTAGAATTGCATTACAATATTGCAAACTCAATACAATGTAATTTGTGGATGCCTTTCCACTAGTTTAAGTTCTTATTTATACTCATTCTATCCTAGCTAACTAGTATTTCCCATGCATGTAAGATTATTACAATTAACTCAAGGGACAACTTACAAAGCATATGTGTCTGAAGCTTTTATTAAAGACAATTTAAAAAAAAAAGAGTATAAAGAAAGCTAGTTTGAAGGGGTCCTAACATTGTCATGGTCGATTATGGGATTACTTAAAAAATCCATTGTTTGTTATGTCCGATTTTGGGATTATTTAAAAATTCCCCCTAACTTGAAATGTGGATGCCATTATTGGCCATGAGGGTGTGTCACAATACAATATAATTTTTTGATGCCTTTCTACTAGTCTAAGTTCTTATTTATGCTAATTTTATCCTAGCTAACTACTGCTTCCCATGCATGTGAGATTATTACAATTAACTCGAGGGACAACTTACAAAGCATATGTGGCTGAAGCTTTTATTAAAGACAATTTTTTAAAGAAAGAGTATAAAGAAAGAATTAGTTTAAAGGGGTCCTAACATCGTCATGGTCGATTATGGGATTACTTAAAAATTTCATTATTTGTTATCTCTGATTTTGGGATTATTTAAAAATTCCCCCTAACTTGAAATGTGGATACCATTATTGGCCATGAGGGAGTGTCACAATACCATATAATTTTTGGATGCCTTTCTACTAGTCTAAGTTCTTATTTATAGTAATTCTATCCTAGCTAACTACTACTTCCCATGCATGTGAGATTATTACAATTAGCTCAAGGGATGACTTACAAGCATATGCATCTGAAGCTTTTATTAAAGACAATAATTATAAAGAGCATAAAGAAAGAGCTAGTTTGAAGGGGTCCTAACATTGTTATGGCTGATCTTAGGATTACTTAAAAATTCTATTGTTTGTTATGCCCGATTTTGGGATTACTTAAAAATTCCCCTTGACCTGAAAGGTGGATACCATTATTGGCCATGAGGGAATGTCACAATAGACACCTCAATCACGCAACAACTATGTTTTTCTTATGGTGTAGAACTCTTTGCTTTGCACTTCTTGGCCATATCCTCTTGTAAACAGGCTGGCTTAATTGGGTCTGTGAGATGATTATGGGATTACTTAAATATTCCATTGTTTGTTATGGCTGATTATGGGATTATTTAAACATTCCTCCCAACTTGAAAGGTGGATGCCATTATTGGTCATGAGCGAGTGTCACAACAGAGACCTCAATCATGCAACAGTCCCTGCGTGCCCATATCCTCTTGTAAACACGCTGGCTTGATTGAGTTTGTAAGATATTTACATGAATTGCTCATGTATTGCTGTAACCCCTACGTCCAATTGTTCTCTTGGCAACTTCAATGTACTTGTGTTTGTGGATCTTTTGCTTTTGGTGTGGAACTCCCCTCATTCCATGTCCATACCTTTTAGGACTGGGTTATCATCCAAACCTGAAATTACTACATTACAAATAAATAAGAAGAGATGTATGGGTGAGGGTGTTAAACTAACATAGGACTGGTGTTTATCTAGGGTTTGACATGCCAAGATTGATGAAAAAAAACAATCAGCCTGATAAGTCATGATTTTGTCCTATTTATTTTCCAGAACTGCAATATTTAAGAAAACATCTAAAAAGAGGGGGGACCACTTGGTTTTACAGTGTTAAAACCTAATCACAGCTGTAATTCTCAAATACCAGTTGCTTTGTTTGGAAACTGTCGCATTCAGAATTAGCTTCTGTTGAGAAATTTCCACACCAGGGTCCATTCTCTCCCAGCTTCAAATTCTCCAATGATATAAAAGTTTTGTTTTATTTTGGCTAAAATTCTAGCCCATTATTTTTATAATGGGCTCACCCCACTATTTAAATAATGCTCAACACAAAAAAAAGCAGCAGCAAAGCTCGTAAAGGAGGAGCTATGAGCACAATTTTATTAAAAGGCTTTCTTTATTTAAAAGTAAGCACAGAAGCTTAGCTTTATAAGTTTTGTAATTCAAAAGAGAGGATACGGGTAAAGGCCCACCAAAGCAAAGCTTCATTTAAATATTTAAAAGAATTTGGAAGCACGCCAAAAAGTCATGCTGAGCAAAAACGCAGGACAACATGGGCATCATTGAAAATTTCAAAAGGAAGGTTTCTTGAGCCACAAAATAGATAGCAAGGGACAAATTACAAGATATTCCTTAAATTCTCCTCTACTTTGTACTTGGGCAGCCGATCTTTCATTTCTTCTCTATTTCTTTCTTCTATATATGTAATTTGCTCATTTCTGAGCAAAGGGTAGACTCTTTGGACCTAATCCAAGTCTGTTTTTTTTTTGGTAATTACAGTATCTAGCCTCCATATTTTCATGTAAGATTTATTTAGAGCCTTTGCAATAAAATGCAATCCATGTATATTTCTGGCAATTGATGAATGTAGTTGTGACTGAGAATGATCATCCTTCTACTTTTGTCTCGCTGCCTCTATTCCCATTCCCGCATTTGATTAGTTCTTACCTCTTTGTTTCTATCGCTTTGCTTTGGGTTCACCTTCCCTTTTTGGATTAAAATAGTTCTGTGCTTGTTCAGATAAGAAGTCCACTTATTTCCTTTGGTGCATCATGACATTTTCAATTTATTTCTCTCATCCCTTTTCCCTTGCAGATTTTCATTTCAAGCATTTAACTTGGGTAGATTAGCACTAGGTTAGGCAACATAACTTTCTCTGGAAGTTCTCTACAAAGACTACATGTAGATTAACACTGGGTTAGGAAACTTAATCGTCTCTGGAGGTGTTCTACATATAACAGTCTCACACTGAGTAGAGATCCCATGTTATGCTTGAAATGCGGGTGCATTGAGCGGACATTTCAACACATCAATTGGGTGTATTTCACAACTCATGATCTACTGCCCTTTATTTATTGCAAAGAACAGATTGCATGGTTGTAGAGCATACATTTGACAGTTATTGCGAGGGCCCTGAGATGTCAAAGTTGAAAAATGAAAGCTGTCTCCAATACTAACATAAGACTAGTCTTCTTCCAAAGCTCAAAAAAACTGGCCACAAACTCATCAAAATTTGGCAAAAATGGCAGAGTATCAGTCTCGGTATGGATCTAACACCCTTTTGGCAACCTGAACACTTAAAAGCCTGCCAGAATGAATCACTGACCAATATCCTAAGTTGCTGGGCTTGGATACATCAGAACATGCATCACAGGAATTCTGATACCATGCTGTTATTCTACTATTAAAGCGCTATAAGATAGAGTGAACCTGTAGTGCATACTTTTAATAGAGTTACTGTGGGGAAGCAAAGACGTCAAAGTTGGCGAATGAAATTTGTCCCCATTATTGACATTTAGACTAGTGACCCTCCAAACCACAAATACTGACCACAAAATTAATTAAATTTCACAAAAAGTAGATATTCAGCCTTAGCATAAGCAAGCTGAGTAATTAGAAGCCTGCTTGAATGAATTATTGGTCAAAATCTTAAGTTGCGGAGCTTAAATACACCAGAGAATGCTATGCTATTATGTGCTATTAGAGCACTGCAAGGTAGAATGATATGAATCTGTTTTGGTGAGATTTGGAGGCCTTTATTACAACAGCCAAGGCTATCGTCGATCCTTTGCTTGACAGTGTAATGAACTTAGAACTTTTCACTAGGACTGACACACGAGAATGTTGCATTGAGACAAGGCAGTAATTTATTCTAGGAAGATGGATAAGCATAGAGCATAAGTCTATTCTAGGAAAAAAAGAACAATGGCAAAGCATAAGTCTATTCAGGGAATATATAATAAAAAATAAATGTAAGGGCTAATGATTTCTTTAGGAGGATAAACCAAATAAAATCATGCAGAGGCCAAAGATGCCCCTATAAGAATAGAGCAAATAAAGCTATGCAAAGACCAAAGATTCCTCTAGAAGAATAAAGCAAGAATAGGGTTATTTTTTGAGATAGCCTATCCTTAGGATTGAGAGTACTACCTTGTCTATAAATATGGCAAGACTCATTGCAACTGTTTGATCTTGCTGGGACCAGCATTTGATTTGTTGAAGATTGTTTTGTCTAAACAAATGGGAGCGCCTTATTTACAAGGCTGGTGGCCATCCTTTGTTCCTCAATGTAATGAGCTTAGGATGTTTCACTTGTCTCTTGACATGAGAATGTGGCATTAGATCAAAGCATTAAATTAATCTAGGAAGATGGATAAGAATAGAACATAAGTATATTCGAGAAAATTTGGATGAGAATAAAGTGTATGTCTATTTGTGGAGAAGAGAATAAAAAATGAAGTGATGTAAAAGCTAAAGATCGCTTTAGGAGGATAAAACAAATAAAGCCATGCAAAGTCAAATTAAATATTGCTGTTGGAGGATAAAGCAAATAAAGCCATTCAAAGCCGAAAGATCCCTCTAAAAAAATAATGCAAATATAGGATTTTTTTTGGGAGCAAGTCTATATGTAGGATTGTGTCTAAATATACATGAGGGCATCCTAAACTATAAATATTGCAAGGCCCATTATGATAAGTAGTTTTAAGATTGCTTTAGGAAGATAAAGCAAATAAAGGCATGCAAAAGCCAAAGGTTCCTCTAGAAAAATAAAGCAAGAAAAGGGTGATTTTTGGAACAAGTCGATCTATAGGATTGTCTATATATTGCAATAAGTAGTTTTTTCTTTATGCAAAAATTGGTGCTCGCTGGGTTCAGCACTTCAAAATTAAAATGTTGAAGATTGTTTCGTCCAAATAGATAAGAGTGCCTCACCTGAGAGCTTCGGCTGTTCTGTGTACTGTTGGTAAGAGAGCAGAGTTTTATCGTCTTTTATGCTGGAAAGTTCATTTACCAATCAGATTTTTTTGCTTCCAGAAATTTGTATTTCAGTTTTTTTTTTTGTCAATATCTTTTTCCAAATTTTTTAGATTTGAGTTTGGTTCAGAAAATAAAAAATTTCCATGAAACCACTGGTACAAAAAAACATTGTTACCAAGTCCAGAAATTTGGATATGTTTGGGAGGGCAAAAAAATCTGAAAAACCGGAAATGTTGAAAAAGTTTCGAAAAATCTGGTCAGAATACACACACACACACACGTGTGTGTGTATACATATACTAGTATAATTTTATAAATATGCAAAATCGATAAATACAATGAAAAAAAATAACAAGCTAATATAAAATGTTAATATATATATATATATATATATATATATATATATATATATATATATATATATATATATATATATACATATACTAGCATACTTTTATAAATATGCAAAATTGATAAATACAATGAAAAAAAAACAAGCTAATATAAAATGTTAATATATTAATATTATATAATTTAGGCATATCTACAATTATAGCCCGGGTGATGGTGGATTAATGTCTCTGAAATGTTATTAATTAATGGCTGACCTTAAATTTGATGTCAATTTGACTGTCATATGGACCTTTTGTCTTTTTACTTGGAGAAGTCAGTCAAAAAATTGTAATACCTTGGGCATATGGTGGAGTTTGGAGCCCCTTTTATCTTACTGGAAAGATGTTGCAAGCCTAACACAATGGTGCAGCTAGATTGAGGTCATCTATCACTAGTCAGCGGAAAATTTGCAGAGAAGGTGATGTAGTCATTAATCAATGTGGTATGTGACAAATCCAAGATATCTGTTTTGAGATTGATATCTCTCAGCATTTTTCAAATAGATGTGTTTAAGATATCTATACTAGTATATAATATTGTTAGGTGTCATTTGCAAAAAACTAACCAAAAAAACAGGGCCTACTTGGCCAGAGCTTATCCAGGCCAGCCAAAAAATCCAGATGCGGCCAGATATTTTGCAGATCTGGCTGGAGTTGGTAAGTATACAAAAAACACTCAAAGCTCTTTGGTGACCCTCTCCCAATTATGAAGGCAAACCAAGGTTTGGTGTATTTAAGACCACAATGTCTTATCAAATAGCTTCCAAAGCCCTTTGAGATGCTCCATGGCTTGGTATGTGACAAATCCAAGATATTTGTTTTGAGATTGACATCTCTTAGTGTTTTTCAGATAGAGATGTATTTAAGATATCTGTACTAGTATATAAGGTGTTTGGGTGTCTTTTATCTGTAGACAACTTTAAAAAAAAAAGGCCGATCCAGATAGAGCTTATCTGGGCTAGCCAAAAAAATCCGGATCCGGAATGAGTTGGCAACTATGCAAAAAACATACGCTCTTTGGTGACCCTCTTTTTGTTATCAAGGCAAACCAAGCTTTAGTGTATTAAGATCACATTGTCTTATCAAATAACTTCCAAATCCTTGTGAGATGCTCCTTGGCTTGATTTTTGGGCTGCTTCATAAATGTGTGGTAATGTTTTTCGTAATCACACCTAGATGGGTTATTTTAATGGGGCATTCTGTAGGAAGTTTTTTTCTCTATACTAGATTAGTAGTTACAATAGTAGATGGGCAATTACTAGGGAAATTGAGGCCCTTGGCTGATATTTTAGCTTGTTATTTAAAGAGATGCACCTCAATAGTCGCTCAAGTTGAAATAACCTTGACAAATTCTTTCAATTGCTGAATCACTGAACGTTCGCATGCAAGTGGTGATCACTAACATGCAACAGGGAAAATTGACATGCAAAGCTCAAAATCAACATGCAATGATTGATACCACACATGCAACCACCGAACACTGACATGCAACCATTAGAATTGACATGCAACCCACCAAGCTAGCAAGATCACAACTCTGATACCACTGAAATAACCCTTTCTAAAACTGATCTGATTCCCCTGAGTTGCTGGTTATGATTTTTGGTTCTTGTTTGAATGTTTTGGAACAATTAATGATGACCCAATTGCATGCAAAGAAAATACAATAAAGATGGGCAAACTATGACTTTATTTCTTCATATGACAATCAAATATAATGAAAATCAGAATTGAACAGAGATCTGATCTGATTTATTATAGTACCAATAATGATCATAAACATTCAATTTATCATTCTATTTCATTACATGAGCATTCCCGAACGTTGAAGATGGATGAGGCTTCAATGGCTTGGATTTTTAAGATGAAATAAGGTCTCCAAAGGCTGAAAATGATGAACTCTGGTCGCAGATTTGATAACACCTTCAAACTCTAGTGAGATGACAAATATAATCAACAAATAACCTCCAATAATCTGTTGAATTTTAACTCTGGTCGCACAATTGTAATTCCAGGGTGGAATTACCACTTGGGTGTGAGGGTTTTTGTCCACCGATTCCAAATGAGGGTTTCCGTCCTCTATGGAAAATATGGGTAGCCTCAAGCTCTCCGATGAATTTCAGAACCCTGATTGATAATAATAATTTTTTTCTTCTATTTTCCCCTTTTATAAAAAGCTTTTTCCACTTGAAAACCTTAAAAATAATTCAAAATTACTTTTAAATTTCTATTTTCCAATTGACTCTCAAAAAGTAATTAATAATTACTTTTTATTTTATTTTTCACTTGGCCTTTTAATTAATACATGCTTTATGGCCCCATTCCCTCTTAGAACACTCCCTTTTAGCCTATGCGAATGAAAATAGGCTACGAGTTTTCTCTGTTTGCGTTAATTCGAGAAAGGGGACATTACAGTCCGTCCTTGATCCGTAAACTCTACACTTAAAATTTGAAGTGCAAATAGTTTATCTGGATATTTTAATAACTCCCTTTATTAATCATTCAAATTCTTGAAAATTTCATCTGAACTTGTAAAAATGATAGGAGTTAGTGGAAAACACGGTTTTACAAAAATGGATTGAAATTGTCTGTGACTTGTACTTTCATTCACCATTTAACCGTTTTTAATAACGTTGTGTTATAATTGTCGAAATTTGAATCACTTGCATGAGCTCATTTACTAATTAAAATCAAATCAGTGAACTGAAACAATAACATGCATCAAATGACAATTACCAAAAACACGAAAATGTGATAACGGAGTTCGGCTCAACAATTGACGCCTACGTCTCCGGGTTCACCAACGGAGTGGACTGTTTCCATTAAAGGCACTTAAAACCCTTGGAAACAATAAACAACTTTTCCGCAAGTTAATATCTCAATGCAAAAATTCACCTTCACCGTGACTGATTCAAGCCCGACACTTTCGAATTTCGCGAGTCTTCATAAACCCCTGCAAAGTCACTCCAAAAGTCCTAAAAATCTCCTCTAAGGTATGAAAAAAATACTCCTCCAATATGCAAATTGGCTAAACAGAGTACCAAGACTGTGTATTATGGCCCGAGAATGGATAAAAATCCATTAACATAAGCTTACCAAAGCTTTTACAAGGTCTCGGCGTATTAAAATAAAAAAACACAGTCAAAAATTGATCCCTTTCAAAAAGAACTTCGTTCCTTAAATAACATTTCGACCTCCGTAGCACATGCGGTCAAAGCTTATCTCTTTTGCGCAATATGTGCTGGGTTCAAGTCGTCAGCCTACTTGGGCGCTTAGCTTATCCTTTATTATACCACATGCATCATATTCGGGATAGAACTAGGCTTTAAAAAGTCTTCAACCGCCCACTTATCACGTGGCTTCGGCCACATAAGAGTCCTTTTTGCTCAGGCTCGGCTTAGTCTTTCCTTGAGGGCTCGCCACATGACCTGCCATAAGACCCCGTGTATTGTGCCTTAGACTCGAGCTCAGGGCTGCGGACTCGCCAAAGAGCTCGGCTCCCATGTGACTCGGTCAAAAAGCTCTATCCTGCTCCCTCAGACCGATCTCCCTCGGACTTGCCACCTTGCTCGGGCTTCGTGGCAATGAGTCATCGAGCTCTCTAAAGGACTCGCCATATGGCTCGATCAACGAACTTATCACATGAGCTTAGTCACTTAACTCCACTTGGCATAAAATGTGACATGGCAAGATGAGTCACTATAATGACGTGGCATAATCATCAAGGAGGCCAAGGCACCCCTCCAAACGAGTGTGTCAACCCTCGTTGAGGGCCCCCAGCGAGCCAATAACGGGGCCCTTTTTTTCGACGAACCGCTGTCAAAGACCGGAGTAAAACATCGAATCACTTTTTTCAAAACTTTTCAATATGCCAAGTGTCGACTTCCGATAGGTCCTCGTGCCAAACATCGAAACACATGCCACATGTCGCATTGCTTCAAGCAATCTCACGACATTTATCGACCATCTTCAAACGGTTATAACAGGAGCTCCCGAACTCGGATTTTCATTCCAAAAAATGCGCTGAAAAGCTCTCAAAGAGCTCTACAGTGTGCCACCACTGAAACTTTGAATTGGAACCATTATCAAAACCCAATTTCTGATCACACCTCCCTAATGGAAGGCTTTTGGTCTCCAAAAGTCCAATATCCCCTGAAACTGCACACTGGTATACTGCGTCCATGAAAACATAACCCAATCATAACAAGAGATATAAACAATTGCATTAAAATGATTCACAATCAACCTGCAAAAAATGCCTAATCCAAAAGGCATGAGTAAGTGAATTTGCAACTGCCAAATTGATTATAACATATCAAACTGCCTGCCCAAAATGTTACATTCTGTAAAGCGGTGAATTGCTAAAAATTGAAACAACTCTCAATGTAACTGCAAGACAAGTTTATAATGTCGACAACATATAATTAATGTTGTAGGCATGTTACAATGTATTGCCCTGAATGGGACTTACAATACTAAACAAAATGCAAACAACCAAAAGTGTATGTTGCCTATCATCTAAACATGCCCAAAGGGTCTTACAATGCATCTATACATCCATGTTCCAAAAATAGATACATTTTAAAAATAGCAGTTAAATATAATAAAGTGTTGTAAGGAAACAACTCACAACATCACTCTGCTATATCCTCAACTGTTTCAAATCAGTTAATGTCTTATCCATTATTAGACTACCCATACAGTATATTCTGGAGATCAAAAACTAAGAGTTATCAAAAAGTGAGAATTGAAAAACTTCATATGGTAAACCTGTCTTGAAGTGTTCTCACCAATTCTAATCTACATCTATCAAAGCTTGTTCATTCCCTTAGGTGAATTCATAACCATGTTTTGCAAAAAAATGAAGTGATAATCCACTTAACCAATTCTTTTTTCTTAGTGAAATTGATTGTCTCTGTGGATTCATTATCAATTGCATACTTTATCAAGTTGGGTTTTGCCATATGTACTTGAAAAAATTGTTGACTTAACCTCTTAAATGGATTTTCACTTGTAGGTTTTACCTTATCTTGGGTTGTATTGTCAACTACATTATGGATTGAATTAGCTTCATTAACCTTAGTGAGAGGTTTGTAAATCATTTTAGTCTTAACATTATTTGAATGTGAAGATGAATGAAGCTTAAAACATCTATCAATCCTATGTCCATTCACTTTACAATGAGTGCAAACATCCTTCTTAGGTGAGGGTCCCCTTTTGCCAATTCCCAACTTAACATGAGAATGGTCTTTCAAACATGCAATCTGCTTAAACAAAGCTTTTCGTTTCCAACAAGTCTTAACACTATGGTTATTCATTCCACAAAAAGTGCATGGAAATGATTGCATTATCTTCTGTACATTATATCCAAACTCCTTAAAAGTATCAATTGGATCAGAAGATTTAGTGTAAGAATCAGGGGGTGGAATCTCAATACTTTTTTTACCTTTACACCTTTGAATTAGTGACTTAGAACCTTCACTATTGGAAGCTCGTCTTCCTTTAGCCATGTAAGAAACTTCTCCATCATCCACTTGCACACTAGTATAACCCAAACTTGCACGAAGAGGTCTATGCTCAACCTGAATTGGGTTGGATATACTTTGGCTATCTCTACCAAGTCCTCCATTATAACCCATTTTAAACAACAATTTAGATCCTATGCCCTTAGTGTATCTTTCGAAATCACCAAAAAAAATACTACTAGAATCTGAATTTGAAATTGTAGAAGAAGATGAAGATTCTTGTGGGAAAAACTTACAGTGCACTCAGTCATAGTTTCTGCATTTGAAGTAGTAGGCTTTACCTTTTCACACTCACCACATTGCAATCTAATCAAGAGCTCATCCTTGGATTCGAGCTCCAATTTTAACTTTGCCACTTGCAATTCAAGTGCAAATTTTTGGCATCTCAAGATTGCATTTTCATCTTTGATGGCCTCAATCTGTGACAACTTGCCCATGGTTTCCTACAAACACATGATTTCACACTGCACACTGCAATAATAATCAATCTGCAAACCAATAATCCAACTATTCTAGAAGCAATTGTCAACACACAACTAGAAGCAAACCCTGCATTCTAACTGCTCTGATACCAACTTGATCCGTAAACTCTACACTTAAAATTTGAAGTGCAAATAGTTTATCTGGATATTTTAATAACTCCTTTTATTAATCATTCAAATTCTTGAAAATTTCAATTGAACTTGTAAAAATGATAGGAGTTAGCGGAAAACACGGTTTTACAAAAATGGATTGAAATTCTCTGTGACTTGTACTTTCATTCACCATTTAACCGTTTTTAATAACGTGTTATAATTGTCGAAATTTGAATCACTTGCATGAGCTCATTTACAAATTAAAATCAAATCAGCGAATTGAAACAATAACATGCATCAAATGATAATTACCAAAAACACAAAAACCTGATAACGGAGTTTCGGCTCAACAATTGATGCCTACGTCTCCGGGTTCACCAAAGGAGTGGACCGTTTCCATTAAAGGCACTTCAAACTCTTGGAAACAATAAACAATTTTCCCGCAAGCTGATATCTCAATGCAAAAATTCACCTTCACCGTGACTGATTCAAGCCTGACACCTTCGAATTCCGCGAGTCTTCATAAACACCTTCAAAATCGCTCCAAAAGTCTTAAAAATTTCCTCTAAGGTATGAAAAAAATACTCCTCCAATATGCAAAATTGGCTAAACAGAGTACTAAGACTGTGTATTATGGCTGAGAATGGATAAAAATCCATTAACATAAGCTTACCAAAGCTTTTACAAGGTCTCGGCCTAGTAAAATAAAAAAACATAGTAAAAAATTGATGCATTTCAAAAAGAAATTCGTTCTTTAAATAACACTTCGACCTCCGTAGCACATGCGGTCAAAGCTTATCTCTTTTGCGCAATAGGTGCTGGGTTCAAGTCGTCGGCTTACTTGTGTGCTTAACTTATCTTTTATTATCCCACATGCATCGGTTTCGAGATAGAACTAGGCTTTAAAAAGCCTTCAACCGCCCACTTATCACGTGGCTTCGGCCACATAAGAGTCCTTTTTGCTCGGGCTCGGCTTGGTCTTTCCTTTGAGGGCTTGCCACATGATCTGCCATAAGACCCCGTGTATTCTGCCTTAGACTCGAGCTTAGGCTGCGAACTTGCCAAAGAGCTCGGCTCCCATGTGACTCGGTCAAAAAGCTCTATCCTGCTCCCTTGAACTGATCTCCTCGAGCTCGCCACCTTGCTCGGTCTTCGTGGTGATGAGTCATCAAGCTCTCCAAAGGACTCGCCATATGGCTCAATCAACGAACTTATCACACGAGCTTAGTCACTTAACTCCACTTGGCATAAAATGTGACATGGCAAGATGAGTCACTATAGTGAAGTGGCATGTTGATGATGTGGCATAATCATAAAGGAGGCCAAGGCACCCCTCCAAACGAGTGTGCCGACCCTCGCTGAGGGCCCCCAACGAGCCAATAATGGAGCTCTTTTTTTCGACGAACCGCTGTCAAAGACTGGAGTAAAACATCGAATCACTTTTTTCAAAACTTTTCAATTTGCCAAGTGTTGACCTCTGATAGGTCCTCGTGCCAAATGTCGAAACAACATCGAAACACGTGCCACATGTTGCATTGCTTCAAGCAATCTTGCGACATTTATCGACCATCTTCAAACGACCATAACAAGAGCTCCTGAACTCGGATTTTCATTCCAAAAATGCGCCAAAAAGCTATCAAAGAGCTTTATAGTGTGCCACCACTAAAACTCTGAATTGGAACCATTATCAGAACCCAATTTCTGATCAGTCCTTCCCAAAATTGCTTGCCCACAAGCAATTGTAAATCGGGATGCTCCAGAATTTCAACACCCTCCCAAGTGGCATCCTCTGTTGGTAAATCCTTCCATCGTACCAGATATTTTGTAATAACTTTGTTCTTCAACACCTTTTTGACATTCAAGATAGCCTCAGGAATCAGGATGAATTTGTCTTCATCATCCAAAGGAGGCAATTCAAGGGATGGAATAACATGCTGTCCAAGTGCCTTCTTGAGGCATGACACATGGAAAACATTGTGAATCTTGCTATCCACTGGTAATTACAGCTCATAGGCAACTTCACCAATCCGTTTGGTGACTCTGTAAGGCCCATAGAAGTGTGGTTTGAGCTTCTCAGCGCCACTCTTCTTGATGGAGGATTGTCTATAGGGATGTAACTTCAAGAAAACCAAGTCACCCACCTCAAAAATCCTTTCTGTACGATGCTGATCCGCATAAAGCTTTTGCTGGTTTTGTGCAGGCTAGAGGTTCTTCTTAAGGATGACCAGTATATCTTGGCTTTGTGCAACCAGATCTCGTGCCCCTGTTACTCTACTATTAGTAATCAATAAATCCACCAATGAAAGAGCCTCATATCCATAAAGGGTTTTGAATGGAGACATACCAATAGACATATGGTATGTGGTGTTGTGGCAATGCTCCTCCAGGGGAAGCCATTTAACACAAGCTGTTTGCTGCCCTGCAACATAGTTCCTCAAATATCCTTCAAGCCATTTGTTTACAATCTCTGTTTGTCCATCAGTTTGAGGATGATAACTGGTGCTTGGTGTTAAGTTAGTCCCTGTTAGGTTGGACAATACCTGCCAAAATAAACTGAGGGATCGACTGTCCCTATCACTTACAATATTTTTAGGCAACCCATGCAACCTAAATACTTATTTGAAAAACAAATCAGGAACCCTTAGAGGCCTTGAATTCAATAGGAATAGCAAAGAAATGTGCAAATTTGGTAAGCCTGTCCACCACAACAAAAATACTATTTTTACTTTGTACTTTGGGAAATCCTGTAATGAAATCCATTGACATGCTTTCTCATTTCTAATTTGGAATGGGTAAAGGCTGCAATCAATTAGCTGGAAACACATGTTTTGCTTTATTTTGTTGGCATGCCAAACACTCCTTGATATACTGTAGCACTTCCCCTTTGAGACCTTCCCAAAAAAATCTGTCTCTTATCTGTTTATAAGTTTTGAAGTACTCTCGATGACCAGCCAAGGGTGTGTCATGAATTACCTTCAAAACTGGTCCTTTCATTTTAGATTCAGATACCAAAAAAAATTATCCTTGTAAAGGATGAGATCATCAACTACCTTGTAACTGTCATCGTGGATTTTGTCGTCAATAACATCATTAGCAAAACCATTTTTGGCATAGTCTGCTATAATAAGCTCTTTCCATTCACCAAAAATAAGAAACATAGAACATAAGAAAGGCTTTCTTGACAAAGCATCGACAACTATATTGTTTTTACTTTTAACATACTCAATGTCAAAGATATAAGCTTGGAGCTTATCCATTTTTGTTCCCTGTTATTCAAGTCGTTTTGGTTGAGGAAGAACCTCAAATTGTTGTGATCACTCTTGACCACAAATTTGCCACAAACTATCACAAATCTGCCACAAACTAAGTATTGTTGGAATTTGGTTAATGCATGCATGATTGCCAACATCTCTTTGTCATAGATGGAGAATCCACGTTCTGTATCTTTTAACTTCTGACTTTTAAATGCAATTGGATGCCCTTTTTGCATCAAAACAACCCCTATTCCCTCCCCTGAAGCATCACACTCTAAAACAAAAGGAATAGAGAAATCTGGGATAGCAAGTACGGGGCAAGAACTCATTACCTTTTTAAGCTTCTCAAACGTGTCAAGGGCTGTTTCAGACTATTTGAAGGCTCCCTTCTTGGTCAATTTGGTCAACGGGACAACATTTTGTGAGAATCCTTTCACAAACCTTCTGTAGTAATTGCATAGCCTCAAGAAGCCCCTCAATTGTGACAAAGTAGTGGGTGGTGGCCAGTCTAGAATTCCCTGAATCTTTTTTTGATCACCCTGTACTCCTTGGGCACTAATGATGTGTCCCAAATATAAAATTTCAGTCATTCCAAATTCACATTTGGATTCTTTTGCATAAAGTGACTGTTGTTCTAGAATTTTCAACACTGTTTCTAAGTGTTGCATGTGCTCTTTCCAAGTTCTACTGTATACCAGAATGTCATCAAAGAATACCAAAACAAATTTCCTTAATTGATCCCCGAAGACATGGTTCATGCATGATTGAAAAGTAACAGAAGCATTGGTTAAACCGAAAGGCATAACCAAAAATTCAAAATGCCCAAAATGGCATCAGAAAGCGGTCTTGTGAACATCTTCATCTCTTACCTTAATCTGGTGGTAACCAGATCTCAAGTCAATTTTGGAGAAGTAAACCGCTCCATGCAATTCATCTAATAGGTCATTGATCATGGGAATTGGATTACCTGTTTTTAAGTCTTTTTATTCAATGCTCGGTAATCTATACACATCCTCGTAGTTCCATGATTTTACCAAAACAACTAAAGAAGCAAAATGACTAGAACTTGGCCTGATATGGCCCATCTTCAGTAATTCTTTGATTGCCTTTTCAATCTCTTCTTTGAAAGCACGTGGGTGGCGGTAAGGTGTGATCATCACAGGGTTAGACCTTGTTTCCAACTCTATTATATGTTGAAATTCTCTATCAAGGGGCAGCCCTGTAGGTAAATCATTGATAACATTGTCATGGCTGTGTCCAAAATAGACTGTATATCAACATGGTAAGATCTTTTTTCCTCGGTAGTGGACGAATTACTTACAAAACAATGTGCTGCTCACTCTATGTTCCCCTTACGGAAAGCTCTCTCCATGCTTCTAGTTGAAACTGTACTAGGTGCTCCATTAGCCATACCATGAATAATGACCTTACCTTCTGCTTGGAATTTCAGCTCCAGTCTTATAATTTTGTGTGAATTCTCCAAGAGAATGAAGCCATTGCACACCTAAAACTAGATTTGTCTCACCTATGCTAACCACATAGAAATCATCCTGTATTTTATGATTACCAAGAGAAATATCCAAACCTTTCACCCCCTTGGTGCATGGTATAGAAAACCCATCCGCTACAGTTACATTGAATGCCTGAAAGTCTTTAGTGGGTAACTTATTCTGTTTTACAAAGCTTTCATCTATGAAGTTGTGGGTTGCCCCACTGTCAATTAACACTGTGACCGTGTGACCTTTTAGCACACCACGAACTCTGAATAGATGATATTTTGGTGCAGTTGAAAGTGTGGCAAGGGTGCAATTTTCAGTAGACTCCTCAACTGTAGTTTCCTCTTCTGATTCAACTTCAATGGAATTCATCTGTTCCTCTATTTCCATTTCATCATCGAAAATAACCTCAATGTAATGAATTTGGCCTTTTGGGAGGCACCTTATGCCCAAGATCCCACGGTTCCTTACATGTGAAGCACAACTTTCTCCTCAACTCATTTCTTGTTTCAATTTCCGTGATGTTTTTAGGAAATTCTTGTTGTGCGCCTTGCTGAAATACCCTCCTTTGTTGTCCAAAAGGAGAGGTTTTTGATTGTCCCATATTGTTTGGCCTTGGCTGCCCAGAAGGAACTGTTTTTGGTGGTCCATATGGCAATTGCTTGGGCTGCCCTATGGGCTGGAATTTTCCTTTAGAAGTTGAAAATTCAAGGTTTAAGGCTCTTTTGATTGCATCCTGCAATGATAAAGGTTCAAAGGCCTTCACTAAGCCCTTGAGAGGCTCAACCAACCCTTCAACAAATAGTACTACCAACCTTCTCTCTGTGACATCTGGGACCATGACTGTTAACCTCTGAAAATCAACAATGTCTACATTATCTTTCTATTTCAGCTGTGCTAGGTCTCTGAAATGCACCTCTGGATCTATTTTGTCAAAGCACTCAATACGCAGATGGCTGAATTCCTCAATAGTGATGATGGATGCATGCCCCTGGGTAACCATACCATGGTACCACCATTCATGTGCTACACCCTCAAGGTGGAGTGAAGCAAATTTGATGGCCTCATCCTTAAGCATATGATTTAAAGAGAAGTAGGCGTCTAATTTTTGTAGCCAAGCCCTAGCTATAGACTTGTTAGATCCATCAAAAATTGAAAGGAAAAATTTGCCCAACCTCTATTGAATATCTCTCCGTGGTTTTTTTTGTTGGAAACCTCTTCCACCCCTAGGATTTTTCTTTTTCAAGTCACATAAATTCCTGAAAGAAAGGGATTGTTGTACCTCAAACGGAAGCTCATCATATCTTGCATACAAAGAGAGATAATCATTACTTATAGGCCGCTGCACTTGCTCCATCTCATTAAGAATTTTTTCATCCCTCTGTAAGAAAGTAGCACGAAAAGTTTTTGGAAGAGGAACCCTTGGTGCCTTAGTGTAATTAGATGTGCTTTCTTCTTGTTTTTCTTTTCCTTTGCCCATACCTATCTGTTGGATAGCTTGAGCTATCCCTGCGATGGATTGCTTCAGAGCCATCTCAATAGCTCCAACGGTCTTTTCCATGTCCGTTTGACTCCGTCTGATTATTTTTCGTATACAGCTCATCACATCTGTAGGAGCTAGTCTCTCACCTTTATCACTCATAATGTCTCCTTCGATCTTTGGTGATTGAACTTTTTTTTTCTCTGTGGTTATATCTCAGTTCTTTTTCACTAATACCACTGGCACTCATGTAATATCACATCAATGTCAATTTTCCCACAGGTTGGCAAGAATTCCACTCTGATACCATTGAAATAACCCTAACAAATTTTTTTAACTGCTGAATCACTGAATGCTCACATGCAAGTGCTGATCACTAAAATGCAACAGGGAAAACTAACATGCAAAGCTTAAAATCAACATGCAATGATTGATACCACACATGCAACCATTGAACACTGACATGCAACCATTAGAACTGACATGCAACCCACCAAGCTAGCAAGATCACAACTCTGATACTACTGAGATAACTGTTTCTAAAACTGATCTGATTCCCCTGAGTTGTTGGTTATGATTTTTGGTTCTTGTTTGAATGTTTTGGAACAATTAATGATGACCCAATTGCATGCAAAAAAAATACAATAAAGATAGGCAAACTATGACTTCATTTCTTCATATGACGATCAAATATAATGAAAATCAAAATTGAACAGAGATCTGATTTGATCTATTACAATACCTATAATGATCATAAACATTCAATTTATCATTCTATTTCATTACATAAGCATACCCGAATGCTGAAGATGGATGAGGCTTCAATGGCTTGGATTTGTAAGAAGAAATAAGGTCTCCAAAGGCTGAAAATGATGAACTTTGGTCGCAGATCTAATTACACCTTCAGACCCTAGTGAGATAACAAATATAATCAGCAAATAACCTCCAATAATCTGTTGAATTTCAAATTTGGTCGCACAATTGTAATTTCAGGTGGAATTACCACTTGGGTGTGAGGGTTTTCGTCCTCCACCAGAATCAAACAAGGGTTTCCGTCCTCTGTGGAAAATATGGGTAGCCTCAAGCTCTCCGATGAATTTCAGAATTCTGATTGATAATAATAATTTCTTTCTTCTATTTTCCCTTTTTATAAAGAACTTTTCCCACTTGAAAACCCTAAAAGTAATTTAAAATTACTTTTTAATTTCTATTTTCTAATTGACCCTCAAAAAGTAATTAATAATTACTTTTTATTTTATTTTTCACCTGGCCTTTTAATTAATACATGCTTTATGGCCCCATTCCCTCTTATAACACTCCCCTTTAGCCTACGGGAATGAAAATTCCATTTGCGTTAACTCGAGAAAGGGGACATTACACAAGTCCCCAGCTTTCTACAAATATAGATTTCTCTCAATTTACACGTCTACCCATTCCTATGAATCGCACCTTTAGCACTGGTTTCTTGAAACGGAGACATTATTTTTCTGTCCATTTGCCCTACATTTGCTTCAACATGCCATTGGGATGAAACTGTGTCTTCATATATAAATTTTGATCACAAATGACTTTTCCCCTTTTTCTACGAGGCATGTGACTGTTGTGCCTTTAGCACTGGTTTCATGAATCTAAGACACTCTATTTGTACATTCACTTATACATGCCATTAGGATGAAATAGTGTCTTCATATATAAGTTTTGGTCACCATTGACATTTTCCCCCTTTTCTATGGGGCATGCGACTGTTGTGCATTTAACCCTGGTTTCATAAATGTAAGACACTATATTTGTGTGGCTATATGCTCTACTTTTGCTCCTATCTGCCACTAAGATCTAGAGTAGTAGTTTCAATGATATTATACACTCTACATGTTTCCTCCAACTCAATGAGCTATTTGCTGTTTGCTTATCGGATGACTTTCCTGTTTGCTTATCTGACATTTATATTATGCGAATGATTAAATCATTCTATAGGTTGGTGAAACTTGGGCAAACAACTTTTATGATTATTTCAATATTATTTTCCTTTAATATGGCATTTTATGCTATCTTCTGAATGATGTTTAATTTTCATTGTTTTTCATGAAACCCTGTACACCTCAATTGCTATCCTCATATTTTCCTTATATTGATACTGGATGTAATATGTAAATTCTGTTGCTTTCATTGACATTGTCACCACGTTACCCCTACAATACGACTCATTCTTCTAGCTGCAGGCTTGACCTTGTAAGTTTGTGGTAGTGGTTCTCCTTCTACGTTATTTGTTTTTTTCACTTCAGAAAAGTCTTTGCCTGTATTGCATCGCTTTGTTTTGGCATCTTTAAATCTTTGCACTTAATATCCAGACATTGATTCTTGTCCTTGTTACTGGAATTCATTTCAACGTTTGAAGCATTCCATTTAATTTTGAATCTTTTTACTTGATTCCATACAAAGTTGTCTTTATTTTGACTGTGTTAGTGTCTCAACTTTTTGAAATCTCACTAGTATAAATGTTGACCGTGTGTCTGGACAGGAGAATGGTGTATTGGATCAAACCATTTTCTGTCAGCACCTAGGATTAACTTTTATATTTTTCATGTTTCTTTATGCATTGATTGCTATTTACCAGGGGGTATCAAATGGGCCCAGTTTTCACCATATATAACCCACAGCAATTTTAATCATTCTCGTATGCCTTGAACACTCGTCAATGTCTCCTTTTTGTCTTAGCTGGATATTTATTTTCCTGATCAATGAGAACACAGTATTTGGATCACATTCAATATTTGGAAACTCATGACACAACTCTTTCTGATTTGGCAGAGATTACTTCGAGCAGCTGGTTTATTTGCTGGCTCCATCTTCTTAATGCGAAATTTTGGCGATTTGATGGCAATTTAGAATATAATGAGCAATGCGGGTGTTTGTTGGACTTACAAGTGTGTTTCACCAGCCCTTGCATCCTTATGCTTGATACATGCATATATATGATCATATTTTTTTCACCATACCTAAGGAGGAGCTGAATGAGAAACTCCATGATTTTTTCTAATTATAATGTTGAATGTTGGCTGTAGAAGCCCACCTAGAATAATACTTTATAAACTCAAAAATAATTGCTCAATCTTAAGCCATTTTTTATTTGGATATAACACGGGGAATTTTTTATTATTAAGCTAGGAGGCAGTATGTAATTTTGCTTATCCAATTTTATTTAGAAATAGAGATGCACTCTTAGGAACGACCAACTCATGTTTTGAAAATGTTTTGCTGTAGTGTTTAATTTTGAATGGTATGAATACGATGATTACTACATTGAATGGGTGTGTGCTAATGGCATTACCTAGGGAATGTGTCATTGGATGTTCATGCGACCTGCATGCAGCCTTGTTTGTTGGAGATTGTACTTTGTTTATCCAATTTCATGCAGAAATAGAGATTGCACTTGCAGGAATGACTATATCATGTTTGAAAATGTTGTGGTAGTGTTTGATTTTGAATGGTTTGAATATGATATTTACTATATTGAATGGGTGTGTGCGGAAATGGCATTACCTAGGGAATGTGTCATTGGATGTCCGCTGTTACCTGCAAGCATCATTGTTTGTTGGAGTACACCACACCCATCAAGTAAGATATATTCAATTTTAACAGTTTATCATGTTCGTTGGGATTTTGGTCCCTTGGGGCTCAGCCATGAAAACCCCTAATTACTTACAGAAATTTTCAATGTAGAAAAATGTTCTGTAGGAGGACGTTGGAGCAAATGATGGGGATGGGTGTCATTATATGGTTTGGGACCTTAAATTATCAAGAAAAAGGGAATGCAAAATGAAAGGCGACTGTGTAGTGATTTTAATATGGAACTAGAGAAATAAGACCTTTTTCAATTTATTATTGTTTAAGAAACATATGAACTTTAGTCTCATGTATCTTTAGGTGCCTAGACTAATATTAAATTTTTCAATTATTGTGTTAATTTATCCCTATATATCCGGAAAATTTATTTATTCAATTGTATACATCCCTAGCTGTACAATCTCTTAACATGGGACATCATATGAAATATTTGTCAAATTTTGAAGTGTGGGCACAATTGTTGATATTTACATCGGTGTTAAATTTGATGTTCTAATTGAATACTTAGAAGGGAGGGATTTGAACATGTCCATGTTGTATGCCAATCGTGTTATAAGTGATAATTATATAGTTCTGTTTGTTTTTTCTCTCTATAGAAAATATTTGAAAACATTAAATATATTGATTGCATGCTGATATAAATAAAACATGCAAATATCTAAATATATTGAATTGCATGTTGATATAAATAAAACATGCAATCCTAGCCATTTTGAGTGTGAAGAAATAAATATAAATTGTTTATTTCATGATCCATCATATCCTTAATTTAGAGGTATCTCTACATTATGATGTAAATAAAATTTAAAATTTATTATGACAGTGGATCCCCAACTTGGGTATGGACAAGCTATTTGGGGTATGGACAAGCTATTTGTGCTAGGTAGATGGTTGACTAGTTGAGTAATTCCTTGATGGACTTTGTTCATCCTATGAGACGTTCGTTTGTTTGGGATCTCATGAGTTTACAACTCGATTCTTTTCTCAATTTCTTGATGAATTATGTATATTTAGGGCTTAATTACTTTACTTAATGCTTTGTTATTTTGTAGATGTTAGGTTGTTTTGGGCAACAATTTTTAAGACCCTTTTGTCTCAATAATTCTGTTGTGGATATTGGCCTTGGCTGGGGTTTAACCTTGTAACCTCCCACAACCTACTACTGTACCCTTACTGTGGTATGTTGGCGTTGGCTGGGGTTCAATTTTATAAATCTCTATCACAATCTACCATTGTATAAGTACCCCAACTGCACGAGATATCTTTGCTATATTAGTATTGTGTGTCATTTGATTACACACCACACATTTCTAATATTGTGCTCTACTCAATATGGGTGCACATGGCACCACTTACACACCTATCCTATGAATCGAGGATTCTCTGTAAGACTCCATGTGTCGTAGGTCTAATTACTACCCATTGATTATAGGTTGTCATTATTTGGCTTGTCTCGTCAAAAATGAAGCTTTGGTTTTTCAACATTTGAAAATGTATCGATAGTGGCAAGTTTTTGGAGATAGAAGGTCTAATTACTACCCATTGATTATAGGTTGTCATTATTTGGCTTGTCTCGTCAAAAATGAAGCTTTGGTTTTTCAATATTTGAAAATGTATGGATAGTGGCAAGTTTTTGTTCAGTGTTGCATTTCACGTTTTTGTTCATTCTTGCATTGCAAGTTATTTTTGGAAAATTGGACCACTTTCTATTGCTTAGTGTACACATCCCAAGCTATACAATTTCACACAATTTAACATATGATTAATGTTTGGTTTTTTTTGGTCAATTATTATTTTGGGCTCAATTGTTCATATTTACAATGTCTCTCAAATTTGATGATCTCAATTAATACTTAAAAGTAGGGGAGTTGAACATGTCCATGTTGTATGCCAATCATGCAATCAACCAATGGCAATTATATATATCCATATTTGTTCTTTACACTCTTTTGTAAAATTAAAATATCTATATATATATATATTGAATTGTATGTTGATATAAACCAAACATAAGTGTATATTCTCTTATACAAACTTCGTTCTTCATAGCCATTTTGGGTGTGAATTAAGAAATATAAGTTGTTTAATTTGTGTACCATTATATCTTATTTTTATAGAACCATCTTTACGTTAAAGTATAATTAAAATTTTAAATTTATTATATAACATTGGATCCTAAACTTGGGTATGGACAAGTTACTTTTGCTTGGTAGATGGTTGATCAATTGAATAATTCCTTAGATTTAGTTCATTGTTACCTTCAAGACCTTTGTTTGCCTGGGATCTCATTGTCAACTCAACTCTTGCATGCTTGATAGTTAATCAACTTTGCTCAATTAAGGAATAAAGGCTTATGTTCAAAATGTTGGAATATAGAGTGATGAGAAGACAGTGTTGCAAGGTGATGAACTATCAAACTTAGATCAAAGGCACCTTTAGGATGGATTAAACTTAGATAAGGTCATTTTCTCATATGGATCACTACCTATAGTAGGGTTTGAATGGTGTAGCATGTTAGAAGAGGAGTTTGAAAAAGTCAAAGATGGCCCACCACCTTGTTTTCAACGCCAAAGAGTTCATGCAAGGAGCACGCAAGGCACTAGACATAGAGAGAAGTCTTAAGGGCTATTTTTTGCAAGCTATAATTGAATTTGTATCTGAGTTAATGATGAAATGACTCCTCTCCTCTATGCCACATTGGCTTCATTTTTTCTCATTTTTCTATATATTCAAGCGTTTAGGCCTATTTTCAGGATCCCTCTTTTGGGTATGATAAAACTTTGCCAAGATTGAGCTTTGTAACCTCTTGATTCAATAAAATGGACTGTTGCAACATCTTTATGATTGAAGTGTAGTGTGTATACGCTTGTTTAGATGTGAAAAAGTGGATGAATCTTTTCTTAACATGTCTTTGCCACCCCTATCTGTTAATGAATTGTCTTTTTTAGGTTATATGAAGTGTTAAAGGTTGACGATTAGTTTTTCAGTGTAAAAAGGTTGAATAATGTCTCAAAACAGAGCTTTCTCCCTTTACCTCCAAAGCTATAATCATACATCAAGGCCTCCATGTGAAACACTTGCAAAATAAGCCTTACAAATAGTCTGAGTCCAACTTTGGTTCATTAGTGTTGTATGAGTTCAAATTGAGTGGATGAACTAGCAGTGCATGTGTATCACCATCAATAGAATAAGATTTCCCTTTCAGTTTCTTTCTAACTCTTTTCATCTCAAATCAAGTAGGTTTTAATAACTAATTCAAAATTGATATATTCAGAGGAGCTAGCCTCACAATCTAGAGGTTTGGTCTAGACACAGATATCCCACAACATTGGATCATTCCAATGTTAGTTTCGGTTTGAAGCAAATCTGAGCAGTTTACATCAGCAATATGTAATTTGGGTTGCTAATTGTTTTGGTATATTGGGTGGAACATAGATCCAGTCATTGGAGTACTCATTTGTAGCATCTTGATCTCCACAATCAATTTCAAGCACTCATTTGGTTATCTTTTTTGAGGTAAAGGTTAACTCTTGTTCATAAATTCTTTGATTTTCATGTGTTTTTAAGGCTATGGCAACGTATGGAGTAGACTTTGGTCATTTATCTCATTATCAACAACCCTATGATCCATCCTAGTTTCAATTTGATTCCTATCCATCTCATCGTCACCCCTATTAAACCTACCATGATGCATATCAACCATATGATGAGCCTCATCAACCATATCGTGGCTCATATCAACCCTATGATAACGCACATGAACCTTGTTATCCTCTATATGAGCCATATCAATTTCAAGATCAACCACCCTTCCAAAACACAATTTTTATGAGTTGGAGGAGATGAAAATGTTATACCAAATGATTGTTAGAAGAAATATTAACCTTGAAATAAGAGCAATCAGGGAAACAATTTCAAAAGTCACTCCCTTTTGTTGTCCCATGTCATTATCCATGGATTGCAACTCCATCTCAGTAAGAAGTTCTTCCTTTCATGCTCCAAGATCCAGTATCTTCAACACAAGAGGCCCCTGAACCTAAGTTTCCAATTAGGAAGCAATTGGAGTAGTCAAACATAAGCCCAAGTGTTGAAGTCAAGGACAATCCTAGAGTTATTCAGTGTCCACTCCTCCCTCCTCAAGAACCCAAGGCCTTTCCTTCATGGAAGTTTATGCAAGGACAAATGCAGCAGAAAGAGGAGGTGAAGGTGATCAAAGTTGAACAGCGTCATAAGTAGAATCAAGCATCCATGGTAGCACCATTGGATTTATCACATCTTGAGTATTTTTAGGGTTTTACCATGCCACTCCTTGAGAAAGAGCCTCTCCTTTGTGAGGTAAATGGAGAAAATTCAGTTGAGATGAATATGAGTCTTGAGTGAACATGAAGAGAACATCATCATTGGGACACTCCTTGTCCAGGAAGACCATGATTCAATCTCTCAGAATGCAAAAGAAGATAAATTCAAAGAGGTTGCTGATATAAAGGATGAGCAACAAATACAAGGTAAGACACAAGAGAAAGAGATGTCAATTGAGCAAGAAGAAGATGGTTTTCATGAACTCTTTGGTCATTATGGTAGATGCCATTCATCATAACAGTCCACAAGAGCTTGTAATAGTATTAGAAGAAAAGTACCAACCAACCAATGAAGATGAAGAACAAGTTAACTTTGAGAGCATTCCAAGTTATCAAGTTGATGTGGAAGATGAAACATCTTCAATTGACCAATATGAGATAACAAAGGATGATTTGTAGCCTCATGATCATGATTAAGAAAATCCAATCACACTGGATTTGTTTGATGTCATCAATTCAGGGTACTTTTTACTTGAAGATGATTTACTTTAGGTTGAGAGAGGTAGTTGCATCAAGCAAGAAGTAGTCAACAAGGTTGTCTTTTCAAGAGATGACTTGTTTGAGTCTCTTAAGCAAGGTTATCAACTCCTTACTCCATCTTCAATTATATCTCTACTTTTGGAAGTTGAATATGAACTCAAATGGCCTCAAGAAGTCATGAAATCAGATGTTGTAGTCATAATAAAAGAGCCACTTCAAGTTGTCCAACATGACCATAATCAACAACTCATGACTGAGAAAGAATTAACATTGTTCTTGCAAAGTACATGGATATGGGAGGAGTATGATTGGGTTTTGGACTCACATCTACAATTTATGCACTTAAAATTGGAACTAGAAGAACCAATTGCTTCCCCAAAAGACTATGAATGTGTAAATGCTCTTCACTGTGAGAAAGAGCTATCAAGATGTGGTAATCATGCATTATGGTGCCATGTTGGACAATCCAGTTTTCCATTTGACCTTGAGGAAAGCTTTTGATTTTAGGTTAGTTATTTTAGTTTGTTTCAATAAGTGAATAGCATAAACAGGTCTGCTCCCTTGTTGGCTTGTTTTCTTTTCTTGTTTCCTTACGTTAGTTGTGTTTTCTTCTTAGTGTAGTTGTTCCTTGTGTTGTTTATATTGTGTCTCGCTGTTGTTGTAGTCAAAAAGAGGTGTCACAAAGTCTGTTTGGCAGTCAAGAGAGTCATCAAACAATGTTGTCATGTTTCAGATTGTCATTGTTATGAAAAATCGATAGGTTCTCTTGACCAATACGCTGTTCAACCCTTGTGAGTCATCAAAAATGTTGGCAATTTGGCTTGTCAAGGCCAAATTCCACCTTTTATATCTTGAAATTTTTCATGATACTATTATAATCCTTTCAGTGATAAATCTCCTTGTAAAACTATGTATTTTTGCTTAAAAGAACAAGTTTTGGTCTTTAAATGTTAAATTTGGTGTCAAAAGGCCTAAAAATTATTCATAATACCTTTGAATACATTCATATTTATGTCATTACCTTAGTCATAAAGTTTCATACTTTCAAAATAACTCTTAATGCAAGTCAAAAGTGTTGAAAAGGCCTCCAAGATCTCCCACATGCCAATTTTAGCCCCATCAAGATGTAAAAATACTTTTCACTTCAAACCTCATCGACTCATACTTGTCATGATCATGCCCAAAATTGGTGCTTCAAGACTTGAAGTTTGGAGAATATGCAAAGAAAGAGCCATTTTCATGTAAGAGTTCGGATTATACAAACTTTTCCGTACAATAGAGGTCATGAATTTGAAGATGAAGACATTACAGGGGTTTTAGAAGAAATTGAAGGCAAAAGGATTCAATACAGGGCAAAAACCAATTCCCTCCATTCACTTTACTTCTTTGCACATAGTGAGAGCCCTTCAAGTTTGTAGGTGGTATGACCATGAGAGAGAAAATTAAGGTTTGAAATTTTGGGTAGAGAAAGAGGTTTCAGAGAGATTCTAGCTATGGCAAATGGTTCTCAATTTGGTCCTCTCTCCTTCATGAACCATACTTTTGAAGTCAAAGCACTCACTATGTCTTCATCCAAGCAAACAATTGGTTTTCTGAGTTTTCTCTTCATTTGGGCACCATGGCATACAAATTCAAGATTATGGAGTTTTTTTGGAGCATGATCCACCTTTCCATGGCATTCTTTAGTTCCTTTCCACACATGTGAGGGTCATATGGATCTTAAGAAGGCATACAATGTAAATCTGTGGTTTGCAAGCATGTAAAGACAGTTTGTATGGTCCATGAGAGAGTTGGAATAACTAGTTTCATTGGATTCTTGTTTGAAGGGATTTCATTCATGTAATATGTGCCTCATTCAAGATTCTCAAAAGTTTCTTCAAAGATTCATATCAAAGAAGCCATTAATGGATCTCAACATCTTCATGGAGTCATTGTTTAACATATGTTAAGGAAAGTTAGCATATGTTAAGGTTTTAGCAAACTCCTAAGTTTCCATTTTAGCACCATATACCTCCTTCAAAGGTCCCCAAATTGATATATATCTTGTAGAGGGTATGCCTATGCCTACATAAGACCTTCAATGTGGTCTTGACATACACTTTTCATGCTCTTAATCATCTCCATTTTGTTATATCTATCTACACTATCTTGTCACTGTCATTCCTCATTGTTGTAAAGCCTATCTTTCCATTCCATTCTCAGTTTCATAGTTTCCCATCTTCCATTCACATCATACCACTTTCCACTCATCTCCATCTCATGGATTCATTGCCAAGAAGAATTAAGAACAGTGGGAAGCATCATGGTCATACAAATCTTGTATGAAATCCTAATATACTGCTGAACAGAGCATAAAAGGCCATTTGCAACCAAGGCTAATGAACATCTATAGTTTGGTTAAGGTCAATTTTAAAGGCTCTATGTCACATTGGCTTCATCTCTTCTCATTTTTCTATATATTCAGGGTTTTAGGCCTATTTTCAAGATCCCTCTCTTGGGCACGATAAAACTTTGCCAAGATTGAGCTTTGTAACGTCTTGAATCAATAAAATGGACTGTTGCAACATCTTTATGATTGACTTATAGTGTGTATATGGTTATTTAGATGTGAAAAGTGGATGAATCTTCCTTTAGCATGTCCATGCCACCCCTATCTATTGATGAATTGTCTTTTTCAGGTTATATGAAATGTCAAAAGTTGATGATTAGTTTTGCAGTGTAAAAAGGTTGAATAGTGTCTCAAAGCAGACCTCTCTCCCTTTACCTCCAAGCTATAATCATACATCAAGACCTCCATGTGAAACATTGCTGCAAAATAAGCCTTAGAGATTGTCTTTGAGTCCATTTATGTCTCGTTAGTATTGTATGAGTTCAAATTTAGTGGATGAACCAACAATACATGTATATCACCATCAGTAGAATAGGATTTCCCTTTCAATTTCTTTTTAACTCTTTTCATCCCAAATCAAGTAGGTTTTAGTAACTAATTCAAAATTGATATATTCAGAGGAGCTATCCTCACAATCTAGAGGTTTGGTCTAGACACAGGTATCCCACAACCTTAGACCATTCCAATGTTAGTCCAGGTTTGAAGCAGATTTGAACAGTCTACTTCAGCAGGGTGTAACTTGGGTTGCCAACACCACCCTTCTCTTTGCATGTTGACTAGGACAAGGAAAACTCTTCCAATCTTCCATGATGACCATGAAATGTGTCTACTCACCTTTATGCATTAGTTATAGGGGTATTAGGACCTTGCATTGACCTCCTTAGCAACCCCTCTATGCCATTAGTCCTCCTCTTGTTTGACAAGTAGGTATACTAGGCCACTAGGTCTAGTGGCTTAGTGTTAGCTACTTGGTGGCCATGAAAACTGAAATCGGAACCTTTAAGAAAAGTGAATGAGTATGTCTTAGACCTGAACAAATGTTTCACATCACGACATAGGGCTTTACCATAGTGCAAACCTACAATTCAACTTGACTGAGGTGATTAGGCCATTTCCCAGTAGCACTTGTAGACTGGCCATTTGGTGCAGACTTGCAGAAGCATTTCCAGGTAGAGTTGTGAGTGGTTGGTGATTTGGAGAGGTGAAATAAGCCTCAAACTACCCTATTTTATGATTTGAAACTCTTCAAACAACTATGCAACTTGTTTTCTGCCCAAAACCTTGTAAAAGTATGGTTTATGACAAGTTCGTATAACTTAATACCATGAATGTGACCTCCTATGAGTGTACTATGAGATTAAGGTGGTTTCCAAGCCAATTTAGTGTGTGTAATTACAAATATCTTAAGTTTTCTCTCATCAGGTCTCTAAGACAGTTTTAGGCATGTTTAGCGTGATCTGACCTCATAACGGTTGCCCATAGTCTTGAGGGCTTGAACTGCAAAACAATTGCCAAGAACATGGAGTATACAACCCGCCTCAACCTTCCCTAGCTTCTGAGGATCCAATGCATCTACTCTATATAGTTATGGCGTGAAGAAAGTTGCTCTTAGGTTGAAAACTTGCAATTTGAGGGGGTCAATGGAGAGAAAAAGATTGCAAAAGGGTAAAACATGTTTGGTTTGGCATCCGATGCTTCCTAGGGATTTGTGACAACCTATTAAGCATGTTTACATAGATCATTCCCCACTCCAAGTGTCTGCAGACCTCTCATTCCTCTGCCTAGGGTTTGTGAGACATTCGACCAGTTTGACCCTAGGCTTATGCAAATGTCTTTTCTTCCAGTTTTACGAGTTTAGAATCTATTTACCCACCTTATGACATTGATATCTCCTCCCTCTTGATATTTCCAATCTTCAGACACCCCCAACATGCATTTAAATTCCATTTTTATCCACAGGCCTGTACATGCCAGTTCCATTTTTAGCCACAACCCTGTACATCCCAGTTTTAGGTCTAATAGGCCTAATTAGGCCATTGGGCTCTTCTCAATCCCAAAGGGATTAAACTTTTACTTTAGACTAAGGGTTATAATAAACGAGTTAAAAGACTGTCTTCACCTTTAAATTTCACTTTCGTACACATTCTCTCATACTCCCATTCTTCTACTTATGATTTTCCCTATAATTCCCTGTTGAGGCCTAATAGGCCTAATTAGGCCATTCGGCTCTTGTTGCCTTCGAAGGTTAAACTGATTCAATTGAGTCATAGTGAGCATCTAGTAAACCAGTGAGATACTCTATTTTCAAACTTGCATTCCACTTTTGTGTAGGTTTTCAACACTCTCCCCTTCACTCTGCCTACTTGCATGTGTGCTTGACTATGTTAGGCCTAACAAGCCTTACTAGCCTGTTAAGGCTCTTTGGCGACTTAAGGGATTAGATCATCAGATGAAGGTATTGGAGCTTTTAGGAAATGGGATAGAGACCCTATTTTCACCTCTACACTTCACTCCTATGCAAGATTCTTTATACCCTTGCTTTCACATGTGACCCTCCTTGTAGGTGGTGACTAGGTCTACCTGAGCTGTAGGTACAGACGAACCCATTAGTGATACCTTGAATGACTAATTGATGAAAACATAATGCGAGGAGGTTATCTTACTAACATAGGCCGTTTTAAAATCTCTTATCAGATCACACTTCACACTTAGTCACCTTATTTTTCATGATGGCGTGTAGGTGTCTTGTATCCCCTGATTGTGTATGATAAGTGAGTTTCCTTTTGTGGATTATTTTTGATGTTAATGGAGTCCATATGATAAATTTGATCTATTAGGTAGTGCTTCCTATACAAAATCTTCTCTAAGTCTCTTAGTTCATCAAGAATGGCCTCAATAAACTACCCAATCCTCACCTTGCTTACATTCCACTAAATGCTTTAAGCCTATTGCTATGATGATCAGACTTGAAAAGTAACCTATACTTTTCATCTTCCTTTCTCTAAGTGGGGTGAAGCCTTGAAGAAATTTTCTTGTTTTAACTCATCTTGTCTCTTTAGACTCCCAATCTGCCCACTTAAAACTGTCTTGAGCCTCTTTTGCCTTCCATAACCCCTTAATACTCTCAACCTCATCACAGGGTCTACATATCCTGTTTATCCCTCCACATAGACAATCTCATGACATGGTTATGGCATAACTCCCTTGAGGTATTATATGCACTTTACAAGGAACATATTGATCCTCCTAACAATCTTCATCTCTCTAATGAAACTCAGATGACGCTGGAGCTATAAGTAACATGGGTCCTCTTAGAAGGTGTGAGGACTCATTATTGCAGTTAGTTTACATAGCTCTTTGGTTAGACTTGACACCTAGTTGATCTTTGAATACATGCTTGCAAGTACTGGAGGATGATTGAAGGATTTTAGACCCTGCACAATTCAACTCGGTCCATACAATCTTCGTGGAGTGCAAAGTATACCACCCTTTGAGATTCACAGGGGATTACTATGGTTATATGTTATTAATGGCATGTGGTTTGGATTGAATCTAGGATTTCAAGATGTCATATTGCCCCTACAAATAGCTTTTGGTACCAATGGAGATTTAGAAAACTTGCAGACCTATGTTGTTCACCAGTCCTCTTGAGTCGACCTATAAGGGAGACATCATGCCCATCTGTACTAGATGGTGTTTTTTCAACTTCCTTGGGACAATATTCATCGCTGATACGCTGTGTCATAATCCCTTCAAAAGGTCTAAGCAATGGTAACACCTCCATGAGACTTGAATAGGGTCACTTTGCTATGGTCTCTTCAAACCATTTGATTGTATGTGGAAGACTGTAGGTTAACAACCATTCCTTGGGTATTAGGCCCATGCCATGACTGAAGATCCATTATTAAATAAGTTCAATGGGTTTTTAAGTGTTTTGAGCCTCCACCAAGACCTTGTAACTGTTGGAGACTCTGAAGTCTCAGGAAACCTGTTGTTGCTAACCTATAGACTGCCTAAACTAAAGATTCCCTGCCTCTTGGTGGCTCACAGATGTGAAGTGGCTCATGAAAATGATGTAGAATGTTGTGCATACTCTTGATATAGCCCTGGGAGACATAGAGGACGTTGTACACATGCTTGAACAAGATCTTTTTTTGACACACCTATACTGACCAACTGTAAACCTCTATTTTATGCCATGAAGATCGATTGATCTGCCTAAAAACTGATTGAAATGAAATGTAGGTGCCTCTGAAGCTTGGAAATGTTTGTACGGACTTGCAATGATGTTTTCATCTCCTTTTCTTGTCGTACACTTGTCCTTTTCTCAAAAAACCTTCTTTAGTTGTTATAAAGTGGACAATAAAACATTGCAAGGAGGCGTTAATGTTATAAATGAATGTTACCATCTCTTTTGACCATTGTACACTAAGGAAGGAGTAACATGACCTTGACACCACTTGAAATGTTTCAACAAAACCTCTTAGACCACTTAAACCCCTTTGACCAACTTGACTATGCAATAAAGTGATCGTAAGGTGGTAAGGTCAAGAATAACATTTACCTTAATATCATCAAAACAACCTTAATCAATGCTAAAAGGGGCTTGAAGAGACCGTTTTGAGGATTTTACAAGGCGTTTGATGACCATACACAAGCTTAGAGGATATGACAACTAAAGTTTTGAATTGCAAGGGTTGAAATTTGCCCTGGGCAAAAGTAATAAATGGTAATATAAAAATGTCTTAATCTCATATTAAAAATGTGATACAATAGGGTCTACTTAGATTAGTTAGTACTAAACATTTGACATACTATTAGACCCAAAATCTGTTACAACAATACCAAACGACATGTTAAGCTATATAATTTATTTAATTATCCATCTGGAAATTTCCAAAGTATATGTTTTCACATTCTATAATACAACCACATACTATAAGTAATAAATAACTATAGTTCATATACTTCCCCATGAACTTGATGCAAGCATTTATAACAATAGATGCCTACATGGAAATCTACAGTTTGAATACTTCAACATGAACCTCATACATATATAAAATAGGAAGACACAAGTTTGAATACCATGAAATTCACATAAAAGTTTTGAAACAAAATACATAAAGACAAACTTAGATTACAATACGAAAACTCCCAATTGCTCTTCCTATATGCACATCAATATGGTGCTGCAATTGAGAACAAATTACCACCACCAGTTCCATATGGGTATGATGGGTTCAATAAAATAAATAATAACACACACACACACATGCACATAGACGTGCACACATGCATGCGCACGCACACACACACAAAAAACCCATCCAATATCCACCATGTCTAAACAATCAACAAAACTCAAAAATAGAAAGGTTTAAGACAAGCTTAGATAATAATACAAAAACTCCCAATTGCTCTTCCTATAGGCACATCCATATGGTGTTGCAATTGAGAACAAATTACCACCACTAGTTCCATATGGGTAGATGGGTTCAATAAAATAAATAATATAACACACAAACACACACATATATGCATGCGCGTGCACACACACAAAAAACCCATCCAACATCCACCATGTCTAAGCAATCAACAAAACTCAATAATAAAAAGGTTTCCAAAACAAGAATTTAAGTTTTGTGGGCCTTTCTAAATGTTTTAAATATGTTGAATAAATGTATAATTTAATAAAACACACAATTCCATACTGTTATATCATAAACCATAATTTTAAAACATGAAACCCATAACAAAACCATTCCTTTTTCAAAACTAATCATAAAACATAATTTTAAAACATGAAACTCATAACAAAACCATTCCTTTTTCAAAACTAATTCCTCCTATTTTTATATAGAAACTACTTACTTGGACAATGTAGATAGTATCAGATGGATCCTTGAAAATGTCATTTATAGTCACTCCACCTCTTTATTTCCTTACTTTTATATTGTTATCCCCTTGTGCCCTTGCATTCTCGTCCCTGCCTATTTTTTTCTTTCTAATATGCATATTTTAGTTCCATCCTTCATGGACACCAAAAACCCAATATGCACGTGCATATTTCTTCCTTAAAAATTTCCACCAAAAAATCCTCAAATAAACTTCTTTAGGTGTCTAAAACAACCTAAACTCTACTTGCTAAATCATCTTTGATTTTTTCAATTATTATTTCATGCAAATGTCAACATTTCCCGAAAAAGGTCTCGAAATAACAATAATGAGGTCTCCATTTAAGGTTTTGACCCAAAATAATGTCGTAGAACTCCAACTAAGATATGCTGACTTCCAAAATTCAATGAATACTAAATAATTTGATTTCAATTACTCAAGTGCTTATCCATGTCCTAAACTAGGATTAAATGAAGTTAAATAAAAGTTCACACCAAAATTGGCTTTGCCAACATTTACCTCAATTTGCCACCAACTCCCCATTTGCCAAAAGTTCATGGATCCCTTTTTGAAACTATGCATTAATCCATGATTTAACTTATAATTTAATAATTAATAACCTCTCATAATTTTTTAACAACATAGAGTTTAAAATGCATGTTTTTTAAAAATAAACAACTTTTCTAAGACCAATTAAGTGGTTACAATACTGTAAGTATTAGAAACAAGTAGGTTATTAATTTAGAAAGTTTATTCGATGTAATTCATAACTAAAAGAAATCACAATGAACTCGGTTCAAACCATACATTATAAAGGAGCTTACATAAATACTTTATATACAGATCAAATAAATGATTTTATAGATTGCCACTAAACTATAAGGACAACATTTGAGTAGCAAAGATGCATGTACAACACGTCATCACTCAAAAAGACAATCATATATATATATATATATATAACTCAATCCCAAAAGAATTAAACCATTTCTAATATAGGATATGTAGTCAAACTCTCATTATAAAGCTATATATATATATAAAACTCAACCTCAAAAGAATTAAACCATTTCTAATATAGGATATGTAGTCAAACTCTCATTATAAAGCTGAAACATAAAATTAAACAATCAAGAAAAATCCTAATGCATACGTGTGATGGCAGTGCTCGGTAGGTTTTGCACATTTCCATCATTCTTGATGTACCACCCTCTCCCCTATGATGTTCTCCCTCTTTTATAATCAATGAGAGTATAAGATGTCCTACATCTACATAAGACAAGAAAAGTAGTTAATCGACTAAAATTTTTATAACTATAAAATTGTTATCAATAAATGATAATAATACAATTGTATATATCATGTTAAGATGAATTAATGTAAATTGTTATTTAATATTTTTATAATAAACATAGTAAAAATAGAGATTCATAGCAATCCAAGTAAACTAATACAATAAAATATGTCAATATATTCTACACAAACCAAAATCCCAACTAATCGTTGGTTAAAAATATTGTTTGTTATGGATTGGACCACATGTAACATCTTTTTCCTCTTTAACAGGTCATTATTCTGATGAACTTGTTATTAAAAATTAACATGTCTAAAAATGTAAATAGTTCAATAACATATATCAATCAAATAAATGAGGAAACAACCTAAGAAATTTCTCATAATCCTCCCAAGTGAAATTATTTTCATACTATTGATCTCATTATACCTTGCATTTAGACACATTTGTATTATGCAAGTTAAGCTTACATGTTTTGATTAGTTCTATTGTTACTAATCTTGGATATAGAACATGTAAAACATTCCAATCAAGTACATGTGAAGGATAAACCACACATTTATTCAAATATCATATGTGAAAGACATTATGAATGTGCGCTAAAGTTAGTGGCAAAGAGAGTTTGTAATAAATAGGATTAGTCATTCTAAAACCTTAAAATGTCCTACATATCTATCAACTAATATGGATGGTTTACCAAATTAGATAGAGTTATTATAAGGTTTAATTGCATAAAAATCATAACCAACTATTTTTAAATTAACATATGTTTTCTACCTATCATTGGCTTCAACTAACCTTTATCTAATCAGTTTCACATGGTCTTCCATTTCAACATACATAGCATGTTCAAACACTACTTTATCTTCTAATTTATCCAAGCTAATAGGTGTCCTACATTTTTTTCCATACAGAGCCTCAAATAGTGCCATTTTTAAATTTGAATGGAAAAATTTATTGTAGGAAAACTCAAATAATGGAATATGTTCTTCCCACTTGTATTTCTGGTCTGTGCAATACATTCTCAATTTTTTTTTCCAAAACCTAATTTACCTTTTCAATTTTCCCATCTATTTTAAGATGATAGGTTGTACTGAAATTACTGAGTCAATAAAGTTGGGTTTAAGGTTTATCAAAACCTAGAAGTCATGCAGGGGTCTCTATCAAAATTGATTTTCTTTGGAAAGCCATGCAACGTATAAGTTTTTTGCACAAACCTTTTAACTAGACTTGGTTCATCATCAGTTAAATTACTAGGGATAAAATATGCTACCTTGTTGAGTTTGTCAAATACCAAAATAATCATATTGTGTATATTCATTAATATGGTCATGCATGGGTCTCTATCAAAATTGATTTTCTTTGGAAAGCCATGCAACGTATAAGTTTTCTACCCAAACCTTTTAACTAGACTTGGTTCATCATCAGTTAAATTACTAGGGATAAAATATGCTACCTTGTTGAGTTTGTCAAATACCAAAAAAATCATATCATGTATATTCATTAATATGGGAAATCCATGGACAAATTCAATAATGATGACTAGCCACTTCAATTTAAAGTGTTATGTGGGTACAAAAACCTAGCAAGATGAACATGCTCTATTTTTACTCGTTGACATTCTAAATGCTTAGACACAAAATTGGTTGCATCTTTCTTGATTCCCTACCAAAATTAAAAAATGTTTTAGCTATTCCATAATATTGGTCACTCTTGGATGACCATAACAGGGATCATTATGAAACTTCCTAAGTATAAAAACTCTCATATTTTATTTTTTTGTCACATAAATTCTTCCATTGAACCTTAGGATCCCATAATTATCAAAATGAAATTCTTCATACCTATGGTCTTGAGGATTTTTTGCTAGAGATTTCTTGACTTGCCCATAAAATTATTCTGTTGGAGATAATATCAATACTTGATCTTGGAAGATACTTCTAATAGTAGCCATTACTACTATGTACCTTCTGTGGTTAAGATCATCTATAACCCTATTCTCTTCGCCCTTTGTGTCGATGATATGAAAATGATAATCGTATGAAAACTATAACCATTGTATTTGTCGAGCATTTATAATTGGTTGTTTGATGATATACTTGAGCCCTATATTATCCATTTTTATTTCATTAAGTTTACCCAACAAATAATAACTCAAAACATGTAAATCATGCACTATTATGGCCAACTCCAAATCATGTGGAGCATTATTATAATCATAAGGCTTTAATTTCATAGACTCATATGCTACTATTGAGCCTTCCTACATCAATACCTCACCTAGGCCATCACTAGAAGCATCTTTTAACTTAAAAAAACTACCATTAGGATATTGAACTTGCAATACTAGTGCAAAAGTAACCATCTCCTTCAGGGTCTAAAAGGATTCTTCACACTTGTCACTCCACACAAAACATTTCTATTTTCATTGTAAGGAGGTGATTGGGTTAGCTATTTTGGAAAAATTAGATACAAATTTTGTTTAATACCTATTAAACTCATAAACTATGTACCTCATGAAAGTTTTTGGGTGTTGGCCATTATATGAAGTCTTTTATCTTTGCATGATCCATGGGTATCTCTTATGCTGAAATGCTGACCCATGTATCGTACCTTTTTATGAAATAAGGACTTTTTTAATAATTTTATGTTGATATAATATTTTTGCAAGCATTACAAGAATAGATGCAAGTGGTTAACATGATATTCCTCTCTCTGGGAGTATATGACAATATCATGAAGGTATACAAGCACAAACTATTATAGATAATATATGAACACACTTTTCATGAGATATATGACTATTGTAGGTGCATTCATTAGCCCGAAGGGAAGAACTGTGAATTCATAATGCCTATACCTCATCCTAAAATTAGTTTTTGGAATATCTTCCTCCTTGATTCTCAATTGAGGATACCCTACTCTAAAGTCAATCTTAAAAAATATTGTTGCACTTCATATTTGTTAAAAAATATCATCAATGTGGGGTAAATGATACGTGTTATTGATGGTTAACATCCTATAATCTATGCACAAATGAGTATTCCCATCCTTCTTAGTCATAAACCACTTGTTCAAACTAACCCTTTGAAAAACATCTCATGAAGTTGAGTATTAAGTTTAACTAACTCTATTTTTGTCATTATGTAGCCCCTGGATTGAGGCTTAGATCCTAGAATGATATCAATTGTGAAGTCAAATTCCATTTTGGGAGGTATTCCAAGTAGGTCTTCTATAAATACATCATGAAAATCTCACAAAAAGGGATAATGCTCAAAGGTAGGCTCTTTAGGTTATTCATCCTCATATATATTAATTACGAATACCTAACATCCTTTATTTTAAGGCCTCTTTAATTGAACACCTAAAATATTTCTTAAATTTAACTCTTTTTCACCTTGGATTCGGGGTTGATTTCCGAAATCATCCAAGAATTCAACTTTTTTCGTGAAGAAATTGACCTATCCATTATGATTCCAAAGCCAATTCACTCCTAATATCACATCATATGACCCTTGTATGGTTGAAAACAAGTATAATATGGTGTTGAAATTGACCTATGATTCCACAAGAAATTTGTCTACTTTTACCCTAGACTGATTCCCATACTGCACTGTCCATGCATTTACTATATGCTTAGATTTTTTAAGTAGTTTATTAAGCTTACTAAGATAAATAACACATTTAGTGGCTCCAAAATCTATAAAAATAGAAATAGGATGTCTAAATAGAGTACCTGACATATTAATTGGAGAGCCTTTAAACTCAGCTTGACGATTGTCAACAGTTGCATGAATCCGATGTTATAAGGTTCTCTATTGAGTGGATGATGAAGATGGATTATTTAATTTACTCTTTGTCTTCCATTGAAGATAGTATTTTGCATAATGATCATCTCCACAAGCGAAAACTCCACTAGGTAGTCCTTTTATCTCAGTTTTGTTACCTCTTCTATTTCCTTCTTTGATGCCATTATCTAATTTCTTAGCCACCAAAGCATTGTTAAACTTATAATTTTTATTTTTTATTCTGGGTTTAAAATACACATTGCACTTCCAATTCTTCTCTTTGAAGATTTTTTAAGGACACCAATTTTTTTCCAATTCTTGTCTGTGATCTCTAAAAGTGATTTTAGCTTTTGTTCCTTCTTAACATCTTTCTAAAAAACTTGGTCAATGGAGATAGGTCCATGTATATCCACCTCACAAATTATCTATGGCATTAAACCCATGATGAAATTTCTGATCTAAAAGTGTTCATCATTTTGATATTGGGGCACATACTAAGAAGTTTTGTAAATTGCTCATAATATTTTGTTACTAAAGATTCTACTTGCATCAAAATTTTTAAAATTTTCAGCTTCTATTAGAAAAAATGCAGTAGCCACCTTGCTCTGAATAGCACAGCAAAATATTCCCATGTGGTGGTAGTGGATTTAAGACCCATTTTCATATCTTTATTGGCCCACCAGGTTATTGTTTTAATCAAATTGGTATGCTCCCTATACTACTTTAGTCACTTCAAAGTAATTTTAGATTTTTACATATTGATCCATTTTGACGAGCCAACCTTCAGCGCCATCTCCCAAAATTGTTTAGTCAAACAGGTGGATTCACATTTTACATATATCACAAATCTCTATAGCCACTTGTACTATTATAGCTTGTTGATCTTTAGCATTATCATTCTCTTGGTGTTCTTCTTGATCAATGTGTTGCTCTACATGTGCTTCTTGATTTTATTCCTCATCATGCCCATACACCTCTTGTTTCAAGGCTGCAATTATGTCTTGAGTTTTATTTAGGACTACGAGGATTTGATCAAGATTATTAACATGCTATGTTGCTAGTTGATTGGGATCAAATTGTTGACTTGGTTGGAAGTTCTCTCAATGTTTATTCTTTCATGAATCAATTTATCTTAATGGAAGAAAAGATGTAGGTTAACTTTTTTAGATTCATTAGGTTTAAGCATTTAAACCTACCCTCTAATACCACATGTTAAAACCCAATTGATTTAAATTCATAATTTATACTATTTCTATAAAACAACACTAACTAGCTATTGTTAATTTAATTAACTATCATTTGCCTATGTATCGACAATGTTATCTTATAAATTATACAATTTAACTCATAGAAAAATATCAGTTTAACGATAAAGAGAATAAAATATAGTATCACAAATCCTCAAAAATCTCATTGTTATCCATAAATTTAAATTTATTACTTAATCCCTTGTATGGGTTATAAATAGTGTATAAACCCATAATATTACACACCGACACACATATACAACAATAAAGATACAATAACACTATAAAAAGGTACCAAAATAATAATATTTAATCCATATTAATTAATTATAGCCACTACTAAGATAAAATATAATAAATAATGAATGAGCATGCATAACAATGTACACTGTTTTGTGTAGTAGTTAAATACAATAATGTTAATTTCAATGGAAAAATAATACAATAGACCTTTCATGAAACATCCCATAAAATAAAAATAATATCCATGATTTTGTATCATAAATGTTTAGATTAAAATGTAGAGGGAAAATATCATTTGGGTGCTTTACCTCGAATCATAGATTGTCAGTCTCCCACACACCTCCCTATGTGGAGTGGCCCTAATCTTTAAAAAGAGGAATATAATGATGATGAAAGTTTATAAAACTATTTGAGAATCACATGTGAAAGTAACATCACTATTACATGTATCAAGTCATACAAACCCAAAGTACACTTTTATCTGATATGAATTCATGGAAACATGTAAACTAGAATGTATTGTGGACTTATAATGTATAAAACTATAACATTACTTTTGCCAAAGAATTTTTATAGTACTATTATATTTTACATCTAGGTTATAGTCAACAATATCAATAATATATGTTAGACATATTTATATTCTTTATTCTTCTTATTTGATGATGATTGGTCACAATTAGGCTCCATGCCTATCCTTCATCATCCCATAACAAGCGAAGAAATTGATGAATATTTATAACTCATAAAAATGAAGGAAACTCACAGAATACTTCATAGAAATCACATAACTAGAACTAATATAGTGGCAACTACATTACTCAGCGATAATTTTCACACCCATTCATTTATATAAACAATACACCAAAATCTATATGCTAGACTCCATTCAAGTATACCTTAAAACACATAAAAATATTAACTAATTTCAAACTTTGTATTATAATCATACACACATAGTCTCATTCCACGATAAACTCAATTTTAAGGAAACTCTAAGTTTTCCAAGAAGATGTTTGCTATATGCATAAACTATATATATACTAATATATCATAATATATGCCTTCAATAAGTATTTTAATTCCTTTATAAACTCATGTTATTACTTATGTACTATAGATAATATGCAATCACTCATAGTTTAATAGCTATAAATCTACAAATTTGAATTATATTCAATTCTACCATCCATTTTTACTAACTAATTCATAATTTTGAAAGGGTCTCATTTATATAAGGATTAAATGTATTTTTAACATTTCATAAGAATCTTTCATTTTATACTCACTTAAATTATACAGATAAATGCTCTAAATTTTCCACTTAACTCATTATGAATCTATGAGTAAGAATAACCTCTCACTCACATGTTCATAAAGATTTAAATTTTTTATAATCAGATTCCCAATCTCATTTGTTTAATTAATCGATAATACAATCAGATATTACTTCATTATTTATTCTAGTTTATTAACCTTAATTTCAATTGAGTACTAGAAATATTCTCCAATCAAAGGTTTTAATATAGGATAATGACCTATAAAATGTCTCTAAGATAGCACAACATTTTAATACTTATAGTTGATTAGTAAATGGTAATATCAAAACATCTAAATCCCATATTCAAATGTGCTACAACGAGATCTACTTAGTTTTATTAAGACTTCATATAAAACTCAAGGCGAAGTTTCATTAGCTAGTACTAAACTTTTGACATACCATTTGACCAAAATCCATTATGGTAGTGTCAAATAACCTACTAAGTAATATGATCTATTTAATTCTCCATCTATATCTTTCAAAAGAATATGTTTTCACATTCTATAATACAACTTATTATAAGTAATAAATAAATATAGTTAATAGACCTCCACATGAACCCAATTCAAGCATTTATAAGAATAAACACATACATGGAAAGCTATAGCTTGAATAATTCAACATGAACCCCATACATATATAAAATAGGCAACTACAGGTTTGAATACCACAAAATGTAGACAATTTTTTTGATACAAAATTTCTCAAGACAAGCTCATATTGTAATATAAAAATTCCAAGTTGTTATTCCTATATGCACACATGTATGGGCCTATAGGTGAGAAGAGATTTTCACCCCAAAATCCATATGGGTGTGAGGTATTTAATAAAATAAATCATAAAATACACACACACACACACACACACACACACACACACACACACACACACACACACACACACACACACACACACACACTCTAAGGACCCTTATGAGAAAACAATGCGACTATGCTAAACCAATGGTTATACTCTCTTGGTGGTGTTGACTGTGAAGGTAAGAGGATTATGCACATGGTAAGTGCTAGTTTAACAATGCTTAAATTATTACGTTAGTTTTTAATTGAAATTATATATGCATTAAGGTGCTATAAAAATATCATTTTATTACCTTGTGAATTGCTTGGTAAGCTAATTATGTTAGTTTAAGTAAATGATCTATCATGCCATGATTTCAAGCTTTGGATATTAAGATAACGGATTTCATGGGTGAAATAAGTGTGCAAGATTAGGTCATTGCCAATGAAGGAACACAAACTATGTCAGTCAGTCATAGTTGAATTATGTGTGATCCTATATTTGAGCCATATCTTTTCTTAACCTCATATAATCCTTGTTGGATACCTTGTATACCATTCGACCTTTCTTTTAAAACTTGGCATGTCATAGTAATTATGATATCTACTAGGCTGGTCAAACCACCTTTGGCTAGTCATCTTCAATACATGAGGACAAAGTAGACCAACAACTATAATGCCTTATAATAGAATTGCAAACTTGTCCATTAATTATTTTTGCCTTGATCCATGCATAAGGAGGTGTGTTGTCTCAGATGCAACCATATGACTTTTCTAGAGCCACCATGTACCATTATGGATTAGAAAATAGAATGTACATTTATGAAAGCATGGGTGGCAAGTAGAGTGGTTGGTCAATCCAAGGAAAGAACAAACACATGTCATGTTCTGATTGGGTTTCAAGAAGGAGAAAATGCCTATTTGAGGAAGGTGAATCTCTTGGAAAAGGGTTATGTTCTTTGGACTTCAAATTTAAGAATTTTTGGGCCAACCTATATGAATAAGGAAAAACAAGAAGAGAGCCGAGAGAGGGAGAGCTAGAAAAGTTTCAAAGAAGATCCAAGGAAAGCCTGGATTGTTGGGTAGGTGTTTTATGAATTTACTATTCTATTGATTGACTAAATGAAGTTTGTGTGATTCTTGATTGATTATAATGTCAAAAGGAGTAAGGTCGCTTGTCTTACATCTTTTCTTATTTCTTTATGGTTATGTTTGATTCACCCCATAGTATTTCCTACCCTTATGTGAGGGAGTTCAGAATAGAGATATTCCTCCATGATAGTTCTACATGTTTGTATTTATACTTAATTTGATAGTAGGTATTGTCTTGAAAGACCTTTGATGTATTGAAGTATCTCATGTCGGACATGATGGTAGGTTGATTAAGTCCTCTCATGATTGATTATAGAATATATCTTAGTTGTTAGGTTGTGGAGCTAAAAGCTTCAATTGTTGCAGACATGGAGGAGGTTGCTGAAGTTCCAGAGACACCGGCGTCGGCAGTATAACCGACGTTGGTCATGATGAATGCAGAAGGCAACCGGCATCGGCAGGGAGTCGGCCGACGTCGATCGCCTGTGGCGGTTTCAGAACTGTTCGTTGCATGAACAGTTAATTCGTTAAACTGAGTGTTTGCATGTTAAGGGTTAATTATAGTCTCGAGCTGTGTGTCTAATTATTGTAATTAAAGGTCTATTTTTTATATGCATGGGATCCTATTTAAAGACCCATGAGGCATGTATTGTAATCAAGAAGGCAAGTAAAGCATTGAAGCAAGGAAGCAAGGTCAATGAGATCTACAAGGTGTAAGGTCAAGGATATCAGCTGAAGCATTCAAGGAGGGGATAACAACTCAGGTTGTTGAGTTGGTTGTGGTTGAGCAAGAGAGAGAGGAAAAAAGTCCTTGAGGTGTGGCAAGCCTTTGAGGTGGAAGAAGAAGTGGCATCTTCTTTATTGTATTTTCTTCTAAGAGTATTTAATACAAGATTGTGTATTGTCTCTCAAAATTTTTGCTGTTTCAAGTTTCTAGTTACTTAATCATTCTGGTATAATTTCGTGTTTAAATTGCTTATAAGAAAGGTAATCAATTATGCTTCCTTGGAGGGGTTCCTAATAGTTGGTATCAGAGCTACGGTTTCAGGGAGCAGGTTATTGTTTGATTACAGGTCATTCACAGGGGTTCCTGTTTGAGTGGGAGTATATCAATGGCAGAAGAAAGTAAGCTACGAATGGAGAAGTTTAACGACAAGAATTATCAACATTGGAGGATGCAGATAGAAGATTATCTGTATCAGAAGGATTTATACTTACCGTTGGGTGGGGTTGCATGTAAGCCCACATATATGAAGGATGAAGAATGGAATGTTCTTGATCGAAAGGCTCTGGGATCCATAAGGTTGAGCCTTGCATCATCTGTGATTTTCAACTTATCACAGTGTAAGACAACGGAAGAGTTGATAAAATCTTTGGCAAATTTATATGAAAAGCCCTCAGCTTCAAATAAGGTATTTCTTATGAAGCAGTTATTTACTTTGCAAATGTAGGAAGGTGGATCGGTACATACTCATCTTAGTGATTTCCATGGTTTGGTAAATCAGTTAGCTTCAGTCAATATTGTTTTTGATGATGAAGTAAAGGCTCTCTTAATTTTATGCTTTTTACTTAAAAGTTGGGATAGTTTGGTTATGACAGTAAGTAATTCTGCATCTGCTTCTAAAATCTTAAAAGTGTAATCTTGAATGAAGAAATACGCAGGAAAAGTACAGTTGAATCATCAGGGAATGCTCTAAGTGCAAAAAGCAGGGGAAGGCAAAGAGAGAAGGTCGAGCAAGGGAAATCAAGGTTGAAGATGGAAAGGAGATCTGAATCCAGAAATGAAAGTATCACCTGCTGGTTTTGTGGAAAGAAAGGACACACAAAGAAAGAGTGTTGGTTGAGGGATAAAGAAAATCAACATGAAGGTAATGAAGAAGCAAAGGATGCAGGTATTGTGGCACATGATGCTCTCATACTTTCTTTGGATAGTCAGATAGAATCATGGGTTTTAGATTCTGGTTCTTCTTTTCATGCATTCCCAAACAGAGATTTGTTCCATGAGTATGTCCATGGAGACTTTGGAGTGCTTTATTTAGGGGATGGTACGCCTTGTCAAATAGTTGGCAAAAGAAAAGTGCAGCTGAAATTGCAGATGGACAACACATGGGTGTTGAAGGAGGTTATGCATGTCCCAGTTCTAAAGCAGAGTTTGGTTTCTGTAGGAAGGTTGGGTGATGAGGAATGCATAGTAACCCTCACAGTGAATTCTTGAAAGGTTACCAAGGGTGCACTTGTTTTAGCAAGAGGTAAGAAAGTAGGTACTCTTTATCTATCTACTTGTATTACTGATTCTACTTTTGGTTTATCTACTTCAGCTGTCGATTCAAAGATGTGGCTTAATAGGCTTGGTCACATGAATAAAAAGGGAATGGATGTTCTTGAATCAAAAGGTATGAGTTCAGATTCTGAAGGCAGTGATCGAGTTCATTGCAAGAAAAAAAATTTGATGCTTTTGACAAGAAGAGGGAAGCCTTGGTGTTTATGGAGGAGATGAGGGACAAAGATCAGTCACAGGGGCTGAATAATTTTGAGCAGGGCAGTATGGACAAGGTTCTAATCCAAGATGAGCTCACGAATAAAAAAGTCATCACTTACAGGAACACACAGGTACCGATGTCGGTCACATGGAACCGACGTCAGTCAGGCAGGTACCAACATCGATCATGTGCAGACCAGCAGGGTCGGTAGAGTCAGGCAGGAGAAGTCCGACGTCGGTCAGACAGGAACCGACGTCGATAGAGGGGACACCGGCGTCAGCCAGGGAAATGACGTCGGCAGTCAGGGTCAGTGCAGGAAATTGACATCGATCGGATGCAGACTGGGAGATGGTCGAGATCGATCACTGAAACGGATGTTGGGCGGACAACAAGCTGTCAAGGAGTCTCAAACGCCCATATGGAGGTTAGAAAGGGTATGTGAACCTCATATTCATTGTTCACCTTCTTTATTTTATTTGTTGCTTACTGATGGTCAAGAACCAGGAAGATGTGAAGAGGCAATGCAGGTAGAATCCAGAAACAGTGGGAGCTTGGCATGGATGAGGAGTGTGAGTCCTTGGAGAAGAACCAAACAAGTATTTGTTGGTGGAGTTGTCAGTTGGAAGAAAGCACTGGATGAGGGATGGATTCCCAAGTTTGAGAAGAGAGTGGATGAACACATGAGACAGAAGGCCAGTGTATATGGTCTTGACTAGGCTGCAGGACAATGGAGGTTTGACCATTGTATTTTTCTTTACCAGGTTGGATAATATTAGCTACATTATCCTGTTACTGTATTGTGTTTCTTGTTGCAGGGTTACATATATAGGGAGTTTCTGAGCTAAGGGTAAAGTTAGTTCAGAAGTATGTCATAAAGAATTTGGGAGCAGCAAAATTCTTTTGGCATAAGAGACATGGAAGATCACAGGTTGATTTTGTCTCCAGTGGGAGTTGTCAAAAAGTTCAGATGTGGCAGAGGACTTGGATGACAGCGATAGCATCACAGGTTTTGTGGTGGTTGGTCTTCAAGAGTGATTTTGAAAAGGGATATAGAGCAAAGGGAACAAACTAGATGGTGTACAGGTACAGGTACAGTTGTAGCTGTTTATCTCCAAGTGGGAGATTGTTAAGTTGTGGAGCTAAAAGTTTCAACTGTTGCAGACATGGAGGAGGTTGCTGAATTTTTAGAGACACCAGCGTCGGCAGTATAACCGACATCGGTCATGATGAATGCAGAAGGCAACCGGCATCCGCAGGGAGTCGGCCGACGTCGGTTAGCACCAGGTAGACAGGGACCAACGTCGATCACCTGTGATGGTCTCAGAACTATTCGTTGCACGAACAGTTAATTCATTAAACCGAGTGTTTGCATGTTAAGGGCTAATTATAGTCTCGAGCTACGTGTCTAATTATTGTAATTAGAGGTCTATTTATTGTATGCATGTGATCCTATTTAAAGACCCATGAGGCATGTATTGTAATCAAGAAGGCAAGTAAAGCATTGAAGCAAGGAAGCAAGGTCAAGGAGATCTACAAGGTGTAAGGTCAAGGAGATCAGCTGAAGCATTCAAGGAGGGGATAACAACTCAGGTTGTTGAGTTGGTTATGGTTGACCAAGAGAGAGAGGGAAGAAGTCCTTGAGGTGTGGCAAGCCTTTGAGGTGGAAGAAGTGGCATCTTCTTTATTGTATTTTCTTCTAAGAGTATTTAATACAAGATTGTGTATTGTCTCTCAAATTCTTTGCTGTTTCAAGTTTCTAGTTAATCATTCTGGTATAATTTCGTGTTTAAATTGCTTATAAGAAAGGTAATCAATTGTGCTTCCTTGGAGGGCTTCCTAACATTAGTGGCTGTATGCTTGATGGGTCCTATCTTTATGATCCTTGTGTTTTCTCTTTTGTGTATTTTACTTAATGAAAAAAGATTCGAGGTTGGTAACCTCTTGACTTAGAGATTCTTGGATTGCCACCTAAGTACCTATCTCCTTTACCCCAAAATGTCTTGACTATTTTTTATCTTTACTTACCTTGCACCTAGATATGATAATACCTAGAGCTAGGAGTCTTGCTTGGGGGTCCTAGAGTAGTCGCTCGATGATGGCAAAAGGTTGAGAGGTGAACCCACATTCTATTGGCTAAAGTTGCACCTGGAGAAAAGAGGATCACGTCTTTAGCTATTAATTATTTTTGTTTTTTGCTTTCTATAACTGGGTATAAGCTAAGGATTATTTATTCTCAGGCTAACCTATTGTATTTATATGTTAATAATGGATTATGGTTTGAGTTGTGAGCCACTATAATTATGAAGTTTACCAAGTGAACATTTTGGTTATTACTTGAGAGAACTGATGAATAGTTTTCTGTTTTTATGAGTCTAGATCTCCTTACCATAGACTCATCATCTTAAATGGAATCCATATGAACATTGTATATTCATGATTAAGCTTGTCCAAGTTAAGGGCCTTATTAAATATATAAAAATATTCAGTTGAATATCTTATGAATGCTTGTTCATTGCATCTTGAGTTGATTATAATGGTGTTACTTTAGATGACTTTTATATGAAGAATCTAGTATCTTGAAGGCAAGTGAGTTAAAGTTTATATGCTATGGATGATAAGAATAATGTTATTTTTTGCTGATTTGAATATGTTTATGGCAAATCCTTGTATGATAAGGCATAACGTAAGTAAGATACAATATTATATAAATCTTGAGCTATGTTAATAAGAATCTCAATGAGTTTTGATTGTGGATCTTCTTGGAAGGAATTTTCCAAATGAGGAGTAACTCTTAGGTCTATATGGATCTTTTGATAAAATGATAGGTATGCCTTGTTGGGTTTAACTTGGTGTTTTCAGCCTTTTATGGGTAGTAAAATGGGGATCCTTTCCCTATATTATCTATGTATTTTCACTTTTGAGCATTCGTTGCTTGAATCCCTTCCCTGTGGTTTAACATATGAGGCCTTTGTGTGGAAGCTAGAAGTTCTAACTTCTAATGAAAGGAATAAACAATTCACAGTTTGAGAAATATCTTAAATGAATATTTGGATAGATTAAGTTGCCTTTAGATATTATGATTACTCGACTAAACCAATGAAATATTGGTTTAATGTCAAGAGATCATTTAAGCCTCAATGCTTTCCTTAAAAAAAAGATTTGTGCAAAGGTCAGTTCTTTTGAATGCTGAGTAAATTATTGATGCTTCTATGTTTGGCCCTAGAACTCTGTTCCATCTAAGGTTTTTAACTAAACCAGTTAGAGTATTGGTTTACTTTCGATTCTTTGAATTTAACTCAGACTAGTTCTGTTAGCTGGTTGGCTTCATATTCTTTTCTTAGATGTTTTTTATGTTTCTCTTAAGCATTTGATTCTAGCCTTGCCAAATTATTCTGTGTATCTTTTGGTCACTTTTGAACTAATCATAGGCTTCAAATTATTCAAATATGATTTTTTGCCTTAGTCATTTTTATGAGTGGTTTAGAGGAAGCCACATGTCATCCTCCCACTAACCTGGGAGTGGCATCATCATGACCTATTATATGATTGATACTGGGTAAGAAGGAACATAGGATGTTATCATATGGCAACATCCCAATGACTTGATATACTAGAGATGACCATATAATGTTTAAGACTTCAAGAAAGTAGGCTCACATGATGTTACCATGTGGCATCATACCAGTGAACCGATATTCCAGAGATGATCATTCAGTGTTTTAGCCTCCAAGTAAGTAGGCTCATAGGATGTTGCCACATGGAATCATTTTGGTCACTCGATATCTTGGAGATGACTGTATAATGTGTAAGCATCTGGGCAAGCAAGCTCATAAAATGTTGCCAGATGGCATCATCCTGATGAAATGATATCCTAGAGATGATAATATTCTTTTTGAGCCTCTAGGCTTGCAGGCTCATGAGATATTGCCATGTGGCATCATATTGGTGACCTAATTTTCCAAAGATGTTCATGTAGAGTAAAAACCTATAGGCAAGTGGGTGAGTAGGATACGACCATGTGGCCA